>OZ038513.1:56105515-56145515 GCA_964036315.1 Acanthosepion esculentum | reverse complement strand
ACTGAGATAGAAATTAAAACACTGGAAAAGAAAGAAAGAACTGAACACAAATCTTATAAATGCTAAAGGTGCAAGTCATGCTTCACATGAAATTCAGCTTTCAAATTCATTCATTTGAACTCTAATTGAATTCCGACGCCCGGCAAATAAAGAAATGCTATTAGTTCTAGATTACGGGTCATTAGTAATTTACTCTTTAGGGTCGTGATGTGCTTGTAGAAATATTTACCCCGTAACCTAAAATCTAAAAACTACTAAACTGTCTTTTAAAACAAATACAAAACTTTCCCGCCATAATATTTTCACAAAATTAATATAAAATTATAAAATAAATAAATATTATTTTTTTTATCATTTCACCCCAAGAAAGGCGTTAATGCCACTAGAACGCTGGTGGAATGAAAATCAACGAGAAAACTTTAGTGGGGCTATTGATTAAATACCGCTAAAGGAACAGGATTCAGGTAAACAGAAGCTATTGACTCATGCTGCATTAACATTTCTGAAGGCTGTAGTTGCCAAGGAAGCAAGAAATAGGAAGGGAGTTCCACAGTTGTGACGTGTCAGAAAAGAAACTGTTAGAATAGAAGTTGCATCTAGCTAGTTCAACAGAAAAATAAGGGACCTAATTGCCAATCTAGTAGTACGGTTAAATTCATGTAGTCGAGGCACCAGAGGAAAAAAGCTCATCAGAGCAGTTGCAATTAAAATATTTGTAGAAAAGAGAAAGGGAAGCCACGTCATATCGGTGACTGAAGTCGAGATGCCAGGTCAGGATCGATTAAATTGCAGATCTTTCTTTGGATTTTGTCAAGAATCTCGAAATGCACAACGGAAGCGGCAGTCTAGATATGGCAACAGTATTCAATTCACGGACTAATAGATTTATAAACGTGCAAGATGGATTCTGACGAGAAGCGTTTTCTGGCACGACACGCTGAAACAATTTTCCTTGCAGTGGACGTAGCAATTGATTCGATATAGTCACTCTCTTAATGTCAGTGGAAAACGTGAGGCCAAGAAGGCGGAGAGTGTCGGCCCTTTCGAGTTTAGTATCATCCATGCTGACGACAGGTAGAAATAACTGATTTTCGTATCGTTATACTGACGTTAGACCGAACCTGGTGTAACTAATGCCCATTGAACTACATGTCACTCGTTGCGAGTCATCCAGCATCCATTTAAACTCATTTAGTGTTCAGGTATAGTGCAGTGTCCGGTGTATTTGAGTTAATATCGACAATTTTTCTGCTTATATATCGCATGTAAGCTAACATAAAACTGCTGAACTAACTTGCTGGATATGTGTCTGATGCTTCAGGCATTGCATACAGACCTGAACTGAGACGGTGTCTATTATCTTTTGCTATACACAATTCCCTTATCATCATAATTTATGACGTGTAATCGGTGATTGGGCTCTCCTTGCCAGGTTGCAATGCCTTCCATTAAGTATAGATGGTACGCAAGTGACACCGAAGATCAAGCGATGTTAAATGTTCCATCAATTTCAAAATTAGAATTTTCCATCCGTTACCGTCGTTCATACCACGTTTGAACTCCGTTAATTCACATCGATTTGCCAGGAACGATCTTGTTGGGGTTCACATAACACATTACAAAGCATATAGGTACCTCCCCGAGATCACTAAAAAAAAAAAAAAAAATCAGCACACCGTGATGAAAATATGCTCCAAACTTAACGAAAACAAAGTTTTATCGTCGAAATTTTTATGTTATTATTAAGAAGAAGGATCAAAGTATTTTGAATATTTAATTAAATGTTTACTATTTTTTAGAACACTCGAAATTTATATTAAAAAAATGTTTTTCTTGCATCAGCAGTTATACTAACTTTTACTATAGCAAATTTTAGCCTCTTTTTCTGGTGATTTCTTTTTTGTAATTTTTTATATGAAGTATTTATTTATATAGGTACTGTCATGACAAAAGTACGCATGTGTAGGCTTTAAGAAAGTTTTATTCAACTGAGAATACAAGGTTGGCGTATAGTGTCCCTTTATAGTCCCAGTAAACAGAAATAGCTCTCTCAAAGAGGAGAGTAACAAAGCAAGTGGAGACAACTCTTGATTATTCATAACAGGTATCTCAACGAAATCGCTAAAAAAATCAGCATACCGCGATGAAAAAACCCTCCAAACTGTTTTATCGTCAAAATTGTTATGTTATCAAAGTATGTTTTGATTATTTAATTAAATTGTTTATTTCTTTTTAGAACATTTGATTTTTTTTTTTATTAAAGAACTTTTTCCTGCATCAGCTGTTGTACAAATTTTTAGCATAACAAATTTTCAACTCTTTTTTGCGGCAACAGACACATTATTTTGGAAACGCTTGCAAAAATCAAATAATTGTTGAATTTTTAATGAGATTTTCAGGACAAACGAATGCAACTATTTTTTAATTTTTTTATCAGAAAATCTTGCTAACATTATTTTTTTTATTTTACCCCCTTACTTAATTTTATGAAAGCTTGAGAATTTCATGGAGGTAATTTTTAGTGACTATATTAGTTAAAAGCAGAATTTTTTGAAGAATTTAAATCACCGATTTTATTATTTTTTTTTTTGCAAAATCGATTCCGGCCTTAACGGAAATCTGTTCTGAATCTAAAAATAAAAAAAACGCAATAAAACTAAGATATTATTTAACTAGAGAAGCTTTTAATTGCTTTTATGAATAATATATATTAAAGTCAATATTGTCTGAAGTAACAAGATTTTCGATGAAAAATGAATTTTTACAAATTTTTTTTTTCATTTTATACAACTTTTACAATTTAATATTCAATAATTTATAAAGATTTTTGAATATTTTAATGTTCTATTTTAATAAGGTAATTCTTAGGGAATATTGTTATTAAGTAAAACTATATTTACTAATCATATATTTTAAAACTGAAGACCCCGACTATTTTATAAAGAATTTCGATTTATTTTTTATATATGTACATAGATGCGGAATTTCTGAAGTATGGGTGTACTAACCGATTAATCAATTCTTAAAAGGTCACGTGTTTTAAGGGTTGTCTCCCGTTAAGGAATGAAAAAAACAAATAATGAAATTTATCGTCTGCTATACCATATTTAACTATGAACACGTTCAGAGATCAATACGCCGTCAATAAATGGATTAAAACGTCAGAAAAACAAGATCCTGTGGTTAGGAAATTCTTGTATGCAAAATTTATTTGTAAATATTTCTTTCAAATCAGATTAACTTAAATTTACATTTGCTAATTTTCCTCAAATAACGTTTCAGAAATATATATATATATATATATATTATTTTTGAAAGATTTTTAAAACAGAAAAATAATTTTTTGGCTGACATTATCGATTTTACTGAAAAAAAAAATGGAAATCTATTCCAATCAATATAATTTATGTCTGAAATACACTAAAGTATTTTGCTTACCGGGTATAGTATATTTAATCCTTTAATCTTCATTTAAATCTAAATTGAAAGTTCCAGGAACGTTTTTACATTTAAAAAAATAATTTTAAACCTTATGTATATCTAATTTGTGGATTATAGGTATAGGTCTTTCTATTCGTTCAAGGCACAATGGCATCACTTAGTATTATATTTACACACGGTAAACCCAAGACTTTTCGCACGTCAGTGTATAACTGAATGATTCCACAGAGAGGTCAGTGACAAGTGAAAATAAAAGATAATTCATATCTGCAGACTATAGAGTGAGTCGTCATGGTTATTTGCAAAATAAATGACAGATCTGTCCAACAAACAGAACTGACAAAGTTTGTAATAATCAATAACAAGAAAAAGAAAAGAACAGGGCAAAAAATAATAGAAAACAAGCAAACAATATGTGCAAGGCAAATTAACAGCAATAAGGCAAATTAACAGCAATAAGGCAAATTAACAGTTATAAGGCGAAGCAAAGGTAATATGACGTCACTGGATTCAGCGTCCTCGAGGAAACATGACCCATTGGATAAAAACGTTGTTTGAGTCCAGTGACCTGACCCAAACGGTTGTGAGTTCAATACCTGTCTACAGCAGAGGTGTAAAAAAAAAATCAGAGAGCTGAGTTAAATGATAGCTAAGTGATACTGAGAATTTCAGAAGAGGCATGGCTCATGGAACTAGAACAATCTACCCCGGTGGACAAAAAAAAAAAAAAAAGAGTTCAGTTCAAAATTCCAATCACCCGACGAAGGGCGGAGCGTACAACATTAGAAACATCGTGAATATGGTAACAAAGATGAGCACAACTGTCCAAACAATGTAAATAGTGTAAGTAATTACAATACCTCATCTCAGAAATATAGACAGATCTACAGACGATGTAATTATGCAAGCCAGATTGACAGCAATAAGGCAAATTAAGAGTAATAAGGCAAATTAAAAGTAATAAGGCGAAGCAAATGTAATATGGCAAAAAATTCACAAACTAAGAATTGGGGTTGACGCACAAGTGCAAGTTCGAATAAGCGAACGTAGCATTCTGACTTCAAGACAAGACAGATCGGGACTCAGCCTGTCTACAGCAGAGGTGTAAAAAAAATCAGAGAGCTGAGTTAAATGGTAGCTAACTGATACTGAGAAATCCAGAAGAGGCATGGCTCGTGAAACTAGAACAATCTACCCCGGTGGACGACAAAAAAAAAAACAGTTCAGTTCAAAATGCCAAGTCCAGTCACTGGATTCAATCTCCTCGTGAAACATGACCCAGAAGATGAAAACATTGCTTGAGTCCACTGACTTGACCCAAACGGCTGTGAGTTCAATACCTGGCTACAGCAGGAGTGTAAAACAATTTGGAGAGCTGAGTTAAATGGCAGCTAGCTGATACTGAGAAATCCAGAAGAGGCATGGCTCGTGCAACTAGAACAGTCTACCCCGGTGGACGAAAAAAAAACAGTTCAGTTCAAAATGCAAAGTCCAATCACTGGATTCAATCTCCTCGTAGACACATGACCCATTGGATAAAAACGTTGCTTGAGTACAGTGACCTGGCCCAAACGGTTGTGAGTTCAATATCTGGCTACAGTAGGGGTGTAAAAAAAAATTGTGGAGCTGAATTAAATGGCAGCTTACTGATACTGAGAAATCCAGAAGGGGAATGGCTCGTGGAACTAGAACAATCTACCTCAAAATTCCAATAAGCTGAAGAATGCCAGAGCGTACAACGGTAGAAACTCCGTGAATATGACAACAAAGATGAGCACAACTGTCCAAACAATGTAAATAGTGTAAATAATTACAATACCTCATCTCAGAAATATAGACAGATCCTGATAAAGGTCGGAGCGTGCAATGGTCTAAACTCCGTGAATATGGCAACAGAGATGAGCACAGCTGTCCAAACAATGTAAACAGTGTCAGTAATTACAGAAATATACACAGATCTACAGAGGATATTACCTCATACGTGAAGACCGATCCTTGCCTCCAGCTCCCAAATAGTTTTACCGATATATTCAACATCTCACTGTTATTTGAAATGATAAATCCCCGAACAAACATGATAGAGCGATAACCGGTGTGTCCCTTTTTTGTGTTTGTTTATTTGTGGGTGGGGGTTCATTTATTTTTCTTTACGTTTTTCGATTCCCCACTTTATGGCGAGCAAATAAAAAAATTCTTATCCTTTTTCTTCCGATCCCGTTGTTTTAATATATTTGCATATATATATTAATATATATACTTTTAAAATATCTGTTTTTGAAGCAATAATAACATTTTGGAGACCCCCCCACTACGCAAACAGATTATTTAAAAATAGTTTCTCACATTGTCATTATTGTTGAATATTCTTCTTGGACAGCGTCAGATAAGAGCTGTCTATTCCGATACTTGTCACATTGGTGTGAAGTATTGCCGAAAAAGACACGAATAAACATCTGATGCAAGGCCTTTCATATTAGACGTCATTTTGCCAGACAGTCGTTCATCTGCTGTCTCTAACCATGTTGAAAGAAAAGAGAAAACAACACAATAAAAACAATAAAATATGATTTATCGTCAGAAAGGTTTATACTATACTGACATACCAACAATGTCCGCTTGTTACCGTCAGCCAAGAAGGGGCATTATCATCAGAAAGCTCTCGTAATCGTAAATGACAGTGCTGCGAACTTTTGTCTGGAAATAATATAACATTGTTTATCAATTTTTCTAGCAACAGATAAAAGTGAATGTTCACTTATCTCTTCCCAACTCTGAGTTTCGAGGAGATACTATTCTCACATCAAGGAGTCTGATAGTAAAAATAATAGAATTTTACTATCAAGCTCGCTGGCGAGTATATAGAATCTCATGCCAAATTCGATATTGGACAGATAAGTGAATGTTTAATTTTATTTGATATTAATGCGCTATTTCTTCATAGCCATCACTTTGATTACAAAGATTGCTCGTCTTAAAGTTTTTTTTTTGTTGCAGAATTACCTTGGTTAGCATTTTCGATTTTTGGCGAAACACACTTTTAGATATAGCCCCATATCTATTTTAAAAGGATTTCGGATTTTTGTGCGAACGAATAAGTCTTCGTCGATATAACCTATATATAGTACCTATATATACAAGAGTAAGACAGTTATGCATTATATGTATAAATATACGCATATATTTACGCGCATGCGCGCATACACACACACACGCACACACACACACACACACACATATATATATATATATATACATAGATAGATAGATTGATATCAGGAGTTAATGCTTGAGTAGATGAAAGATTGTTGCCCTTAAACAACTTTTTTCTCGATTTAGCAACCCATTCGGCTGGTGTCATTTTACCAAAAGAAGGGAAAGGGTTATCGCTGCAGGGACATCCAGTTCGTAATATCAGATCAGTTTCCGGCTAGTTGCACTAGAGAGAAGTAGCTTTCAGATTTTGGCAGTTGAAGATTGTAACAGAAACTGACAATGTAAAATGTCCAAATTTGAACTTAATCACCTCACTGCATTGTACAGTATCTCTTCTGAGTGGGGAATACGAAAATAGGCGTACGTGAGCGCCATCTTGGAGCAGGAGTTAGCAAACCTTGAATAACAATAATAATAATAATTTTATTTTTGTTGTTGGAGCCCTGGGTTTGATTGGAAAATGTTCCGATTGACTCATTGAGGGGATGCCTGGTAACCCAAGCCTTAAAGAAATACAAAAGTATTCTACTTACAAGCACTGCTCACACTTTAAGAAGGGCTTTACCTATGTAAAGTGCGTGGTTTTAAGTTGTCCTTTTTTTTTTACAAAAATGCTCAGTGGAAATGTCATGATGACATTTCTGACCTTAGATCGCTGGTTGGGACCCGAAATGAAATAAGTATAAAACATAAATCAAAGATAATAATAATAATAATAATAATAATAATAATAATAATAATAATAATAATAATAATGGTACGAACACCACCCTGACCCGGTTACGGAGATAGGACCTGTTACAATTCTATGGGACTACACAATACACACTGACAGAACAATCAAGGCCAACCGTCCAGACATTGTTATTAAAGACCACAAACAAAATAAGTGCCTCCTTATTGATGTGGCAGTCCCTGCAGACTGCAATGTGTCTTTGAAGATATTCGAAAAACTGTCAAAATACATAGACCTTGAAATAGAAATCTCAAAAATGTGGCACATGGGAACATCAACAATTCCTGTTGTAGTTGGAGCCCTTGGACTAGTTGGAAAAGATTCCAGTAGGCTGATTGAAGGTATCCCTGGAAGTCCATGCCTCAAAGAGATACAAAAAAATGTTCTGACAAGTACAGCCCACATTTTACGAAGGGCTTTATCTATGTAATTATTTTTAAATTTTTTTTGCAGTGGAAAGTGTCATGATGCCATTTCTAACCTTAGGTCCCTGGGCGCGACCCCGAAAGAAATGTGTAAACGCCAGATATCAAAGGAAATAAAATAATAATAATAATAATAATAATAATAATAATAATAATAATCTATATATTGAAATTTTTAAAACAGTTTCTGTTAATTTTTATAACCATAAAATAGAATGTGTGTTTTGATAACAATTAGCAACCTGGTCACACTATCAATGTATACTAAGAATGTCTTTTGCTGTGGTTCCATGAAATATGCTCGGTGTTGCCCGAAGTGAGCAAAACGTCATGTTCCCATAACGTCCTGGGTAAGACGATAAACTACGTCCAACAGCAAGGCCTCTGATCAGGTGGTTTTGAGGAGCGTGGAACCACCTCTTAATTGCTGGTATTCTCAGGTCAACCTTAAACCGGAGTGGTAGCACCTGTTAGGGTCCCAGCTGTGGGCAAATAGTTAGCCCCCCCCAAACGGGGGGGGGGGAAACGTGTAAAATAGATGTTATCAGTTATCTCCAAATACCAACAAAACATTTTTGTAAAAAAACTTATTACCAGCAATACATTTAAAAAAAAAAATAATATCTGCTATAAATCTTTTTGAAAAAAAATATCACCAGATATGCACATTTGAAGGAAAATTATTAAGAGAAATAGATTTTTTTAGAAAAAAATATTACCAGAAATAGACCTTTTTGAAGGGAGAAATATTACCAGAAATAATTTTTTGAAAAATATTACTAACAATAAAAATTGTCGGCATTAAATAACCCATTGAGATTGATATACCGTAAAACAAACTAAACCAAAGAAAAGCAATTAAAACAAGCATTTAATATAAAGGGTTATTAAAAAAGAATGAACCAATTTCATGACGCATTGCTTCAGTTCTCAAGCATCGTCATAGAATGAGTCAATGACCATTTGAAAGTGGAGTTTTCTAAGTTTTTGAATGGCTGTCATAGGGACAGCCATAGTGGCGTCGTATCCCCGGCTACGTTCTGTTGTATGTTTACCTCCGAAATGGCGTGTCCTCAGCAAAATGCTTTCTGCGTTTTCGATTTCACGAAAACAAAAACGGTGCGGCGTGCTTTTCGACAGCAATTTGACATTAATCCGACATCTAAGAACATTTGACGGTGGTTTAAACAGTTTCAAGAGAATGTCTGTGTAAAGGAAAAAGTCCAGGATGACCACGAATGTCGGAGGAACAAGTGGCGAAAATCCGTGCTGCGTTTGAGTGGAGCCCACGGTAGTCCACAAATCGAGCTAGCCGTTCGATTGCGATCTCTCAAACCACTCTCTGGCGTGTGTCAAGATGTTTACATTTGAAACCTTACAGAATACGACTTGTTCAGACACTTACCTTGCTCTTCGTGCTTGGCCTGCGAGATACCCAGACCTCGCCGTGTATTATTTTTTTTCTTGTGGGGATACATAAAAAACTGTTTATGTTCCACCGCTACCCACAAACTAGGTGAGGCTACTGTGGTTTCTGTATAAAGTAGGTTTTTCGTTGTATATTTGCTACCTCCACTCCCGTCTTGTTTTGAATTTAGAGTTATGGCCCCTACAGGGCTCGATTAACTTGCTTTAACCCCCAGCTAGGGAAAGGAGAGTTGGATTCGCACATTTTGCAATGCAACAGCTACCTCAGGGATTTGAAATCGACAAGGCAAACTCATTTTCTACGCCGACAGAATCTCCGCTAACCGCACATGTTGCATGCAAATACATACAAATGTGTTGTTTTCTAATGAAAACTCATCTCATAGAAATTCTGACCAAACAAGATGGAAACATGACAGCCCGAGTGGGTGAGACATATGTCCGGCAGGTAACATTTCGTCCGTGATGTCTAAGCGTTATTTTTTTCTTCTTTTCAGTTGAAGTGATAGGGGTTCGCGTGTTCGCCAACGACAGTTTCTTGAAGAATAACGAATCTGTCACTGCAGTTCAGCGTGAGTTTCGTCGCCGTGTCAACCATCACCGAAATCGGGCTGTTCCCACTCGAAAAACAATCTGACGTTCGGTTCATGCACTTCGTACACGAGGTAAACTAATGAATAACCGACAGGTGAAGGCCCCACCAACAAGAAATGTGCATCACGTTAGATAAGCTTTGCTGCGCAGTCCGAATCACTCCATTCTGAGGCATGCTACTGAACTTGTCATCAATAATGTAGGGCGTATTCTGCATGAAGAAATGCATTTCCACAACTCAAATTGGTTATTGGGCAACAGTTGAAACCAGGGTACTGTGGCTTAACTTCACACGTCAGACTGAAGCAATTTTTTTAGGCAAATGGCAACCCCATTTTGTTAATGACTGATGAAGTTCATTTTCATCTCAATAGCATGTTGAATCAACGGAATTATTGTTATTGGGCTTTTGAAAATCTGTGAGAACTGCACAAAAGACCACTGCGCAGCCCATAAGTGACGATTTGGTGTACTGTTGGAAAAGCTGGCATGATTGGTCCTTAATTTTTTGAAGACCATAATGGAACACATGGCACAGTGGATAAAGACGTTGGTTAGATCCAGTGACAGGACTCAAAGAGTTTGAGTTCAATACCTGGTTAAGGCAGTGGAGAACTTGGAGAGGGGAATTAACAGGAGATAACTGATAACTGACACCCATTAGACATGGCACGTGGAACTGGAACAGTCTACCTCAATGAGCGGAATAAAGTGTTCAGTTTGACATTCCAACCACCTGAAGAAGGCCGGAGCGTACAACGGCCGGAACGTTTTAATAAATATGGCGACAAAGATGAGGACAATAGTCCGAATAATGTAAATAGTGTACATAATACCTCATCTCAGAAATATAGACAGATACTGAAAGGCCGAAACGTTGTAATAAATATGGCGACAAAGATGAGGACAATAGTCCGAATAATGTAAATAGTGTACATAATACCTCATCTCAGAAATATTGACAGATACTGAAGGGCCGAAACGTTGTAATAAATATTGCGACAAAGATGAGGACAATAGTCCGAATAATGTAAATAGTGTACATAATACCTCATCTCAGAAATATAGACAGATACTGAAGGGCCGAAACGTTGTAATAAATATTGCGACAAAGATGAGGACAATAGTCCGAATAATGTAAATAGTGTACATAATACCTCATCTCAGAAATATAGACAGATACTGAAAGGCCGAAACGTTGTAATAAATATGGCGACAAAGATGAGGACAATAGTCCGAATAATGTAAATAGTGTACATAATACCTCATCTCAGAAATATTGACAGATACTGAAGGGCCGAAACGTTGTAATAAATATTGCGACAAAGATGAGGACAATAGTCCGAATAATGTAAATAGTGTACATAATACCTCATCTCAGAAATATAGACAGATACTAAAAGACCGAAACATTGTAATAAATATGGCAACAAAGATGAGGACAATAGTCCGAATAATGTAAATAGTGTACATAATACCTCATCTCAGAAATATAGACAGATACATAATGGAAATGCTGTTACTGTGAACTCCGAGCATTACATTGAGATGATAAACAACTTGTACCGGAATTACGATGTTAGTCGTTTCAGATGGATGGGGCAATGGCCCAAATAGCCATATAATCAATGGACGTCCTTCACCTTGTCTTCGTTGACCGCCTCATTTCCAGATTTGCTGACACACCTTGGTCCCATAGGTCCCCTTTTTTAGCATTGGGATTATTTCTTATCAGGAAACCTCAAGGCACGTGTGTTTTGAGCAAAGCTCCGTACAATCGGATGATTTAAGGGACGCTAAATGTGTGGAAGTCGCCCAAATCGACAGATTAATGCTGGAAAGAGTGGAGGTCAACTTCCAAGAACCTCTTCAGAAATGCATCAATGAAAACGGACACCATATGGGGGGGGTTCACGCTTGATTTTGTCAAATTCTAATTCAATACGATCGAACGGATGCCAATAAAACATTTGAAGCTATATATATATATATATATATATATATATATATATATATATATATAAAAGTGAGCATAGAAGTCAACACTTAGAGGCGACAGTCTGTTTCATGCTAGTGCAATCGTCAGGCAACTATTGAGCACTTTATCCCTTAAATATAGCACACTTTAAGACTATATTTCTTTATATATATATATAAAATTAAAAATTAAAAATTAAAAATTGAACCCTCTACCACCCCTTGTCTAGATGAATGGATTTATCGGTAACCTTGGAAACCCTCAAACTATGAATCTTTCCTGTGCCGTTAACAACCGTAAATTTTAAAAAGTAAGTTACTCCAAAATTCGCTTGATGAGGAAATGGAACTAATGTCTTTGGTTTAATAACAAAATTAAATTCAAGGGCTTTAGCTTCCATTTCTGAAACATGGTTATCACTGTGTAGCGGTAAAAAACATATTTTAAATCTATTAATTTATAATATATATATATATATATATATATATATATATATATATATATATATATATATATATAAATATATATATATATTCATGAATGTTTCCTAAAATAATATAGACAAGTTTTGTCTGTTTATTTTAAGTAAGTTCCTTTCATATTGTCTGATAAACTTAATAACATTATTATTGAAAGACAAAAGGAAATCACCATATTGATACATGTTCTTTTAATCCTATCTAAGCTTTCGACTTACATAAGCCATTATCAAAGATGACGATAACATTAAAATATATTTGGGTATTTCAATTTGCCTTTTCACTATCACCAAACTATCAACACTTGGAATTATAAATGTAGCCTTGTGATAAATAAATTGACAAAACTAGCCTATATTATTTACTGAAACATGCATCAATGAAAAAAATGCTGCCTAAATACACGCACACACACACATTATATATATATATATATATATATATATATATATATATATATATATATATATATATATATATATATATATATATATATAATGTGTTGCTACAACCAACAGAATGCCGGACGAAGGGAAACCCAATATATAAAAAATAAATACTAACAACGAATGAAGAAATGAAAACAATAAAAGCAAAGGGAAAAAACAGAAACTAAGTGAAACAAGAGAAAACAGATTGACACCTATCCAAATATAACGAATATTTCTCTATGCCTAAGTTATCCAGACAGAGCAAAAAGGCTTCAAATGCGTTCTGGTTGACTAACGATCACGAGGGCGTGAAACTTAGAAAGGTATATATATATATATATATATATATATATATATATATATATATATATATATATATATATTAAAGTATAAAACGAAAGCATTGTTGGAACCAACTGGCAACTCGCCAAAAGGCCAAAATACCGTTAAACAAGATAAAAGTCCGATCAAAGGCTGCAATAAAAAAAGAAAAAAAGACCAAAACGCAAACAGCTACCGACTCAGTAAAGTGCTCAACGCCTAGATTACCTAAACATAGCAAAAACGTATGATACGTTAATTCCTATGAAAGGATGGCCCTAGTCGTAACCCGAGTTTCCCGCCCACTTGATCTTCAGACGGATTTACGAAAAGGAAAGAAGGGAAACCACTTATATATATATATATATATATATATATATATATATATATATATATATATATATATATATATATATATATATATATATAAATTAGGAGATCCGTCGATTACGCTACTTTGGTTTCAACATTTTGGTATCGTCAGGTGAAACACTTTATTTTAAAAAAGAACGCTATATGAACGCTATATTATTTTGAAAAATAAATAAATAAACGCACGACGTTGGTTATAATACAAGGAGAGGAGGTGAAGAAGAAGAACATGTTAATGAAATGTATAATAACATCTGCAACCTTTGACAATAAGAATAGTTAGCAATAATGACATTTCTGCCAATAAGATTAGTTAGTAACAATGACATTTCTGCCAATTAGATTAATTAGCAATAATAACATTTCTGCCAATAAGAATAGTTAGCAATAATGACATTTCTGCCAATAAGAATAGTTAGCAACAATGACATTTCTGCCAATAAGATTGGTTAGCAATAATGACATTTCTGCCAATAAGAATAGTTAGCAATAATGACATTTCTGCTAATAAGATTAGTTAGCAATAATGTCATTTCTGCCAATAAGAATAGTTAGCAATAATGACATTTCCAGATTAAAAAACACATTTTAATTAACTCCTAGCGATACATTTACAATACCCTTTCTTTCTTCCTCCTCCTTCTTCTTCACATCCTCCTTAAGCGAGTACAAACCATTCAACGAAGAGAAGGGTCTATTTCACCGTGACGGTGATCCCTGTTTTTAGGTCAAATGACATCTTACAAGTATCCACCAAAATGTAATTTATGCGTTGTGATATTGAAGTTGAAATTTTTTTCTTCTTTCATCAAACAGCTTCAAGTATACTCCGAATATTTCTTTTTCTACATGCCGTTTACTTTCAAGACGTTGGCGATTGTGGCTCTCCGCAACATTCTATATCTTGCAAGCCTTATCAGCATTTGTTCCTTTGCCAAGCTCCTCACTCCACCATCTGTTCACACAAGCAAGTCTTTCCTAGTTATATGGCCAAGAACATTCTATTTTCCTTAAAAATTCTTCGTTGCTTCGGTTCATCCATTAAATGTTCAGTATCCTCCGGTAGAGCCAACTTTCTCTTGCCTCCAATTCTTTTCTTCATGTGTGAGGAAATTGTTTAACATTTACTGCTATAAAAGATGATCGTTATGACATAACAGTTCAACATGATTTTCTTTATTTCTAATGAAATTTACGACTCCTAAATTATTGTCCAGTCTCAATCAGCCAACCCTCTGTACCTGATTAAAGTCCTCCATTTAAAATCAGTAGATTTGCACAACTGAATCCACCATTAACTGGCCGACTTACCGACATGACTCCAGTGGCGAAAGATATAACGCTGCAATCAGTGAATCGACATAACTGAACGCCTTTAATTTCAAGCCAATTATAAAATAATCCTACTCATGGAAATCCCGCAAACGTCCGAGTTTATTAATAACTAGTAGCCATACCCAACTGGTCGATCAGAAAAAGCGTTCAATTAGAATGGAGCAAAAACAGCATCATATTTAGATGTAACAGAGTCTACAGTCTCCAATTACTTTAAAATACTTTCATTAAAAACATTTTGAATCAATTTAGTTACTGATATAAAAGTAGCCAGTATTTATTCAATCAAAGTTCTTGTAGAACATGAAGGGGTAAAACAGGCAACACGAAAACCCAATTCAGACCACAATTATTTTGGAGCTTTTGAAATTCAATTTGTCAGTGTGCTACCAGTGATGTAAAAGAGGATACATTTATAAAGCAATTGTTAAGTTTGATGAAAATTGGTTGAAAGATCAACGAAAAATAAGAAAGAAACCAGTAAAAATCGCCATTTTTCGCTATTTAAGCGGGTTTCCACAATATGGGTGGACTCAGTTATCAAGTTAAATGAATGTTAGACAATCAAATTATTGCTGGCTACAATTGAGTGAAGTTTGTATTAGATTGCTTGAAAATTGGGAGAGTGTTACTTAAAATTGGTGTCGAAATCGATTTGTGTTGAAATCGATTTTTTGTTTTTCGCTAAACGCTGCGGCGTCGGAATAAAAATGAGGCATCGTTGAGCTCGTCATGATATAAGTAACCTACAAACCGAGTTTGTCCGGAATCGGAGGAAAAACGTTGAATTTATCGATTTTTGATAGGTTTTATCGATTACTAATTTTTTGGAAATCATTAATTTTTACCTTAAAAACCTATCTCTTACATTGTACAGTGCATATGTAAAGTTTGGTCAAAATCGGTTGGATGGATCTCGAGTGAAAAGGTATCACACAAACAGACAAACACACAGACATCCTGTGTTTTATATATATAGATAAAAGAAAATGCCCACAGAAAAACGGTGCGTCAAAAGGACAGTTATTCCCTTGACACCGCTATTTTTGTAAATAGCAATGTTTATTTACAAGACTGAAAAATTATGTGATATTTATTATTTATATTTTATAAAGAATTATTATTTACCATTTTATAAAGAAGTACACCTGAAAAGATAATTTTTTTTATTTAAGAAAATATTTAAAAATTACAAAATCCGGTAATATTTAACTCTCATGCCCACAGAAAAACGGTGTGTCAAAAGGACGGTTATTCCCTTGACACCGCTATTTTTGTAAATAGCAATGTTTATTTACAAGACTGGAAAATTATGTGATATTTATTATTTATATTTTATAAAGAATTATTATTTACCATTTTATAAAGAAGTACACCTGAAAAGATAATTTTTTTTATTTAAGAAAATATTTGGAGTAAATGAAAGAAATGACAAGAATTTTTTTCTGTATCTATAATTACAGTTATATGTGTATTTAAATTTTCTTCTTCACGGATATTTTTATAAATTTGTCAATAAAAAATTATTTTCATATTTGTTTTTCTTTACAGAATGGCAAATAATAAACATTTCATTATAATAGGGTAATATACGCTTCTAATTTTGTAAGCCATTGTAGGTCGGGGCACTAAAATCAAACACGTGCGGAAGTTTAAATATCTGCGAAGTGTTTTGACGGAGGACGGTAGGTGCGACGCTGAGATCCGAAGACAGGTTGGGATGGCTAAGGATGAATTCTAGAAGCTGGGCAGAGTACTGCGTGACAGGAGGATTTCTTTGGTAACCAAGAAAAGAGTACTGAGCTGCTACGTGACATTTGTCCTCTAATACGGCAGCGAATGCTGGACGGTCTCCTCAAAGATGAAGAAGAGACTCAGAAGGATGCTGAGAATATCATGGAGCAAGCGAGTTAGCAACGATGAGGTCTTGGAGAGGATGCAAACAAGGAGAAAGCTTATAATTAACATAAGGAAGAGGCAGATGAAATGTCTGGGACACGTAATGAGAAAGGATGGCCTGGAGAATCTGATACTCACAGGTCGAATAGAAGGAAAAAGAAACAAAGGAAAAACAACGCATGACATACCTGGCGGGCTTAAGCAAGTGGACGGCAGAACATGATTTGGGGGAGTTGGCAGAGGCACGAAAGCTACATGGGATAGGGGGAAGTGGAGAGCCATGATCGACTACGCCCTGAAGGGACACGGCACATAAAAAGAAATAAATCTTGTAAGTATTAGGTCATCCCATAAGTTCTGTCCGAATTTTAACTTTTTGTTAAAATGAACGAAATTTAAAGAGTATTTTATAATGTCTAATGGAGCTGAACATTATTTTTATGTTTAGATGCATTTAAACTGATCAAATTCTATTTCAGAGAACAATAAAATTAAATTTTGTTTGATTAAAACCCTGCTAACATGGAAGTACCCAAGAATCATTTGAGGCACATAATACTTTATGAGTTCAAGAAAGGAAACTCAGAAGCCGAAGCGCTAGAAACATTCACTCAGTTTATGGAGAGGAATGTGTGAATGAAAGAACTTGCAGAAGATGGTTTGCAAAATTCAGAGGTGGAGATTTCACCCTTGAAGATGAAGATCGAACCGTTTGATGAAAATCTTCTTGAAGTAGACCTTGAAGAAAATCCTGCTTTATCATTTGAGGAATTGGCAGTGGTTCTCAATTCAAACCATACAACTGTTCATCGTCATCTTTAACAATTTGGAAAAGTTCCTAAACTTAGAAAATGGGTGCCTCATGAATTGTCTGAAAACAACCTCAAATCTCGAGTTGACATCTGCTCTTCTCTCCATTCTAGCCAACTTTTATCGAAATGTTAAGCGTCGTAGACATTGGCTTGGTAAAGGGGAAGGACCCCAGCCACAGCCGAGAAGGGAACTTCATGGGCAAAAGGTTCTTCTTTCAATCTGGTGGGATGGCCAAGGAATAATCCACTTTGAATTCTTACCACCTAATGCAAAAATTAATGCTCAAATAGCAATTAGAGCGTTTGAACCAAGCTTTGTGTAAAAAAAGACCTGCTCTAGTGAATCGAAAACGGGTGATGTTTCATCAGGACAATGCGCGACCACACACAACAAGAATCACGTCACAAAAGATCGAAGAACTTGGTTGGGAGAAAATTCCTCATCCACCTTATTCTCCCGACCTTGCTCCTTCAGACAACCATTTGTTTCGTAGCTTACAGAATCATTTGGAAGAATCAGCTTTTGTAACACAGGAAGAGGTTAAAACTGACATTTGTGAGTTCTTCGAATCAAAGCCAAAAGAATTTTACAGTAATGGAATTAGTAAGCTTGTTAATAGATGGAAGGAAGTCATAGATAATCAGGGAAAATACATTGTTGATTGAATCTGTAATTAAATGGAACATTTGGTCAATTGTTTCAAAATTCAAAATTCGGACAGAACTTATGGGATGACCTGATATAAAATTATTCTTGTAAATGAGCAATAGTGTTTGATATCTTTGCTGTAAATTCCCCAACATAAAGAAAATATATAACTCCACTTTCATACTTTATTAAAATTTGGATAATCGTGTTTTGAATATAAACATAACCAAGGAGTCAAAAAAAAAAAAAGTATATATATATATATATATATATATATATATATATATATGTATATCTTCGGTTTCGAAATATATATATATATGTATATAGATATATATATATCTTCGGTTTCGAAATATATACATCTTCGGTTTCGAAATATATATATATATATATATATATATATATATATATATATATATCTTGGGATTCGATATAAATATATATATATATATATATATATATATATATATATATATATATATATATATATATTCGGTTTCGATATATATATATATATATATATATATATATATGTATCTTCGGTTTCGAAATATATATATATATATATATATATCTTCGGTTTCGAAATATATATATATATATATATATATATATATATATCTTCGGTTTCGAAATGTATATATATATATATATATATATATATCTTCGGTTTCGAAATATATATATATATATATATCTTCGGTTTCGAAATATATATATATATATATATACATATATATATATATATATATATATGTATAAAATATATAATATATATATAAAATATTGTAAGCAAAAGAAGGTTCTAGGCAAGTATCTGTCAATAAGTGGAATCGGAATTTGTTCAATTCAAGAAGAGTGATTGATTGGAAATTTAGAAATAAAATACAGAATTGGCGTTGTTCATAGCAAGTAAAGACAGACAGACAGACAGACAGACAGACAGACAGACAGACAGAGACATAGAAACAGAAAGGGGGAGTGGGAGAGAGAGGACAGACAGACAGACTTAAATAAAAAATGAATACAAGAATAAAAGAAACAAGATTGAAAGTACAAAAAATTCTTTCAATAATAAAGAAGAAATAAGAAATTGTCAATTTGCGCATTTTTTTACACGATTTCGGTTTTTCAATGGCTCTTCAGTAAAAGACAGACATGTAATTGAAATTAGCAAGGGAAATTGTCTGCGATGAACAACCTCAGATGAATGGCCAATTTACCGTTCGAAAACGGTGTATATTTATACTTCTTTACATTCGTATATGCAGCGACTTTTAGCACGAAGCACATGCATTTGCAAGAAGCTTCTAGAACGGTCTCGGCTAATTTTTGTTTTAACCTTTAGTGTAGAAATTCGAGTGGTGGCTTTTGGCTATTTGATAATGTTAACGCCTTCATCCGAACTGTCCGTTTTCTATTTTCATCTCTTAGTCTTACGTCCAATGTCCTCATTTTCTAAAGCTTAACTTAGATATCGATTTGTTAGCAACCATTTTAATGCCCATTTCATTTCCTGTTCACAGCATCAAAGAAAAAAACCACTTAACGTTATAGATTAGTCAGAATAGAATGCGACTTAGATTATCTAAGTTTCAAGTGGACAAAGCAAAAGCAAAAAAAATAAAATAAAAAAATAAAAAAATAAATAAGCAAGTGCCGTTTTCCGATCATGATACAAGGGGTTCAAATCTTCCTATGTTTTACCTGTCAGAAAGGTAACTTATCGTTCTGGAGGAGGCGTTCCCATCGTGCGGCACCTATGGAAAGTATCTGAAAACAATACGACTCGTTGACAAAACAGTGGTTGTGAGTGATATTGTTTCTGAAGATCTATCTATCTATCTATCTATCTATCTATCTATCTATCTATCTATCTATCTTGGTGTGTTCATGTCTCTCTCTCTCTCTCTCTCTCTCTCTCTCTATATATATATATATATATATATATATATATATATCAGTGTTAATATCTGTCTATGTCAGTCTGTTTATATCTATGTCAGTGTGTTCATATCTATCTATCTATCTATCTATCTATCTATCTATCTATCTATCTATCTATCTATCTATCTATCTATCTATATCAGTCTGTTCATATCTATCTATCTATCTATCTTGGTATGTTCATGTCACTCTCTCTCTCTCTCTCTCTCTCTATATATATATATATATATATATATATATATGAGTGTTGATATCTGTCTATTTATGTCGGTCTGTTTATATCGATGTCAGTGTCTTCATATCTATCTATCTATCTATCTATCTATCTATCTATCTATCTATCTATCTATCTATCTATCTATTCTACTTCTGTCTGTTCCTATCTATCTACCCTATCTGTCTGTCTTTCAGTATCGATCCATTGATATCACCGCATATATTCTTCTTTCCAGTATTTGTATTTTTCAAATATATATATATATATATATA
This sequence comes from Acanthosepion esculentum, assembly GCA_964036315.1. NCBI lineage: Eukaryota > Metazoa > Mollusca > Cephalopoda > Sepiida > Sepiidae > Acanthosepion > Acanthosepion esculentum. The sequence continues at coordinate 56,124,963 of OZ038513.1, read as the reverse complement.
TATATATATATATATATATATATATATATATATATATATATAGATGAAATTGTACGATTTGATTATTATAATTATTGCTTATAGTATTATTCTTTCCTTCCCGAAAGCCGTATTTACTGGGATTTTCTGTCTATCTGGTCATTATTCTTCGTTATTCAAGTCTTTAAAGTGAGAAGTTTACTTTTCGTTTGTACGTTGTAAAATAGTTAGCAAATTTTGAAGCTTTGTTCTTCAACCAGTCTTTAACTTGATTCGAAATACTTCTTTCTTTTCCTTTCTACTCGCCCTTTCTTCATTTCTCGTAGGAGGTAAGGTGTGCCTTTACGTCTTATTAACGACGTTCGTTCAAGAGTACAACTGTAACAGCTAGCCAAAATGTCTACCTTCGAACTCTCTCGTCTGCATATCTGATTGTTTATTCAACTAATTTACTTCTCTGGAAGTGGTATACCGCGACCCTATTTTTTTTTTTTTTTGTCTAAGACTGTTTTTTTTCTGTGATAAGCGTTATCTCAATTCCCCGCTCAACTTTATTCTGATCGGAGACATTTCAATTTAGTACAGGTAAAAACTTAATAGTTAATCATCTACCATCTAATCTAATCATTTACCTAGGTAACCTAACCTTACACAATTGTTCAAAACTAATCCTACACCTGAGCCCCACCGCTCTTACTCCGATATTAAATGTCCTTTTCTGGCTAACAGTTGTGGGGAAGATGTTAATGGAAAGAGGGCTGATTCTCTTGATCTGTGAAAGAACACGCAACTGACTATGACATTACCGAGAAGATGTTTAAGTCGCTTGGATGAACCAGAATATATCGAAACTTGGATCCGGCCTTAGCAGCCCAGGCTAGGGCTAAAAATTGAAAGACAACCGGGAATGAAACAGGCCACCTCTTTTTTAATCTCGGCAGATTGTGAAGTTATAACGAAAATTTCTGTTATGGCCCACGCGAAGCAATTGTAGAAGTTGGCTATTGATCTCGTGACAACGCAAGACAACACTGGCAAAAAAAAAAATAAAATGATACCGTAGCAGTGTATGTAAGACTATAAGCGTTGCTACCAGTTGCTTTTACCATGATACAACTGTTAAACTATGAAAATGGTTTGATTTGGTGTGTCTTGTTTTACGGTATATCAACCTCAATGTGTTATTTAATGCCGTTAAGATTTTTTTATCGCTAATAACATTTTCGCCAATAATCTATTGCTGGTAATATTTATTTTCTTCAAAAATGTATTGCTGGTAATAATGTATTAATGCTAATAATTTTTCCTCAAAATTTTTTGTTTGCTGGTATTAAAACCTATTTTTATACTTTCATAATATATTGACCCTAATTTAGGGGTTAAATATTTGCCCATAGCTGGGACCCTAAAAGGTGCTACCACCCGGAATCAATGTGGTCCTGAGAACACCAGCAATTAAGACGTGGTTCTACCCTCCTAAAAAAAACTGATAAGAAGCCTTGCAGTCGGATGTAGTTTATCGTTTTACCCAGGACGCAAAAATACAAAATAAATTGCAAAGTTAATTTGTAGGGAAGCTGCGGCTACATACACTGGAATCGCATATTTGGTTAACCTTATACCTTTAACTTCTTCGCATCTTCGCTAATAATCGATTGATTTTATTATTTCCCACTTATTTATTTTATGTTTCAATACGAGTAGAAAGGTTTATCGCCCGGTTCACGCACCTCTCCCATTTTTGTAAAAGAGCAGAAGTTTATCCCGTGTTTCCTTCTTAGGCTGGGTTTTCAGGTTCCTTCTGAGGCCTTAATAACTGTGGCTCTCAATAATGTTTGGTAATACGATTGACTGGAGTCTATACGACTGAGGGTACCGGATTGGAAGTCTACGCCAATTACCCATCAGTTCGTTGTCTTTGACAACCGGCAGCTATTATTATTCTTGGACTATTGCACTGTCGCATCTGACAATATGACTATTGGTGAATTAGTTCCCTTGCTTAGAATGTATTCCTTTCTTGCTAATGTATTGTCGGGTATTTCCCTCTTAATTTCCTGAATTTCTAAAACTGTTACTCTCCAGTTCTATAAATACACGACGATATCTTTTCTCGTCCTCTCCTCTTAATTTTCTGCTGATACGGCAACAATGTAATTCCCTCGCAGAAGGTTGCGTTTTTCCTACTAGGGGAAACGCATTAACATTATACACACACGCACGTACGTACGCAAATTCACTAACACATACTTTGGAACACAAACTTTCCACATAGGCTACACCCACATTATTGTCTTTGTCACTTGTAGCCTTTTGTTTTTAATACATATTATTTTGGTTATATATATATATATATATATATATATATATATATATATATATATATATATATATATATATATATTTTGAATTGGACATAGTCCGACAATTTATTTAAAGACATTTATAATATGTTTAAAATATGTTTAATATTTAAATATGTTTATATGTTTTTATCTATAAAAAGAACGCTAAACATATTATAAATGTCTTTATATATATATATATATATATATATATATATATATATATATATATATATATATATAGACTCTCTTACTTCCGACTTCAATATTAAACCCAGAATAGAAGTAAATAGGCTTGTATATCGTTCGGTTCATACGTCTCCACGGTCTTTTGAACAGGATTAGAGGCTCATCCTTTGTTTCCTGTTTAGGCTTGGGTTTCCAGTTCCTTCTAACGCTATAGTTCTAACGTTTCCGCCTGAACTCTGAACTTTTATAATTAAATATTGACCTCTTTAAGTCTAGAATTAGCTAGCTTTCGTGTTAGATTTCTTTTCCTTACACTAATATAACTCCACGCAGTAACCATCTACCTTGAGTGGCACTTGGGCCTTGTACTGGCTGAACATTAGTAAAATATATAAAAAAAAACATCGCTTCTTCCTTTATTGTTCCTTTTCCTCTCATGACTGTTGCTTGCAAGATAGTGTAGGTCAGCTCTCTATACTCGTCTGTGTGTTTAGAGACTCCAATGCCCATCATATCAAGTGACTTCATCACTCTAATTCCGCTGACCTCACCGGCATCTAGACTTTAGACATCTCAATTTCCAGAAGCCATAGACCACAGATTCACTTCTTCCAAATATACCAGAGCGACAGAGCCAATTGTAACAGAGGTTTTTTTTGTGATTGTCCGTAATTACAGCAAGTTGAGGCAATGAAGCAAAGTCATTATTCACTGATAGAATAAAACACTGTATAATATCTCCGAAGTTTGGTTCTAGAGATTAATGATAGCTCTGCAAGAGTGTATTCAACAAGAGCAAATCCCTCTCTTCAGTTTATTTAAAATATTGATATCTCCATCCATGACATCCCTCCGTCTCGGGAGACGATGGAGTAGCGCTGTAGGTGCTTGGCGATGGAGTTACATCACCCCCTGGCGACTGTGTAATCCCGCTCTGGAGCGGCAGTCTACCAGGCACTTGGCGCAGATAAAGCTGGATGAATTGCTTTTCTCCTGGCTCTCGCTGCTGCCTGCTGATCTTCCCTCGCGGCTTCTGCAGTAGCGACGCCGTCTCTGACTATGGCTCTCGAAATCTGACGGTTGTCAGCCGCGGCCTCCCAGGTGTTGGGGTCGATGTCGGCCAGCTTTTGATATTGGTATCTACTGCAGATAAAACAGAGTTCTTTGTTCGGAAATTCCCTTCCAAGTCCACTCTCAAATAATCTGGATTATATCTATCTGATTTTCCCTTTAGAATGGAATCTCTGCTGAGTAATATGTACTTAATTCTGTCCACTGGTTTCTGCTATAATTTCTAAACTAGATCCCCATACAGTATCCCTGTAGTTCTCCTACATAAATGTGCCCCTGATCTGGCTTCTGGTCCCTCTAAAACTTTAGAATAAATTCCTTGCAATTTCTTGTATTCCAGTGTGTTGAAAGTTCTCCTCTATAGTTCCTGTTTTTATGAAAACTGAGGAATCTTCTGACCCCTCGAATTATCAACCTATGTGTCATATACCTCTTTCTGATAAGGCTGTAATCAACGCTGAATTGGTTAAGTATTTTACTTCGCGAGGCCTCCTTTCAGATAAATAATATGGCTTCCCTGACGCCAGGTCTACTGCCAATGTGTTATCGGCCAAGATTGAATTTGCCTATCTAGCTTTAGATAAAAACGGCAAAGTTTGGGCTCAAGATACCTCAAAGTCCTTCATCGTGATTTGGTATGCTGACCTTCTCCACATATTCAAGGGATACGGTGTCTTTGGACTAATATTAGACTTAATCTAATCGTTCCTAACTACTCCTCTAGATCATTTTATATTAATGGAGGGCTCTTTCCTAGGACATATACAGTTTCTGATATACAAACGTAGTTCCAAAATAGATATTTCTTAAAGCATTTCAACCCAAGCAAGGCGGGAGTGCCACTAGCACGCAAGGGGATACAGAGAGTGGGAGCAAGAGTAAAGAGACGTGGTTGAGGAAAGGATAAAGAGAAGGGATTAGATGAAGGCATTAGAAGATGTCGATTGCCATTACATTTGAATATTTGAAGACTATAACTGTCAGGGAAGGAAGTAAGAGGAAGGGAGTTTCACAGACGGGAAGTGTGAGACATGAAACTATTGGAGTAGAAGAGACGGCTACATTTAACAGTTTCGGTAGTGAAAGGGTAGGACTGAGATGCCAACCTAGTAACACGCTTAAATTCATGCAGTTTGGGAACCAGCGAAACATACTTAGTGAGCGTGACTAAATGGATGGCGGAACAAGTTTTAGGAGAAATAACAGAAAGACTAAAGTTATTACGAACTACAAAGGACAGGAAACTGTGGAGGGCCATTATCACAAACGTCCTAAAGGGACACAACGCATAAAGAAGATGGCTTGAATGACAAGCCAGACTACTACCGACTGCTTTCCTTCTCCATGGAGCTCTTGGAGCAGAAGAGAGTCCTACCAGATAATCTTACTCCTCAAAGTCCATCGGACGTATTTATAAATCTACCATTCGTCGATGTCTGGTCTGGTCTGGTCTGGTGATCCGACTGTATATCTCCAGATTCTTTAAAAAGTTTAAAACATGGTTCTGTAATATAATTGATTCTGATCCGGTATCTCTACTTCAGTTACTTTGTCACTCACGTGGCCTGGCTTCCCTCTGTCTTTTCTATAAATATTTCCTGGCAACTGTTCTGAGTAGGTTTTATTCTTTAGCGTCCCGGCTGCATGAAGTGAAGTCTACTACAGCATTTTCAAATAGGTCTCACCATTTTACTGCTGAATTAGTCAGATGCAACCGTCTTTTCTCTTTCTAACATTTTCTTTTCAGGCTCTTCCCACCTGTGTAACTCTCTTCCGATTTCTTGCTTCCCTCCTAACTACAATCCTCAAAGATGCAACGTCAATTGTCGTCTTATGCCTTCCGGAACCCTGTTCATTTATTGTTCTTTCCTTACTTCTCCTCTCCAACGTTTTCTCATTTTCTTTCATTCCTTGTAACCCGTTGCTTTTGACTGACATTATTGCCTTGCTTGGGTTGAAATGATTAAAGAAAAATAAAGAAGCAAATAATAAACAAAGTAAAAATCTACGAATGCATAAATAAGCACAAGTAGGTGTAATAATTATAAAATAAATAATTAAGTAATTGATAATAAATAATGAGTAAAAATTTAACAAACAACACAATAAAACACCTATAAATAACGGCATCCGGATCTAAAATTATACCCACCCAATAGACTCTAGAATAATAACTTAACCGTTATCGCTCACTCAAATATGTTCAGCTAATATAATCGACCTTTCTACCAATAATGCAACATTGACCAGCATCTGTAAATAGTCGAGCCAAAAGACAAGACACATTGTCTGAAGACTGCCTTCAAGCACATGAAACATACTGATGCACTCAACTTTGACTTCAGCATCCATTTCTATATTTACATACGCTCTATCCCTGAGTTTGATCCCTTTTACCAATAAATATGCAATACCTTAAAAATAAAAATCAATTTCGATGCTGTTTCTCCGACATCGAAGTTTCTTGGAATTATTCATTGCTCAAGTGGTCGGTTGTTTGACTATGTTTATTTCCAATTTGAAATAAAGTTATTCAAGCAACAGATCCCTTAAGGAATGTATAATTCCAAGAAACTTCGAAGTCGGAGAAACAACATCAAAGATTGATATTTACAGTTAAGTATTTTTTCTGTATATAATAATGTCACTGCTCTATTTTTAATTTTCTTAGTATTGAGCACGATATGAAAATAGCTGTTTTACATTTTATCTATTATATTCTTAAATCTTTAGTACCTTAAAAGTATATTTTTATCATATATATATATATATATATATATGTGTGTGTGTGTGTGTGTGTGTGTGTGTGTGTGCGTGTGTGTGTGTGTGTGGTGTCTGTTTCCACAGCTAAGCTACGTTTAGAAAATCGTGATATATATGTGTCTGCTGCCACAGCTAAGCTACGTTTGGAAAATCGTGATATATATGTGTCTGTTGCCATATCTAAGCTACGTTTGGAAAATCGTGATATATATGTGGCTGTTGCCACAGCTAAGCTACGTTAGGAAAATCGTGATATATATGTGTCTGTTGCCATATCTAAGCTACGTTTGGAAAATCGTGATATATATGTGGCTGTTGCCACAGCTAAGCTACGTTAGGAAAATCGTGATATATATGTGTCTGTTGCCACAGCTAATCTACGTTTGGAAAATCGTGATATATATGTGTCTGCTGCCACAGCTAAGCTACGTTTGGAAAATCGTGATATATATGTGTCTGTTGTCACAGCTAAGCTACGTTTGGAAAATCGTGATATATATGTGTCTGTTGCCACAGCTAAGCTACGTTTGGAAAATCTTGATATATATGTGTCTGTTGTCACAGCTAAGCTACGTTTGGAAAATCGTGATATATATGTGTCTGTTGCCACAGCTAAGTTACGTTTGGAAAATCGTGATATATATGTGTCTGTTGCCACAGCTAAGCTACGTTGGAAAATCGTGATATATATGTGTCTGCTACTATAGCTAAGCTACGTTTGGAAAATCGTGATATATATGTGTCTGTTGTCACAGCTAAGCTACGTTTGGAAAATCGTGATATATATGTGTCTGTTGCCACAGCTAAGCTACGTTTGGAAAATCGTTATATATATGTGTCTGCTGCTATAGCTAAGCTACGTTAGGAAAAGCGTGATATATATGTGTCTGAGAGTGTGTGCGTGGGTGTGTTTGTGTAGGGATAAACTATCTGTAGTTGAAGGCTTACGATTGCGTTCAAAATAAAAAAGTCATAAAAATATTTCAGCATTAAGTAAGTCATTCTAATAAAGAGCACTTGGAATCAGTAGCAGTATTTTATGATCCTTTTGTTTCACATGGAATATAAAATAGGCTATTGAAGAAGCATGAAAGCGCTTTCAATGTATTTCTCCACTTCATGTAAATATTGTGGGCTGCAAATTCATATTGCTTTTAAATAGAATTCCGAACCGTATTTCTTGTTATGATGGAAATAGATATTTATGAGGTCATGTTTATTGGTTGATTTACGGTGGACACTAAGCTGCTGTTAAGCCACTCGGTGTAGCATTATATCTATAGGAAAATAAGTTAGGGTTTGCTTCCAATTCGTATGTAAATTGTATCGTATGTTCAACTTCGTTTAGGCCACTTTGTCATGCATCTTCCGCCGCACCTCGCAAATTGGTTTTGATATATAAAAATGTATATATCGTCATCTCATATATATATATATATATATATATATATATATATATATATATATATATATATATAATTTACATTATTCGGAGTATTGTCCTCATCTTTGTCGACATATTTATTACAACGTTTCGGCCGTTGTACGCTCTGGCCTTCTTCAGGTGGTTGGAATATCGAACTGGACCCTTTATTTCGCTCACTGGGATAGACTGTTCTAGTTGCACGTGTCATGTTTAATTGATGTTAGTTATCAGTTATCTCCTGGTAATTTCCCTCTGAAAGTTCTCCACTGCCTTAACCGGGTATTGAACTCACACTCTCTGAGTCCTGTTACTGGATCTAACCAACGCCTTTATCCACTGTGCCATGTGTCCTTCAAGTCGTGTAATGCGTAGCAAGCTTGTCTCGCTAGAACAATTACGACTGAGTACTGAGTTCGATCCTCACTGGGTGCTCCCCAACTTTCGGCTTTCTGCCACATCTGAGCTCCGCTTGGAAAATCACAATATATATATATATATATATATATATATATATATATATATATATATATATATATGTTACTATTCAACCGAATTGTGTTGAGCATAGAAAACGTCATAATTTCCTTCCTCTCTGTCGTGAGACGATAGCTGAGGGGTACAATCTCTGATTGATACTAAATCGGTCGGTTTTTCGATCCCGGCTTGAAGCAACCGGACATCCCGTCGCACTGGAGAGCAGTGATAGACCAAAACAGCCTGTATATAATATATATATGCTTATAAAGCTCCGTAGATTTCCAAATTAGTTATTCCAAAATACGCTTGAGGATGAAACAGAGCTGAGTACTTTAATTCAATTTTATTTCTGTAATTAAATTGAAGTTTTTAGCTTCTGTTTTTGAAACATGAGAACCCTTATGTAGCGATGAAATCATATTTTTTTTTAAATAATTATAATTTAGGATTTACCTGTGCATTGAGCACTGTTTTTTTAAAAAATAAAAACAAAAAATACTAAAGAACTTCGGATTATTAACCTAACGGTTCTTTCCTATTTTTCTATATATTTGCACACACACACACACACACACACACACACACACACACACACACACACACACACACACACACACACACATATATATATATATATATATATATATACATACATATATATATATATATATATATGTTTTAAGACATTTTTTTATGTTTATACATTCTTTTTATAGATACAAGTATTTAAGTAAATGCTCTGTTTATAATAAACAGTATTAACAACATTTACCGGCCTGAATGTCCGAGAAATTTTCATAGAAAATATGCGTCTTCCGAATATAAAAATGTCTTGGACATTCTGGCCGGTATATGTTGTTAATACTGTTTATTATAAACAGAGCATTTACTTAAATATTTGTATCTATAAAAAGAACGTAGAAACATAAAGAAATGTCTTAAAAAATAATTGTCGGACTGTCCATTTCATTTATATATATATATATATATATATATATATATTGTCATCTACAGACAGACTGTTTCGCTGTATCACAGCTCATCAGTGTGGCTAGACGTCCGGTTGCCTCTGGCTAGAATCGAAAACCGGCTGAATTCGCGTCAGTCGGAAATTTTACCCTGAAGCCGTTGGCGCACGACAGAGAAGAAGCTGAATTTAAGCGTCTTTATATTTAGATAAACACACAGTGACTGAGAGAACTCGATTCGATTTACCGATGAGTCTTGCATTATTAGCCGTAATAGTCACTGTTTACAAACCCACACACACACACATATATATATAAAACAAGCATATTTTTATTCCTTGCATATTCCAAGCATATTTTTATTCCTTGCATATTCCAAGCATATTTTTATTCCTTGCATATTCCAAGCATATTTTTATTCCTTGCATATTCCAAGCATATTTTTATTCCTTGCATATTCCAAGCATATTTTTATTCCTTGCATATTCCAAGCATATTTTTATTCCTTGCATATTCCAAGCATATTTTTATTCCTTGCATATTCCAAGCATATTTTTATTCCTTGCATATTCCAAGCATATTTTTATTCCTTGCATATTCCAAGCATATTTTTATTCCTTGCATATTCCAAGCATATTTTTATTCCTTGCATATTCCAAGCATATTTTTATTCCTTGCATATTCCAAGCATATTTTTATTCCTTGCATATTCCAAGCATATTTTTATTCCTTGCATATTCCAAGCATATTTTTACTCCTTGCATATTCCAAGCATATTTTTATTCCTTGCATATTCCAAGCATATTTTTACTCCTTGCATATTCCAAGCATATTTTTATTCCTTGCATATTCCAAGCATATTTTTATTCCTTGCATATTCCAAGCATATTTTTATTCCTTGCATATTCCAAGCATATTTTTATTCCTTGCATATTCCAAGCATATTTTTATTCCTTGCATATTCCAAGCATATTTTTATTCCTTGCATATTCCAAGCATATTTTTATTCCTTGCATATTCCAAACATATTTTTATTCCTTGCATATTCCAAGCATATTTTTATTCCTTGCATATTCCAAGCATATTTTTATTCCTTGCATATTCCAAGCATATTTTTATTCCTTGCATATTCCAAGCATATTTTTATTCCTTGCATATTCCAAGCATATTTTTATTCCTTGCATATTCCAAGCATATTTTTATTCCATGCACTCAGGAATAATCAGACATAAGCTATGGATATTTTGTCACGAAACTTCTGTAAAGGAAATTGTCGATTTTATATGAATATTCCTTTTTCTTTCCTGTGGATATTATACGTAGGAGTGTCATGGCAAATGAACACCAGTTTATATCCGATGATTGCCTAGTGCATGAAACATTAAGATATTCTTCTTTTACTGCATATTTATCTCCGTCCAGCAAATTGAATTGAGTTCTCCGAGCCACTGGTGTATTTCATATATGCGACTAGATGTCAAATCAGTCGGGTTTCGATCCCAGTTTCAAGCAATCGGACAGCGAAACAGTCTTTCAGTGGATGACTATATATATATATATATACATATTATAAATTAATAGATTTAAAATATGGTTTTGCCGCTACACAGTGATAACCATGTTTCAGAAATGGAAGCTAAAGAAACATGGTTATCACTGTGTAGCGGCAAAACCATATTTTAAATCTATTAATTTATAATATTAATGCTCTGTAAATTTAAATTTACATAGAGCACTATTGTGTAAAAATAAAAATATCTATAAGAACACCGGATTTTATATCTTACTGTTCTTTCCTTTTTATTTATATATACATATATATATACATATATATATATTAATACATGTTTCATTAAATAATATAGATAAGTGTTGTCTATATATTTTATGTAAGTTTTTTTCATATAGTCTGATAATCTTAATAACATTATCTATATCATTTAATGAAACATGTATTAATGAAAAAATGCTGCCTAAATACACACAATATATATATATATATATATATATATATATATATATAAGACGCAATCGATTGCGTCTTGCATGTAACAGCCTGTCGCCTCTAAGTGTTGACTTCAATGTTCACTTTTATATTTACACATGCTCTATCTTTGATATTAAGCACTTTATCCCATAACACACCTTAAGAGTATATATATATATATATATATATATATATATATATATATATATATATATATATATATATATGACGATAAACTACATCCGGCAGCAAGTCTTCTGATCAGGAGATTGAAGGAGCTTGGAAACACCTTTTAATTGCTGTTATTCCTATGTCGGCCCTCAGCCGGGTGGTAGCACCTGTTATGGTCCTGGCTATTGGTAAATAGTGCCTACCAGGTCTGACCAGGCTCTTTAGTGTTACAGAACACGACTGGTCTAGTTTGAGGTCTATTGTCTGCTTCGTCTGTGGCATTTATTTGCACCGGCTGAGTGTATCAATAGTTCCGAAAAGTATGGATGTTTCTCCACAAGCCGTCACCACTTTAATCAAATCACTTGTGTGGGTTTTCTGGCGGTTTACACTGATTCGTTCATTCTTATCCACACAGTTCACTTGCATAGTCCGCTGGCGAGAGAGTGAAGGTGACAGGGTCAGGTAAAGGTTATTGTTGGGAAGTTCTAGCTGGAGCTCTACACGGCAGACAGATGGGTGATGTCCGTTCTTTCATAAAACCATGTACAATTGTGTTGTCCGTGTAATCCATCGGTGACAAAGCAGCCCCATTTGGGATCTGTACTGCTTTTCCTATTATAGGGAAGGGGCGATGAAAGAATCCGTAAAAATTGCTTGCCGACACAGTAACTTAGCAGCCCGCTGCAGCTGTTTGGTTATTCAGTAACGCAGTCGAAACAGCAAGAAAGACCAAAAGAAGTATAAGAAAAATTTTCATTTTGGATCCGGGAAAGTTCGCACTCTCCAGAACAATGATTCCGCACCAGAGCGTAAAACAGCTCTTGTGTCTCTCGAGTTGAAGAAGTATAACATCAACATAGCGGCCACTAGTGAAACACGTCTGGCTGTCAATTCTCAACTCAGGGAAGTAAAAGGTGGATATGGGCTTGCAAGACCGAGAACGAGCCACGCCAATTTGGTGTTAGCTTCGCCATCAAATCACTGCCTTCCTTACCTAAAGTTGTATCAGATCGTATAATATACACTAACCTTCAATCTGGAGTGCGACACCCACGTGACGCTGGTTAATTGCTACGCTCCAACCTTAGATAGTTCAAGAAAAAGATGACTTTTACGATCTCCTACGTGATGTCTTCTCCAAAGTCCAGCATAAGGATAAATTAATCCTTACAGTTTTAACGATGCTCGTGTTGGCAATGATTATCATTCTTGGAAAGACGTTTTAGGACACCATGGTATTGGTCTTGTGAAATCGAATGCATTACGCCTTCTCACTATCGGCAAGGAATTTGATCCTAGCATTACTAATACCTTCTACCAGCAATCCACCTATCGTAGGATCACGTGGATAAACCCTGGGTCGAAAGACTGGCATCTGATCGACTACGTCATCACCAAAAGAAGGGACATAAAAGATTTTAAGATGCCGCGTTCATTCCACACAACATGCTATCTGTCAGATCACGCTCTACTTCGGAGTAAAGCTACACTGCATCTGTAAAGGCGAAGGATTATAAAATCTACAGTGCCTAAGCGCATTAGCGTACTGCCTCTTAAATTGACTGAAACGAAAATTGAGCTCTCTGACAAACTTAATGCTGCATTTGATTCTGTAAACGTTACCAGTGATATCGAATCGTTTTGGAACGCTCTGTGAGAGGCAACCGATTCTGTATCCTGGTTCTCTGCCTACCACATCGAAAACACCAACACTGGTTTGATGACAATAATACAGAGGTTCAGTAGCTTATAGATCAAATGCACTCTTCACATAAAGCGTGTACTGAGGACAAGAACTCGTCTATTAAGAAGATCTATTAAGAAGTGCAAAAGTCAAATTCAGCCAGCTCTCAGAGCCATGAAAGAGCGTAGGTGGTCTGAACTCGTAGAAACCTCAGATAAAAGGGTGTAAGGGCTTTTTATTCTAGCCTCAAGGGCGTTTTCCGTCCTCAGAAAAGTGGTGTTGCTCCAATCACCACGGCAGATGGTGAAACTCTCTTGACACACACACACGCACATTTTGAGAATTATAGATATAATAATATTAAAACTGAACATAGTTAACAAAAGTTTTAAATATAATAATTTCTTAATTATATCTATTGTCTTTGGATTATACACTTTATTTCCCTCAACGTACCGCATTTTATTCCGTTCTGTGTATGACGATAAACTGCATCCGGCAGCAAGTTCTCTGATCGGGAGGTTTTGAGAAACCTGTAACCACCTTTTAACTGCTGTTGTTTCCAGGTCCACCCTGACCCGTGGTGGTAGGACTAAATTAAAATTACCAACAATAAAATTTTATAGCCGTAATTAATTATACGTTTCAAATAATAGGTTTTTGTAAGGTGAATAAAACTTTCCGAAAACGTTTATTTGTGTATAATACAACCCTACGTTTTGCCTTTAATTTTTGTTTCAAATATCTCGTATTATACAAAAGAAAATACGATGACTATTATATTTGTATTTTATTTTAGAAATATTTTCTGTGCAGAAATCTCATTGATTTATCGTTTAATATATTTAAAAAAGATTTTATTATCCTTTTTTCTTCAAATTAATCATACCATTTCTATGTAGCAGTTGCGCCATGATAACAATTTTTCTTTCACTTTTTTACTTGTTTTGTCATAGCGGTCGTTTCGGCCACCATGAGCGAGAACAACTCAACTAAAACACCGCCGGTGTCTTCGGTAAAAATGGCCTGGGCTGAAAATAGGGCGAAGAAAAATGCAGAGTTTTATGAGGAGAAAAGGAAAGACTTTGAGGATTGGTTTTGAAGAAAATGAATTCCTCGCCATTCCAGAGGCGCTGGATGCCGTTAATACAAGAATAATATCCCTGCTGACTTCCGACGTCAAAAGCCGTAAATTAATTGGAGTCAAGGGAAACAAAGGAGTAGGTCTTAAAGACCTTAAAGATAAAACCCAAGGTTTTGGCGAGACGCGCAAATCCGAGATACATTATACGGCCCAACGAGCAAGATGCCAAACAGCTGGCTGGCAGTGTGTTAAGCACGAAGAACTTAAGACTGCAAACAGAGTACATGGGTACCCGTAAGACAAGGATCACAGTCCATGGGGTGCCCGTGGATATCTCAGAAGACCGGATAGGATCCTTCTTTTGGAAATTTGGAGAGGGTGTAAAAGACGACGATGAGGCCGCGCTAATCAATTTAGATCATAATAAAGCTGATCAATATTAAATCATAATAAAGCGAAATTAAGATTAAATCATAATATATCTAAATCAATATTAAAACATAATATAGCAAAATTAATATTAAATCATAATATAACTAAATTGATATTCAATCATAATAAAGCGAAATTAATATTAAATCATAATGAAGCGAAATTAATATTAAATCATAATGAAGCGAAATTAATATTAAATCATAATATATCTAAATTAATATTAAAACATAATATAGCGAAATTAATATTAAATCATAATATAACTAAATTGATATTCAACCATAATAAAGCGAAATTAATATTAAAATCATAATGAAGCGAAATTAATATTAAATCATAATGAAGCGAAATTAATATTAAATCATAATATATCTAAATTAATATTAAATCATAATATAGCAAAATTAATATTTAAATCATAATAAAGCGAAATTAAGATTAAATCATAATATATCTAAATTAATATTAAATCATAATTTATCTAAATTAATATTAAAACATAATATAGCGAAATTAATATTAAATCATAATATAACTAAATTGATATTCAATCATAATAAAGCGAAATTAATATTAAATCATAATGAAGCGAAATTAATATTAAATCATAATGAAGCGAAATTAATATTAAATCATAATATAGAAAAATTAATATTAAATCATAATAAAGCGAAATTAAGATTAAATCATAATATATCTAAATTAATATTAAAACTTAATATAGCCAAATTAATATTAAATCAAAATATATTTAAATTAATATGAAATCATGATATATCTAAATTAATATTAAATCATTATATAGCAAAATTAATATTAAATCATAATAAAGCGAAATTAAGATTAAATCATAATATATATAAATTAATATTAAATCATAATATATCTAAATTAATATTAAAACATAATATATCGAAATTAATATTAAATCATAATATAACTAAATTGATATTCAATCATAATAAAGCGAAATTAATATTAAATCATAATGAAGCGAAATTAATATTAAATCATAATGAAGCGAAATTAATATTAAATCATAATATATCTAAATTAATATAAAATCATAATAAAGCGAAATTATGATTAAATCAAAATATATTTAAATTAATATGAAATCATGATATATCTAAATTAATATTAAATCATAATAAAGCGAAATTAAGATTAAATCATAATATATTTAAATTAATATTAAATCATAATATATCTAAATTAATATTAAAACATAATATAGCGAAATTAATATTAAATCATATTATAACTAAATTGATATTGAATCATAATAAAGCGAACTTAATATTAAATCATAATAAAGCGAAATTAATATTAAATCATAATGAAGCGAAATTAATATTAAAATTATAATGAAGCGAAATTAATATTAAATCATAATGAAGAAAAATTAATATTAAATCATAATATATCTAAATTAATATTAAATCATAATATAGCAAAATCAATATTAAATCATAATAAAGCGAAATTAAGATTAAATCATAATATATATAAATTAATATTAAATCATAATATATCTAAATTAATATTAAAACATAATATAGCGAAATTAATATTAAATCATGATATAACTAAATTGATATTCAATCATAATAAAGCGAAATTAATATCAAATCATAATGAAGCGAAATTAATATTAAATCATAATATATCTAAATTAATATTAAATCATAATATAGCAAAATTAATATTAAATGAAAATACAGCAAAATTAATATTAAATCATAATAAAGCGAAATTAAGATTAAATCATAATATTTCTAAATTAATATTAAATCATAATATATCTAAATTAATATTAAATCATAATATTTCTAAATTAATATTAAATCATAATATATCTAAATGAATATTATATTCATAATATTTCTAAATTAATATTAAATCATAATATTTCTAAATTAATATTAAATCATAATATTTCTAAATTAATATTAAATCATAATATAACTAAATTGATATCTCAGAAGACCGGATAGGATCCTTCTTTTGGAAATTTGGAGAGGGTGTAAAAGACGACGATGAGGCCGCGCTAATCAATTTAGATCATAATAAAGCTGATCAATATTAAATCATAATAAAGCGAAATTAAGATTAAATCATAATATATCTAAATCAATATTAAAACATAATATAGCGAAATTAATATTAAATCATAATATAACTAAATTGATATTCAATCATAATAAAGCGAAATTAATATTAAATCATAATGAAGCGAAATTAATATTAAATCATAATGAAGTGAAATTAATATTAAATCATAATATATCTAAATTAATACTAAATCATAATATAGCAAAATTAATATTAAATCATAATATAGAAAAATTAATATTAAATCATAATAAAGCGAAATTAAGATTAAATCATAATATATCTAAATTAATATTAAAACTTAATATAGCCAAATTAATATTAAATCAAAATATATTTAAATTAATATGAATTCATGATATATCTAAATTAATATTAAATCATTATATAGCAAAATTAATATTAAATCATAATAAAGCGAAATTAAGATTAAATCATAATATATATAAATTAATATTAAATCATAATATATCTAAATTAATATTAAAACATAATATAGCGAAATTAATATTAAATCATAATATAACTAAATTGATATTCAATCATAATAAAGCGTAATTAATATTAAATCATAATGAAGCGAAATAAATATTAAATCATAATATATCTGAATTAATATTAAATCATAATATATCTAAATTAATATTAAATCATAATAAAGCGAAATTATGATTAAATCAAAATATATTTAAATTTATATGAAATCATGATATATCTAAATTAATATTAAATCATAATAAAGCGAAATTAAGATTAAATCATAATATATTTAAATTAATATTAAATCATAATATATCTAAATTAATATTAAAACATAATATAGCGAAATTAATATTAAATCATATTATAACTAAATTGATATTGAATCATAATAAAGCGAAATTAATATTAAATCATAATAAAGCGAAATTAATATTAAATCATAATGAAGCGAAATTAATATTAAAATTATAATGAAGCGAAATTAATATTAAATCATAATGAAGCGAAATTAATATTAAATCATAATATATCTAAATTAATATTAAATCATAATATAGCAAAATTAATATTAAATCATAATAAAGCGAAATTAAGATTAAATCGTAATATATATAAATTAATATTAAATCATAATATATCTAAATTAATATTAAAACATAATATAGCGAAATTAATATTAAATCATAATATAACTAAATTGATATTCAATCATAATAAAGCGAAATTAATATTAAATCATAATGAAGCGAAATTAATATTAAATCATAATGAAGCGAAATTAATATTAAATCATAATATATCTAAATTAATATTAAATCAAAATACAGCAAAATTAATATTAAATCATAATAAAGCGAAATTAAGATTAAATCATAATATTTCTAAATTCATATTAAATCATAATATATCTAAATTAATATTAAATCATAATATTTCTAAATTAATATTAAATCATAATATTTCTAAATTAATATTAAATCATAATATTTCTAAATTAATATTAAATCATAATATTTCTAAATTAATATTAAATCATAATATATCTAGATTAATATTAAAACATAATATAGCGAAATTAATATTAAATCAAAATATATTAAATTAATATGAAATCATGATATATCTAAATTAATATTAAATCATTATATAGCAAAATTAATATTAAATCATAATAAAGCGAAATTAAGATTAAATCATAATATATATAAATTAATATTAAATCATAATATATCTAAATGAATATTAAAACATAATATAGCGAAATTAATATTAAAACATAATATAACTAAATTGATATTCAATCATAATAAAACGAAATTAATATTAAATCATAATGAAGCGAAATTAATATTAAATAATAATATATCTAAATTAATATTAAATCATAATAAAGCAAAATAAAGATTAAATAATAATATATATAAATTAATATTAAATCATAATATATCTAAATTAATATTAAAACATAATATTGCGAAATTAATATTAAATCATAATATAGCTAAATTAATGTTAAATCATAATAAAGCGAAATTAATATTAAATCATAATATATCTAAATTAATATTAAATCATAATAAAACGAAATTAATATTAAATCATAATATATATAAATCAATATTAAATCATAATATATCTAAATTAATATTAAATCGTAATATAGCGAAATTAATATTAAATCATAAAGCGAAATTAATATTAAATCATAATAAAGCGAAATTAATATTAAATCATAATATATCTAAATTAATATTAAATCATAATATAGCAAAATTAATATTAAATCATAAAGCGAAATTAATATTAAGTCATAATGTATCTAAATTAATATTAAATCATAATATAGCGAAATTAATATTAAATCATAATATAGCTAAATTTTTCAGTATAGTTTCTCTTTGAAGTAAATTATATTTCTTATTTGATGGCACATTGATTTAGTAATAATGTGCTTGTGCCATGAATCTTGTCCATGCCTAATTTGTAAAGATTGAGAAAATTAAAAATATTATAAGGCCATGCTATATATCTTAATCTAAACTTAATCTTCAAACTCATTTACTCAAAAAACAAATGATTTTGAAAAAATATTTTATATCTTTATTCATCATATCAAACCGCATCTTTCAAAAAGGATGCAACAGCCAGGTTCCAACATCGGCCTGCCCTAAAAGGTGCAAAAGTGATATTAATGCTGTCTGATTCGACTTGACCAGTACTATTTACACGTTAGTATTTAGTATGGCTGAAGTAGTTCAGTACGATTTC
>OZ038513.1:55968015-56100515 GCA_964036315.1 Acanthosepion esculentum | reverse complement strand
TCATGCCTTTGGTAATGATACCATCATTCATACTCTGGCTTCCATTGTCTGATATTTTTTAATTCATTGTAGAAAATCTTTTTTTTGTTCGGTGAAGAAACAAACACTCATTAATAATGACTTCCTAATTACATTGTTGATGAACAAATTAGAAAAGCTATTAGGAATATTGACATAAATAAAAATGAGTACAATGTATCATGTGCACTGCTGATGAGTCCCAAATATAGGACGAAACGCTCCTCCGGTGCTTTCTGCATTCTGTCGAGGTTTCTTCTAGACTCGATGAATTACTTAATTATAATTATCTCAAATCATCCTATTATATATATATATATATATATATATATATATATATATATATATATATATATATATATATATATATAAAAGTGAACATAAAGGCGACAGTCTGTTTCATGCTAGATGCAATCGTCAGGCCACGAGTGCAGTTATTTTTCTCGGCTGTTTATATATACGGGTCAGTGGTGCATTGTGGGTAGTCTATTTTGACGGTTATTTTACCGTAAGTCGTTTATTTGTTTATTTATTTATTTGGGTCAAATTATTTTGCTTGTTTTTATTTAAATTTTATTTTTTATTTTTTATCTTATATATTTATTTATTTATTTTATTTTGATCGATGCTTTTATTAACGTAGTAAAAATTTGTTTATATAGCTTATTGTGGGTAGTCTATTTTGGCGGTTATTTTATCGGAACACTCATTAATAATGACTTCCAAATTACATTGCTGATGAACAAATTAGAAAAGCTCTTAGGAATATTGACATAAATAAAAATGAATACAATGTATCATCAAATATATCTAAACATATCAAATTACTATATCGTAATCAAGTGCATTCCAACTATAAACAGGAGTGGGGGGAAAAACTCATAAACACAAATATATCCCCCACTGATACAAGTAAAAAACTAAAATTAATTATGTCCTACAATAAATGTTATGGGAACCTACCCATAATAGTAATGGACTAGTCCGCACCTCATATATACTGCGCCTCAAGAGGAAGCAGCAGAGTCAGTTCGTGAGTCAGTCGGATAGTCGGATAGACGATTACTGTAAGTCATTGGAATAGTGATACTTCAAGACAACATAGTTCTCTCCAGCCTAACCTGATTGTTATTACTAACACTTCTACTCTTTTGTACATATTCTATTTATAATATATATGTGTTATCCCATACCTGTGTTCGAGTTGTTCTTCATTGGTTCTACCTTGGACCATCACCGTGGTACAAGGAGCCTGGACTATAACACTAAATTTAATACAACCAACCTAATTGACCAAAACAATTCCCCTACGCCAACTAGCATCTTGCAAAAGGCTAACAGAGTATATCAATTAAAATGTCGTTTAGGCGCTTATATCTCTGATAAAAATGTTGGTTTTACTACGATGATGCTACCAAAAAGGCTGACATTTCATTTGGCTGAGCATAGTTCAATAACTTAGCATTTAAAGAAATACTCATGCCCACACTCACAGATCAGAAGGGTATTAATTGAAAATACTTCCATATTGCATAAAAGCAATAATTTACCGTAAAGTAAATGAATAATTAATAAATAAAAAATACAGTTAAGATTAATTTGTGTAAGGATAGGGTTAAAACAGACGTTCAGTCGCTGGACAGGAATCACATTTTGTCTCGCTAATGTAGATTTTGTCAAAATCAAATTACTTTTCTGGTGATGCCGTGTTATCAGTGAAGCATGTCAAAATAAAAAAAATTCAACCTGTCATATATTTCTCATTGTAAACGTAAAACCTCATTATATAAACATAATGCCTCATTATATAAACATAATATCTCATTATATAAACGTAAAACCTCATTATATAAACATAATACCTCATTATATAAACGTAAAACCTCATTGTATAAACGTAATACCTCATTATATAAACATAATACCTCATTATATAAACGTAAAACCTCATTATATAAACATAATACCTCATTATATAAACGTAAAACCTCATTATATAAACATAATACCTCATTGTATAAACGTAAAACCTCATTATATAAATATAATACCTCATTATATAAACGTAAAACCTCATTATATAAACATAATACCTCATTATATAAACGTAAAACCTCATTATATAAACGTAATACCTCATTATATAAACATAATACCTCATTATATAAACATAATACCTCATTATTTGTGCGAAGGGAAGCTTAAAACTACTCAACCCAATGCACTATCCGAAATTTGATCAATGAATAAACTTTAAGTATTTTTACAAATCCCCTCCCGATGGTGCCCAGGTTGTTTTAGAGCTCACATAGAAAAGAGAACGCATAGAAATTTGTACACATGCTATATTGAATTTTTTAAAAGTCATGTTACCCGAAGTAAGGTATTAAAGCCACTAAGATGCAAGGGGTTACTGGGAGTGAAAAAATATGAAAAAAGAAAGAAAACATAAGCGTGCTACTAGGTTGGTACCTAGGTCCCACCATTTCACTGTCAAAACAATTAAATGTAACCGCTTCCTCTATTCCATTAGCTCGCATTTCCCAACTCTTCCTCCTACTTGTTTCCCTGATAGCTATAATCATCAAATATTCAAATGTTATGTCAATCGACATCTTCTAGTGCTTTGATCCCGATCCCCGTCCTTTTCTGTATCCTTTCCTTAAACACCCATCTTTACTCTTGCTATCACCCCGCTTGCTTGGTAGTGGCACACCCGCCGTGATTACTGTGAAATGCTTTAAAAAAATACAAGATAGGTCAATGAAAGAACAGGAATGAAGGAGACAGAAGATAACAATTAACATTGCATTTAAATATTGGATTAAATTCCACTAGAAAACTAGTAGCGAGAAGTGTCTCGACAAGCGAGAAGTGCGAGAGAAGAAACTTTCAGCATAGAACTTACGGTTATATCTAGCGATTTCAACTGTAAAATGATGAGACCTTGTCGCCAATCTGTTATTGTGCTTAAATTTATGTAAAGTCTAGGTACTATAGAAAAGAGTTCATCCGAAGAGTTACCACGAATGTATCTATAAAAAAAGGTACAGGAAAGTTATATCACTGTGGCGGGAGAGTGAGTGAAGCCGGGACGCCAGGTCAGGACCTATGACATTGCAGATTCTTATCAAATGACCTTGACACCAACCTATTACGTCGCTTCAATTTATCAAATCTAGTTTTTTTTAAGCGTTTCAAGCCAAGCAAGGCGGGAAGCCACTAGCACGCAAGGGGTTACAGAGAGTTGGAGTGAGACCAAATAGGAGTGATAGAGAAAAGGATGAAGAGAAGGATAGGGGATAGATCAGGGCATCTGGAGACGTCGATTGACATTAAATTTGAATAGTTGGAGATTATAGCTATCAGGGAAACAGGACAATGGGAGTGAGTTCCACAGGTGAGAAGTGCGAGTCATGAAGCTATTGGAGTAGAAGAGGCAGCTACATTTAACAGTTTCGACGGTGAAAGGGTGTGAGCGAGATGGCAGCCTAGTTGAACGCTTAAATTCAGGAAGTTTGGGAACCAGCGAAAGCAGATCCTCGGAGCAGTTACCATGAAAGTATTTGTAAAAAAAGACAGAGGGAGGCAACGGCACGTCTGTGAGAGAGCAACTGCAGACGAGATGCCAGATCAGGGCCAATTACTTGCATATTCGTCTCTGGATCTTATCAAGAACCTTGAGACAAACATAAAGGGCACCAGACCATATATGTCAGCAATACTCCATGCAAGGGCGATTTGTAGATTTGAAAAGTGGAAAACTCCTCTGGTCATTGACCGGATAAATAGAGACTTTCTTTTCTCATAAATTCGAAACTATTTTTAAGCTCTGATTTCACTGATTCTTTGATCTGACAAAAGGAACTGTATCGATCGACAAAATCATGTCTGGTCAAGGCACAAAAGCCGCCTCATTTTCAAACCTTGCCAGGAAGGAAACGGGAATTCCATCCGTTTAATCTTTCCTTAGAGTAGACTTTACCAATTTCTAAGCACTGATACGAAGAAATGGGCCGGCAACATTTAAATATACTTTTGTTCAAAAGTGTCTACTTGGCCTTTTTTCCGCTCTGGGTAGGAGGATAAACTACATCCGCGTCCAGGGTAAGACGATAAACTACATCCTCGTCCAGGGTAAGACGATAAACTACATCCGCGTCCAGGGTAAGTTGATAAACTACATCCGCGCCCAGGGTAAGACGATAAACTACATCCGCGTCCAGGGTAAGAAGATAAACTACATCCCCGTCCAGGGTAAGATGATAAACTACATCCGCGTCCAGGGTAAGATGATAAACTACATCCGCGTTCAGGGTAAGACGATAAACTACATCCGCCTCCAGGGTAAGACGATAAACTACATCTGCGTCCAGGGTAAGACGATAAACTACATCCAAAGCAAGGCCTCTGATCAGGAAGTATCGTGGACCATCTCTTCATTTCTGGCGTTCTCAAGTCCACCCTGACTCGGGATGTTAGCACCTATTAGGGTCACGGCTATGGGCAAATAGTTAACCCCTAAACTTGGGCCAAATAGTTTTTAATACCAGCAATACATTTTTGTAAAAGTTTATTACCAGCAATGAATATTTGAATAAAAAATTATTACCAGCAATGCATTTGAACCTCGACCAAAAGCCTCTTTACAAAACAGGGTCCCAGCTATGGATAAATAGCTAACCCTCCAAAACAGGTTAAAACACTATGAAATTAAAAAAAAAGTTTTTCAAACCAGCAATACATTTTAAAAAGATTTTTACCAGCAAAGAATTTTTGAAAAAAAACTATTACCAGCAATATATTTTCGAAAAAAATATAACAGCAATATATTTTTGAAAAAATATTACCAGCAATTCATTAAAAAAAGAAAAAAAAGAAATATTACAAGCAATAAATTTAAAAAAAAAATATTACCTACAATATTCTTTTGAATGAATAATATTACCAGTAATAAAAATCTTGTCGGCATTAAATAACCCATTGAGGTTGATATGCCGAAAAACAAACCAAACCAAAATAAACTAAAGAATACATATTCTATTCATACGAAATAATCCTAAATTTCTTGTCGGCATTACATAACTCATTGAGGTTGATATGCCGTAAAACAAAATAAACTAACGAAAATAAACCAAAGAATACATATTCTATTCATACGAATCTATCCTAAAAATGTTGTCAGCATTAAATAATCCATTGAGGTTGATATGCCGTAAAACAAAACAAACCAAACCAATCTAAACCAAGGAATACATATTCTATTCATACGAATCTATCCTAAAAATGTTGTTAGCATTAAATAATCCATTGAGGTTGATATGCCGTAAAACAAAATAAACCAAACCAAAATAAACCAAAGAATACATATTCTATTCATACGAATCTATCCTAAAAATGTTGTTAGCATTAAATAATCCATTGAGGTTGATATGCCGTAAAACAAAATAAACCAAACCAAAATAAACCAAAGAATACATATTCTATTCATACGAATCTATCCTAAAAATGTTGGCAGCATTAAATAGCCCATTGAGGTTTATATGCCGTAAAACAAAATAAACCAAACCAAAATAAACCAAAGAATACATATTCTATTCATACGAAATAATCCTAAAAATCTTGTTGGTATTAAATAACCCATAGAGGTTGATATGCCGTAAACCAAACCAAACCAAACCAAGCAAAACTTGTTTTTTTAGGGGGGGATCATTTGTCACTCTACAGCCCCTTTGCCAGAGTCGAAAAGACACCGGCCTACCGTGATTTCAATGGAAAATGTTCTGAACAAGCTACATTCTTTTGTTTCACTAGTTCTCAACTTTGTGGAACAGGCTCCTAAGAAAATTATCGCTCCATTACTACAATTTTAACCTCTTCAAGGCATCTAGGAACGCTCTACGTTGAAAGTGTCTTTGACCTTATATTGGGTGAACAACAGTAAGGAAAATCGTATTCGAAACGAAACTACTTATAGAAACCAGCGGTCGTGTTTTTATACCTTCATAATCTTTGGGGAGTTCACTATTTGTCCATAGTTGGGACCCTAACTGGGGGTACGGCCTCGGACCAGGGTGGACCTGGGAACAACAGAGGGGGGTTACAGACTCCTAAAAACCTCCAATCTCCCAATTAGACGCCTTACTGCCGGATGTAGTTTATCGTCATAACCAGGACCGAGTCCATCATAATAATTCAGAATATTGAATTGGTAAGTTCTAAATATTTCGAAGTCATTGGTGTATGTATCAGTTATAACAAAGTTCGCATAAATTATAAGCAAATTGAATGGAGCAACAGGGATACGTTTACATTATTTACATTATTACAATAAATATGGCGACAAAGATGAGGACAATAGTCCGAATAATGTAAATAGTGTACATAATACCTCATCTCAGAAATATAGACAGACACTGAAAGGCGGAAACGTTGTAATAAATATGGCAACAAAGATGAGGACAATAGTTCGAATAATGTAAATAGTGTACATAATACCTCATCTCAGAAATATAGACAGATACTGAAAGGCCGAAACGTTGTAATAAATATGGCGACAAAGATGAGGACAATAGTTCGAATAATGTAAATAGTGTACATACCTCATCTCAGAAATATAGACAGATACTGAAAGGCCGAAACGTTGTAATAAATATGGCAACAAAGATGAGGACAATAGTCCGAATAATATAAATAGTGTACATAATACCTCATCTCAGAAATATAGACAGATACTGGAAGGCCAAAACGTTGTAATAAATATGGCAACAAAGATGAGGACAATAATCCGAATAATGTAAATAGTGTACATAATATCTCATCTCAGTAATATAGACAGATACTGAAGGATACTTTTGTCTAACATCGTAAAATGCTACAAACCTAAACATTAACCGATGAACTAGGCATGTTCTTAAATAGCCTCGCCAGATCGAGACATTCACGTGGATGTTACATGGCGCCAAAATCCTTCACAAATGTCTAAGCGATTATCGAAAGTCAACATTTTTCTCGAATTAATGCAAAGAAAATCTGACAATGATTTCTGTTCCTGTTGAGGTTTTATTGAAACCATCATCCTTTGTTTGGCAGACGTTGTTTTTCTTGCCATCAACCCTGAATCCGTCATTTAATATTCAGAATGTGGAATTAATAACTTCTAAAATATTAAAATACCCCTGTGTATGGATCAGTCTATAACAAACTTAGTATATGAGTTAAAAATGTTGAACGCAGAGTAAATTGCATCATTACTCATCATTTTATAGTTTATATTGCTTGATTTAACCGCAAGTTCTACGTTAATAGTTTCTCCTCTTGTACTTCTCGCTTGTTGAATTCTATTCCGTTTTTTTTTGTTTTTGTTGTTTTGCTTTCCTGTCAAAAATGATCTTTGCAAATTTAAATCCAATGTCGATCGTTATCTTCTGTCTTCTTAATACTTTTCCTTTTATTGTTCTTTTTCTTTAATAAGGTTTTCGTTTTCTTATATTCTTTAATTTTCATGCGTCTTAGTGACGTTATTGCCTTACTTAGAGTGAAATGCATTCTTTTGAAAATGCTCACTTCTCTTGTTCGATTATTGTCGCGGTTCCTTTTAGTTTGGATGACTCGACTACTTCATTTTTTATTCTGTGGGGCGTCCGACCGATAAGAGACATTATTAAAAATCCTTTCCAACAATTTAAGTGACTATATAACCAAAATATTACCCTAAAATTCAACTAATGTTCTTAAACAGCCTCGTCAAATCTAGACGTATATATGGATGTCACCCACAGCGTCGAAATTATTCAGAAATCAACTACATACAACCGTTTTCTTAAACAAATGGTTACAGATGGCTTCAGACGAATGGATCCAGTAAACCTCAAAGAAGTCAATATTTTATCAGCCTCTACATACATGACCACACTCCTTTCGACATGAAAAACGCCTCGAACGATTTTACGTATGATAAACAGAAAACCTGTTCGTGAGAATTTGTTCCCAGTGTTAACGAACTTGACGCACTTCTTCAGAACAATGTTAATATTTGAGACGAAATGATGTTTTTTTTATATAACTCCATCATGTGCATTATGGCGTCATGGATATCGCCTCTGAATGATGAGCCGAGTTCGAATTCAGTCAGTTCGTTATATTCACTTACGCTTAAATACCCTTTAGAAAGGTATGAGAGCTCCCTGCAATGGGTTGAATAGCAGGAGAGACTATCGTATTTTCTGTTTCTGTTGAGGTTTTATTGAAACCATCATCCTTTGTTTGGCAGACGTTGTTTTTCTTGCCATCAACCCTGAATCCGTCATTTAATATTCAGAATGTGGAATTAATAACATCTAAAATATTAAAATACCCCTGTGTATGGATCAGTCTATAACAAACTTAGTATATGAGTTAAAAATGTTGAACGCAGAGTAAATTGCATTATTACTCATCATTTTATAGTTTATATTGCTTGATTTAACTAATGTTAAACCAATCTACCACAAAGACAAACGGCAACCTGTTGCAGGAAAATCTTCTGCCTAGTAAGCTATGAATACAAAAGGGACATGATCGTTTAAGCGTGTAGCACGCATGGCACTTAACTGAACTGACTATTCAGCCAAATATAATCGATCAAGATCAAAGATCGAGCGGTATTACACACAATTGCTGTAAGAACATAATAGGAGGGGGAAAGGTGAGCATATGTAGCACAGATAACAGTCGACTCGAGGGTAACATTTTAGCAGTAGAGGAAGCATCCCCTTGGGAGTTTCTTCCACAAAACGACACTTCTGGCGTAGAAGATGTTTGAGTGCAACCTCGGTACCCACAAAAGATATCCTATTTTAACCGTGAGCAACTTTAATATTTTTAATCTGTTTTTGATTAAAACAGAAAATTATCTTCTATCGCTACCTAAAAATATTTAATACTGATCATTACAATGTACGAGCGATTTACTGTTGCGTAAAGCCTAACAAAATGGTCGAAACTAATGTAGGTGATAGAAAATATTTTCATGATTGTGAATGGTGACACAATCTGATAATTTTAAAGGTAAAAATGATAATTTTAAAGGTAAAAAATGATAATTTCAAAGGTAAAAATGATAATTTTAAAGGTAAAAAATGATAATTTCAAAGGTAAAAATGATCATTTTAAAGATAGAAAATGATAATTTTAAAGGTAAAAAATGATAATTTCAAAGGTAAAAATGATAATTTTAAAGGTAAAAATGATAATTTTAAAGATAGAAAATGATAATTTTAAAGGTAAAAAATAATAATTTCAAAGGTAAAAATGATAATTTTAAAGGTAAAAAATGATAATTTCAAAGGTAAAAATGATCATTTTGAAGGTAAAATGATAATTTTAAAGATAGGAAATGATAATTTTAAAGGTAAAAAATGATAATTTCAAAGGTAAAAATTATAATTTTAAAGGTAAAAAATGATAATTTCAAAGGTAAAAATGATCATTTTAAAGATAGAAAATGATAATTTTAAAGGTAAAAATGATAATTTCAAAGATAAAAATGATAATTTTAAAGGTAACAAATGCTAATTTCAAAAGTAAAAATGATAATTTTAAAGGTAAAAATGATAATTTTAAAGGTAACAAATGCTAATTTCAAATGTAAAAATGATAATTTTAAAGGTAGAAATGATAATTTTAAAGGTTTGTTTTGTTTTACGGGCTATCAACCTCAATGGGTTATGTAATGCCGACAAAATGTGTCTTGCTGGTAATACTTTTTTTTTCAAAAATATATTGTTGGTAACATTTTTTTTTCCCAAAAATGTATTGCTGTAAATTTTTTTTTCAAAAATGTATTGTTGGTAATTTTTTTTTCAAAAATGTATGGCTGGTAATATTTTTTTTCCAAAAATGTATTACTGGTAATTTTTTTTTCAAAAATGTATTGCTGGTAATATTTTTTTTCAAAAATGTATTGCTTATAATTTAAAAAAAAATGTATTGCTGGTAAAAAATTTTCCAAAAAGGTATTGGTGGTATTAAAACCTATTTTTATACTTTCATAGTGTTTTGACTCCTTTTCGTTTGTGTGTGTGTGTGGAGGGGTAACTATTTTCCCATAGCTGGCACCGTGGCAGGTGCTACCCCAGGTCAGGGTGAACCTAGGAACACCAGCGATTAAGAGGAGGTTCCACACTACTCAAAACCTTCTGATCAAAAGCTTTGCTGTCGGATGTAGTTTATCGTCTTACCCAGGAGGCGGATGTAGTTCATTGTCTTACCCAGGAGGCGGATGTAGTTTATCGTCTTACCCAGGACGCGGATGTAGTTTATTGTCTTACCCAGGACGCGGATGTAGTTTACTGTTTTACTCAGGACGCGAATGTATTTTAACGTCTTACCCAAGACGCTAATTTTAAAGGAAGCACATTTTTATAAATGAATGAATTAATATTATGAATTAATATTATGAATTTAATGAATTAATTAATATTAAAACGTGAAAATAAGGAATTAATGTCAAATGACGAAATAATTGTTGCTGGATGATTTATTGTAATCAGCATGTTTTAGATTGATTTATTTTTTTTGCAGCTTATCGTGGATTATTTAAATCCGAAAGATATTTCGCATAGTAATAATATTTCTTTTTTTGCGAGCGAATTTTGTATTAGCGATATTTTGGACATGGCAATGATTTAGGTTGACTAATAACGCACAGAACGTAAACAACAGACCACCGAACACGTTTCGCTTTTGTTTTCTTTTTCGTGTTTTTCGACAATGATTAACACATGTGAGAAAATTCTTAATATAGTGGGAAAACGCCGAGTATCAAGGAGTGGTATGCGTCATTTCCATGCCAACCGTTGCTCCACACAGAGAAAAAAAAATCATTTTTTGTCAAAAGACGCCATGTTGCTTCTGAACGTAGGCAATCATGACACTCCATTTAAAATCTTTCTTTACTTTCTGCGAATTACCATGGCTTCTCGCGAAAGATAGTTAAGTGATTTCGCATTGAATTCTCTGAATTCAGAGCTGTCTTTCTCCCTTCTGAACGTAGGCAATAATGGCGCTGTACAGAATGCCTTTGTTTTCTCATTTGTGAATTGCTATGTCGGCTTGCGAAAACTAGTGGTGTGGTTTCTCATTGCCGTCTCAAAAGTTTTGAATTCAGATCTGACTTTCTCCCTTCAGAAAGGAGGCGATCATGGCTCTCTATAAATCTATTTCTTTCTTTTCTGTGATTTGCCAGGTTTTTTTTGTTTTGGTGGGGGTGGATACTGGAATGATTTTTAATTCCATTCCCCACAATTTGGAATTCAGAGCTCTTCCGTTCCAAATATATCTTTTCTTTATTATCTGAGAATTGCCATGACTTCTTGGGGAAAACAGTAGAATCGTTTCCGTTGCCTTATCCACAGATTCCACTTTCTTGCTTCCTGAATGTAAGTAATCATGGCTCTCCACACATTCATTTTCTTTATTATCTGTCAATTGCCATGACATCTTGGGAAAGTGTTTGGAGTTGCTTCTTCTTGCTTTCTCCACAGGCCTGAACATTGCGCTTAAACGTATTGCAGATTGGGTTTGATGATAAATTACATCCGCCGGCAACAAGGCCTCCGATTGGGAGATTGGAGGTTTTCTCTAACCCTAATCCTAACCTATAGAGGTTAGGGTTAGGGTTAGAGTAGTAATACGCTGGTATAATCCAAGCGAGTCATACGAGCACAATATAGAAACATATAGAACACAATATTAAAATGTTAAATATTAAATGTTAAAACTGACTAAAAAAAGAACGATGAATGTTTATTTTCATTAAACAGAGCAAAATCTTTCGTACAATTGGAATTAACATACCATTAGTTAATGACCATTTTCACCTGCGAATTTTAAAATGTAAAATTCTCAGAATTTTTCAAACTGTTTATGGTGTCAATTTTTAGAAGGGGATCATTTCTGCAAACTGACACCAGAAACAGTTTTAAAAATCCTGCGAATTTTAAAACTTAAAATTCGCAGGTGAAAATGGTCATTAACTAATGGTATCTTAATTCCAACTGTACTATATATATATATATATATATATATATATATATATATATATATATATATATATATTTGAATTGGACAAAGTCCGACAATTTATTTAAAGACATTTTTCCGAAGTTCGATTCCTGTTGGAGAACGAAAATTTTCTATGAAAATTTCTCGGACATTCAGGCCGGTAAATGTTATTTAATACTGTTTATTATAAAAAAGACCATTTGCTTAAATACTTGTATCTATAAAAAGAACGTTAAACACATCATAATTGTCTTTATATATATAAACCCCCATAGAGGAGAACGGGACTAAAGACTGTGTGTACGCTATCCCGTGCAGCTGCGGAAAGGAATATAAAGGAGAAACAGGCCGCCCCCTCAAGGTAAGGCTTCAAGAACACCAGAAAGCTGTAATGCGAGGGGAAGTAGAAAAATCAGGCGTGGCTGACCACATATGGAGAGAGAAGGGAGATCACCGTCCCCTGTGGGATCAGGTTGAGATCATAG
Organism: Acanthosepion esculentum; assembly: GCA_964036315.1. Lineage (NCBI taxonomy): Eukaryota > Metazoa > Mollusca > Cephalopoda > Sepiida > Sepiidae > Acanthosepion > Acanthosepion esculentum. The sequence continues at coordinate 56,087,967 of OZ038513.1, read as the reverse complement.
ACAGGGAACACCATTGGAAAATTCGTAAACTTAAGGAATCAGCACATATGCTAGGCCACAAAAATCTCCTGAGTCGGCCAAGCATAGAAATAAATACAATATGGGAACCAGTAATAAGGAGTGCCAGAGAACAGCAATGATAACAAAAAGTTGCAATATGAGATCTGGTAAAGAACATGCAATGATAACAGCAAAATTGCAATATGAGTACTGGTAAAAAATGGTTGCTGAAAAATTAGGTTTATAATACTCAGAAATTCATACCCAGATGTCCTCAAGGACACATGGTACGGTGGATAAAGGCGTTGGTTAGATCCAGTAACAGACCCAAAGAGTGTGAGTTCAATACCCGTTTCAGGCAGTGGAGAACTTTCAGAGGGAAAAATTACCAGGAGATAACTGATAACTGACATCCATCAAACATGGCTCGTGGAACTAGAACAGTCTACCCCAGTGATCGAAATAAAGGGTTCGGTTCGAAATTCCAACCACCTGAAGAAGTCCGGAGCGTACAACGGCCGAAACGTTGTGACAAATATGGCGACAAAGATGAGGACAATAGTCCGAATAATGTAAATACTGTATATATATATATATATATACACAATTTAAAGAAATAACAGATCACTTTAAGGTTCCATTAGTTATAATTTATTTCTCCAAATTTATATTTTTTCTCCGGATCTTCAGACTTCACTTTCAAGGGTGAAAAAATGAATTTAAAATTTACACTTTTGTAGGGCAGTATTAAGGTGACATAGAGGGTGGTGAGGAAAAGTGTGAGAGACATGGTCGAATTCAGAGAGGGAAGGGAGAGTTTTAACATTTATTTTTATTTTTATTACAATACTTAATATTGAGGAGGTGGAGGGGGTAAGGATCAGTCATTGACCTGTTCAATCGGTCAGCTCACCGGAAATGATATTGGAAAAAGGAGAAAAGAAAAAAAAAAGGAAAAAAAGAAAAAGTGAGGGAGTAAAGAAATAAGAGATGGACGTAGGGTTTTGAAGGAAGGAGAAGGGTGGTATAGGTTGATGTTTTGGCAATTTAGAATAACATGAATTTTAACGTTTGATATTAATTTAAATGTTTAAATATTACACAAATAAACTAGATTTAATGCTCGATAGCAATTTAAATATTTAACTTCTCCACAAATAGATTAGGTGTTTAATATATACTGAATATTATATTAATAAATAAATATAAAAATAAAAATAAAAATTTACTAATAGTAATATTTTAATATTGTGAATGACGGTTAAGGTAAAATCTTTATTAGTTAGAGTCTAATTCATCAATTTAATCTGAAGCTATTTTAGATGAGTAATATTTCTTAATTAAAGTTTAAATTTCAAATCAAGATGAAGTAAGATTTGAAAGTAATAAAAGAATTTAATGTTTTTTACATACACATACCACATACATATTTACGTAAATACACAACCACATATATTCATATACATGTACAATTATATATATAACCACATACACATGCATTGATACACATCCGTATACAAGCACATACATACACAGATATTTACATATACCTATACATATTTCCACACGCATCCACCTTTATACATATTTAAGTTTTTTTCTTAAATTATATATATATATATATATATATATATATATATATATATATATATATATATATATATATATATATATATATATATAAGTCTGTTCGTGTGTTTGTGCATGTACTGTTTTATGTTGGTATATTTTACAACTTTTAGTCTAGGCTCGCATTAGGATAAGTCATAAGTAATTTCTGTGTTTGGTAACCAATTATAATGGCGAATATATTATCCTAACTACTAAACACGCACGTCCTAGGTATGACGATAAACTAAATCCGGCAAAAAGGCTTACAATCAGGAGAATGGAAGTTTTGAGGAGTGTAGAACCGTCTCTTAAATGCAAGTGCTCCCAGGTCCATACTAACCCGCGTTATTAGTACCTGTTAGGGTCCGAACTATGGGAAAAGAGTTACCCCCCCAAACTGGTGTCAAAACACTATAAAAGTATAAAAATTGATTTTTATAGTAAAAATACCAGCAATATATTTCTGAAAAAAAGAAATATTACCAACAATGCATTTGATCTTCGACCACTTCCCTCTTTACAAAAATACTCCAATAAATCCTGATCTCATACAAACTGATTTCTTAGAAAGCATACTTATTTTATTCATACGAATCCATCCTAAAAATCTTGCCGGCATTAAATAACTCATTGAGGTTGTCTGCCATAAGACAAAATAAACGAAACCATTTAGCAGATAACAGATACGACTGGAAACTTAGGTAGTGCTTAGTCTTCGAGAAGGCAACAGAAAATCAATTGACTGTTTTTCACAACTTTTTGGCAACTTACAAATAATAAAGAAAATTATTCTGTAAAGAGGCAACTTGTCTACGTCCCGAAGTGAGAAAGACAGCTCTGAAATCAGACCAATAAAGAATTCAGCGAGAAATCACTTCACTATCTTTCGCAAGAAGCCACGAAACGATTCCACTATCTTTTACAAGAAGCCATGGCAATTCACAGATGAGAAAGAAAAGGGATTGTGTGGAGAGACATGATCGCCTCTGAATTCAGAGAATGTAATGTGAAATCACTTAGCTATCTTTCGTAAGAATCCATGTCAATTAGCAGGTAATGATATAAATTTAAATGGCATGATCGCCTAGGTTCTGAATTAACATGGCGGCTTTTTAAAAAAGTTATTAAATCTTCGAGATGAGCAAGAGTTGGCAAGGAACTAACGGATGCATCTGCTCGAACCTTGGTGTTTCCCCACTGTATTAGAATGTGTTAATCATTGTCGAAAATCACGAAAAGCAAGACAAGTTTGAAATGCGTTTTGTGGTCTTTAGTTAGAAGTCATGGCAATACACAGATAATAAAATAAAAGGTTCTGTGGAGAAACATTATCGCCTACGTGGAGAATGCAGCGGGAATCCCGCTACTGTATTTCGCAAGAAATTATTACAATTTGTAGATAATAAAGAAAATATTTCTGTGGAAAGCCATTATCGTCTAAAACCTGAAGACAGAAAGATAGTGAATTTAAAACTTTGGAGACTGCAACGAAAATCCACTTCTGTATATTTCGCAAGAAGTCATGGCAATTAACAGATTCTGTGGAGAGAAACTGACAGGTCTGAATGTAAGAAACCATAAAGTACGAACCGAACTTCTACCCATCGCAAAACTTTAATATAATTTATTGTTAATTTCTTCTGTATTAATCTTAGTTATTCTTTTCTTGCCCATTTTAAAATTAGTTTTTTTATTTCATTTTGGAAATATGACCTCAGCTTTGCTGTTATATCACAACGTTTTCGCTTTTGTCCTCGCCAATGTCTTTAAATCAGGACAAGCTCCAGAGAAATTCGATCCGAACGATATATTTATTAAGCAATCATTTATTTCTTTCTTAATAGTAAATCTGATCGGTTCGATAAGGTAAAATTGGTAGCTGATCTAAAGATTAAGGAATGACATGTTTTAAAGTCTCCAAAACTGAACTCAACTCTTTCAATCGTCTGAGATAATATATTTTACTTTCCCTCAGCACAACTGATGCTAAATGAATCATTGCACTTTCTCGGACTAAAGTGTTCGGCTGACATGAAAAGGAAAGATTTAGGAAAGTTGGATCCCTGTGCCGCGCCAGGAATTTTTCTCGCCGGAGTCAATCCTTCAAATCTACAAATCAACCATTCGCCCTTGAATGAGGTATTGCTGCCATATATGGTCTGGTGCCCTTTATGTTTGTCTCAAAGTTCATGATAAGATCCAGAGACGGATATGCAATGTAATTGGCCCTGATCTGCCACCTCGTCTGCAGTCGCTCTCTTTCTCACAGACGTGCCGTCGCATTCATCTGATTTTTTTTTACAAATACTTTCACGGTAACTGCTCCGGGAAGCTGCTTTCGCTGGTTCCCAAACTTCCTGAATTTAAGCGTTCAACTAGGCTGGCACCTAACTCTCACCCTTTCACTGTCAAAACTGTTAAATGTAGCCGTCTCTTCTACCCCGATAGCTTCATGTCTCGCACCTCTCCCCTGTGGAACTCCCTCCTCTCTTCCTGTTTCCATGATAGCAATAATCTCCAACTATTCAAATGTAATGTCAATCGACGTCTCCAGATGCCCTGATCTATCCCCTAACCTTCTCTTCATCCTTTCCTCTATCACTCCTATTTGCTCTAGATCCAACTCTCTGTAACCCCTTGCGTGCTAGTGGCTTCCCGCCTTGCTTGGGGTGAAACGCGTAAAAAAAATGAGATCAATTGCTACGTCTTCTGTTAGGAAAGTTGGTTCCCTGTATCGTGCGAGAGATTTTTTCTCTCTATAATCTTTCTTGCACGTTTTTAAGTCTACTATACATCCTTGTTTTGAATAATGCCTTCCCACGTGGTTAGGTGTTCCTTTTATATATTTAGAGATACCTGATGAAATCCAATGATGAATTTGCCATCCTGGCATATCAGCTTCAGTCACTTTCCTATCGCCGTAATGTAGCTTCCCCGTGCCTGTTCATGGTAATTGTTCTAGCTAGCCTTTATGAATTTTAGAGCATTACGAGACGACATGGTCTCATGATTTACAGTTGAAATGGCTTGAGGTAACCGCTGTCCAGGGTATGACGATAAACTACATCCACGTCCTGGGTAAGACGATAAACTGCATCAGCGTCCTGGGTAAGACGATAAACTGCATCCGACAGCAAGACCTTTATTCAGAAGGTTTTGAGTAGTGTAGAACCACCTCTTAATTGCTGTTGTTCTCAGGATCAACCTGACCCAGGATGGTACCACCTGTCAGGGTACCAGATATGGATAAATAGCTAACCCTCCAAAAGGGGTTAACACACTATGAAATTAGAAAAATAGGTTTTCATACTAGCAATACATTTTTAAAAGATTTTTACCAGCAACGAATTTTTGAAAAAAATATTACCAACTATATGTTTTTGAAAAAAATATAACAGCAATTCATTTAAAAAAAAAAGAATTATTACAAGCAATACTTAAAAAAAAATATTACCAAAAGTATTCTTTTGAATGAATAATATTACCAGTAATAAAAATTCGTGTCGGTATTAAGTAACCCATTCTGGTTGATATGCCGTAAAACAAAACAATCCAAACCAAAATAAACTAAAGAATACATATTCTATTCATACGAAATAATCCTAAATTTCTTGTCGGTATTAAATAACCCATTGAGGTTGATATGCCGTAAAAGAAAACAAACCAAACCAAACCTTCTTAAACTAATAGTCAATTTTGACAGAAAGCCGGCCTCCACATGTTTACATGAAAACAAAGTTTTTTTCGCTGTTTTAACAGTTTGCATTCTTGCCCTTCTTTGAAACAAATATGAAAACTGGTTAATGACGGCAATAAACATTTGATATACAATTATAACTTGATAATTGTGGATAATGGCTGCGATTGTGTTGGTTAGCGTGCAAGGAAGAAGAAATTTCGAAAAGAAAATGATATCAGTGAACATTTTTAATGAACGGAATAAAATTCTAGCTGTCTGGATACTCTGCTGCATCATATATAATAGATTTGAAACAAAACGCTGGGCATTAGCAGTCAAGGCATTATTGTAGTTTTTTATGGTTGGATATGTTTAATGCGCTCGTTTGATAATTTAAATGCACACATTTAAAAGCCACTTTCACTTTCGCTTTCGTCAAGTTACTTCTTATAAAATATTTCTTGAAAGAATTGTTGTGATGGGTGGGCAGTATAAAGGTTATCGGCACACAAATTAGAATCGGTGAGTCAGGTTCAAATTCAAGTCTAGTCTGTTGTGTTCCATTCAGTCTCGAGCGATTGACAAAGGTATGAATCCATATCTCCCTACCCACTGTGTTATGAATAACAGAATAGATTCGGCTTCGATGGCAGTCAATAGTAATAGTCAGAAACCAAACCGTAGAGAGGGCAGTGGGAAACAACTCCACCCAATAAGTCATGGAAATTCCAAGATAATAATAAAAAGAAAGCAATGGAGAGCCATGTTCGCCTACGTCCTGAATGCACATGGCATTGCCAAATGTCTTGTAACTTTCTATAGTATTAATTGTTAATAGGAGGTGAGTGCGGTCTAACAGTAAATGGAAACTGTGGAGAGCCATGATCGCCTACGTCCTTAATTCACATGACATTACCAAATGTCTTCTAACTTTCTATAGTATTAATTTTTAATAGGAGGTGAGTGCTGTCTATCAGTAAATGGAAACTGTGGAGAGCCATGATCGCCTACGTCCTTAATTCACATGGCATTACCAAATGTCTTCTAACTTTCTATAGTATTAATTTTTAATAGGAGGTGAGTGCGGTCTAACAGTAAATCGAAGCTGTGGAGAGTCATGTTCGCCTACGTCCAGAATTCACATGGCGTTACCAAATGCCATGTAACTTTCTAGAGTATTAATTGTTAATTGTAGGTGATTGTGGCCTAATAGTTAATGTAATCTGTGGAGAGCCATGTTCGCCTACGTGCTGAAGGGACAGGGCCTTAAAAAAATGTCTTGTAATTTTCTACAGTCTTAATTGTTAATAGAAGTTTAGTGTGTCCTAAGAGTAAATAGAAGCTATGGAGAGCAATGATCGCCTACGTTCTAAAGGTATATGTCACTACCATATGTCTTGTAACTTTCTATAACATTAATTGTTAATAGATGAGTGTAACCTACAGTTAACATTACAGTACATGGGATCTGAGGAAATCCATGATCGCCTTCGTTCTGAAGAGACTTGGCATTAAACGTGTATTATAATTTCTTTAGTGGTCATTTTAAACAGGAGGTAAATGTTGCCTGAAAGTTAACAGTAAATGGAATGTGTGGAGGGCTATAAACACCTACGTTCTGAAGAGAAATGATATTGGAAATGCTTTGCAATCTGTTAGGGTATAACTTTTTAAAAGGAGGTGAGTTTGTCGTAAGAATTAACAGGGCTGTAAATCTGTGGAGAGCCATGTCCGCCTACGTTCTGACTGGATATAGCATTAAAAGGTTATCATTATTTGAACATTATGATTAGCTATGAAGAAAAAATGCCGGACTAATATCTGCTGTGTTAAATAGTAGGACTTCTATCTGGAAAAATCAAATTTATTCGCCCACCAAACATTATGATAAAAAATACTGGCGAAAAAATTGTCACGATCGCCTTGGCTCTGGAGCGATATGGCATTACCAAATGTCTTGTAAATCTTTTTAGTCTTAATCGTTAATAAAAGTTGAGATATGAAATACCAAATGTCTTGTAACTTTCTATAGTATTAATTAATAATAGGAGGTGAGTGTAGCCTAACAGTAAAGGGAATCCGTGGAGAGCCATGATCGCCTGCGTCCTGAAGGGATTGGCATTACCAAATGTATTGTAACTTTCTATAGTATTAATTAATAATAGGAGGTGAGTGTGGCCTAACAGTACATGGAAGCTGTGGAGAGTCATGACCGCCTGTGTCTTGAAAGAACATGACATTATAGTATTAATTAATAATAGGAGGTGAGTGTAGCCTAACAGTAAAGGGAATCCGTGGAGAGCCATGATCGCCTGCGTCCTGAAGGGATTGGCATTACCAAATGTATTGTAACTTTCTATAGTATTAATTAATAATAGGAGGTGAGTGTGGCCTAACAGTACATGGAAGCTGTGGAGAGTCATGATCGCCTGTGTCTTGAAAGAACATGACATTATAGTATTAATTAATAATAGGAGTTGAGTGTGGCCTAACAGTAAAGTGAATCTGTGGAAACACAAAATTTACTCGCGATCTTCTCACAATCCAAAATATGTTTCGATTTTTTTTTAAATTAAAAAAAGGATTGTTAATACAAATAGATTAATCAATCCGCAACGGACATTTCCGAGTGCAACAATACATAGGAAGCTGTGGAGAGCAATGATCCCGTAGATATTGAACGGAGACAGCGGCGGTTTTTGTTTTAATTGGCAAATATGTGGTAAAATAATTCTTGTTTTAAAAAATGCTTATTAGTTTTACTGAAACCGAATGGACAATCGCAGGAGTATATTTTCGGCGTTTCAATATATTATAGTGAAAACGATTGTCTGTCCATGTGACTGAATCGATAAATTTAGATATATTTGTCTGGATAAACAAAACTAATTAATAAAGTTTTGAAACAAGCCGATAACTTTCTAGAAACCAGAGAAAAAAATCATAGCATCTACAAATTTTTAAATTCACAATTTATCAAGTTTCTATTTTTAATCAAGTGAATCAAAAGAGGACGAGTTTAGATATTTGATAGCCATCAATGTTGGAAAAAACTCTGAAATTCGTTTACATATGTAATGCCATGTATTTTTAAAAAATTGTAAAAGTATTAATTTATGGCGTGTCGATTTACATTTTTAGGATTCTGCCCAGTTATATATATATATATATATATATATATATATATATATATATATATATATATATATATCGGTTTTGTAGTGCGTATTCAATTTATGTAACGTAAATCATTCAAACGAAAAACAAATACTGAAGCTAGTTATATGGCGAGAATCACTCTCACAAACAATATTTAATAATAAATTACAACCAACTTCGAATCTGTTAATGAATGGTGTGATCCTTGTTCATAAATTCCGGGTTTATCTGGTCTTATTTTTTTGTACGAGCCGGCTTTCAGTCGTTTCGAACGACCATCCTCAGGTAGACATATTAGTGTGTTTTTTGTTAAACTCCGAATAATAATGCGACATCGAAAGATATTGTGGTCCGAAAGAGTGCTTTTTTAGTAATGAGATATTGTTAAATGTAAGAATAATTTGGGAGCGCTGCAGACACAACGCTGAGGTTGAATTTTTTTTAAATTTGAAAAATGTGCGTTCTTGTACTGGAGAAAAGTGGCATGAACTAAATTGTTCAATAATAATAGTATTGTCACAATTATTATCAGGAATTTCGCACTTAGGATCAGGTTATTTTAATATCGGTTTTGTAGTGCGTATATATACATAGATACATATATATATATATATATATATATATATATATATATATATATATATATATATATATATATATATATATATATATATAACTGCGCAGAATCCTAAAAATGTAAATAGACAGGCCATAAATGAATACTTTTTCAATTATTTAAAAATACATGGCATTAAAAACTTCCTATACAATGAATTGTAGATACGAGGTGAGAATTTGGCTAGAGAGTTAACAGTAAAGCATATGGAATCTTTAGGGAGCCATCTTCGCCTACGTTACGTAAATTCTCTCTCTCTCTCTCTCTCTCTCTCTCTCTCTATATATATATATATATATATATATATATATTACAATGAATCATCCATACAGAAAACAGATATAGAAGTTAATGATATAATGGCGAGAATAAATCTTCGCAAACTAATTTACTAAAAGACATTAACCCCGAACCTGTAAATGAATGTTATGATCCTTGTTTGCGAAGATGTATTCTCGGCATTATATCATTAACTTCTAAATCTGTTTTCTGTGTGAATGATTCATTGTAATGTAAATTGAACTGCACCACATACTTGATATATATATATATATATATATATATATATATATATATATATATATATATATGTATGTATCTACACATATATATATATTTATACATATATATATATATATGTATATATATATATATATGTATACATATATATATATATGTATATGTATATATATATATGTATATGTATATATATATATATGTATATATATATATATATTCGCAGAATCGTAGGAATGTAAATCGACAATTCATAAACGAATATTTATTCAATTTAAATATATATATATATATATATATATATGTGGAGAAAACAACTGAAAAATTGCAAATCAAAAGAAAAAAAATTGAATGTTTTTTGTGAAAGTATTTATATTTGTTTATGCTATATATATATATATATATATATATATATATATATATATATATATATATATATATATATATATATATATATATATATATATATATATATATATATATATATATATATATATATATATATATATACTGATGCATGACCAAAATAAATATACGCAATTATTGTGGAAGAACTGGGGCCGATCGAAGTGGTGTAATGATTAACAAGCTTGTATCGATGGATCAATTCATGGTAGAGTAGTGAGTTCAATCCTCAGTGGGTGCCCCTTACTTTCGGCCTTGTGGCACATCAAAGATATGCTTGGAAAATCACTATTGTAAAATAACTTTTATTCAACGATTTAAATAATTTAAAAAATATATTTTATTATGAAAATTAAAATTCGATTTCGTATTTTAAAGATTTCATTCCGTTAGGAATCGAATATTTTTGTTCTGCTGTTTGCTCGCGTGGGGATATTTGAACAGTGATCATAGAAACAGACATTAAATATTTGATAGAATTTCTTCTAGATTGTTTCTAATTTTGGAATTAAAAAATGAATTCATATCAGAAGACCAATTTGAACAAAAGAATCGTTTTGCATACTCATTAGCATTTTTGAAAATCCCTATTTTGCAATTTGAAATAATCTGATCGATTGGATTCATTTCAGTAACCCGAGTTGGAGACAAGAGTCGCTTAATATTTTTGAAAATCATTGTTTTTTTTTGTCACTAATACCTGTCTTGCGCAAATTCTATTTAAGTTCTGTGGATTTCATATTGTTCTCGGAATTAAAATGATTTCATAATGTTCCAGGAATGTCATATGTTCTGAGCCCAACTACGGCAAGATTGTATTTTTTTGATACTCTGAATGCGTTCATATATTTTTAGATTCACCATTTTCAGTTCAATTCCGTCTGTTTCTTTGTTAATCAGCATATCAACACCTTTAATGTCGAAAATTAATTTTCTTGGGAGCATTATTACTTTATTTTACAAAATGTATTTATGGTAATATTTTATCCTTACAGTAATATATTGCTGGTAATTTTAAAACATTTTTTTTACAAAAATGTATTTCTGGTAATTTACTAAGAAAATTTATTGCTGGTATTTTTTACTATAATTTCTTTTATAGTTACATAGTGTTTTGATCCCAATTTTGGGGTTAACTATTTGCTCATAGCTGGGACTCTATCAGGTGCCACCACGACGAGTCAGGGTGGACCTGGGAACAACAACAATTAAGAAATGGTTCTACGGTCCTCAAAACCTTCCAATCAGATGCCTTGCTGCCGGATTTACTTTATCGTCAAACCGAGGACGGTTCAATTCCGTTATATTGTACGACGCTTGGAAAGATATTATTTTGTTGGAATTATGTCAGCTCGTTCTACTAATGCTACTGGTAACTTGTAACTAAATACTGCCTGCTTCATGCTCGGGTCATCAACGAGAACATGGGCCCCTCCATCAGGCTTTTCTAGTGATGAGGGTGACTAGAAATTCAGATGGTTTAAAAACATGTCTTGCCAAATGATGCATGAACTTTCTGGTAGGATCAATGTCCATCTAGTAATAGTGGGGTACACTGGACTCTATAGTTATGGCTGCAGCCAGTTTGGTGAGGACACGAAATTCTTTGCGGTCAGGGATTCTTGAATAACGCCAATTGCTATGTTGGAGGGTTCTCTCAATATAATATACGGGCACGTGGCTGTGACAACAGCTAGCTTTCGAGTTGGCGGATATCGTTCGTGATTTGACCTGAAGAGAAAGTGGCTCCGCCAGATAAACATGCCCAAGACGCACTGAATATGAATGTATACTTCTCCAAATTTCTACCCGGATTCGTGGAGGAAAAAAAGATCAGGTGGCCCGCTGCGCCGCGAACCTAGGACCACAACTTGTCATAGGACTGTTGCTGCTGACAAACGTTCTGCGAATATTCGGAGCAAAGCTTCCTGTATTTTTCCTAATTGATAGCCTCCACGCACGTTTAAAGCCTTAAAGATTACAGACACTGGATTTAACTAACGCCCGTCACTGGATCTAACTAACGCCTGTCACTGGATCTAACTAACGCCTTTATCCACTGTGCCATGTGTCCAGTGACAGGACCCAAAGAGTGTGAGTACAATACCTGGTTATGGCGGTGGAGAAATTTGAGAGGGGAATTTAGAGGAGATAACTGACAACTGACATCCATTAGACATGGCACGTGGAAATAGAACAGTTTACCCCAGTGAGCGAAATAAAGGGTTCAGTTCGATATTCCAACCACCAAGAAGAAGGCAGGATCGTACAACGGCCGAAACGCTGTAATGAATATGGCGACAAAGATGAGGACAATAGCCCGAATAATGTAAATAGTGTACATAATACCTCATCTCAGAAATATAGATAGACACTGAAAGGCCGAAACGTTGTAATAAATATGGCGACAAAGATGAGGACAATAGTCCGAATGATGTAAATAGTGTACATAATACCTCATCTCAGAAATATAGACAGATACTGAAAGGCCGAAACGTTATAATAAATATGGCGACAAAGATGAGGACAATCGTTCGAATAATGTAAATAGTGTACATAATACCTCATCTCAGAAATATATATATATATATATATATATATATATATATATATATATATGTATTACTCTTCGTTAAGACGAATCGAGTTCTCCTATCACTGGTGTATTTATCTAAAAATAAATACGTCTAAATTCGCCTTCACCGCTACCGTCCACCCATGTCTTAGGGGTAGAATCTCCGATTGATACCAAATCGTTGAGGCAATCGGATGTCTATCCACACTGATGACCTGTTAAATTACGAAACATTTTGTCTGTGGATGAGTATATATATATATATATATATATATATATATATATATATATATATATATATATATATGAAGAAATATAGTCTTAAAGTGTGCTATATTTATGGGATAAAGTGCTCAATATCAGATATAGAGCGTGTGTAAATATAAAAGTGAACATAGAAGTCAACAACAAGTGTTCATTTCTATGTTCACTTATATATATATATGTATTTAAGCAGCAATTTTTCATTGATGCATGTTTCATTAAATAATATAACACGTTTTGTCTATTTATTTTAAGTAAGTTCCTTTCTTATTGTCTGATAAATTTAATAACATTATCATTGAAAGACGAAAGGAAATCACCATATTGATACATGTTTAAATCTTATCTAAGACTTCGGCTTACATAAGCCATTATCAAAGATGACAATTACATTTCAATATATTAAACAATACACGGAAAAAACAATAATGATAATCTGTTTTTGTTGCATGAAAGATTTCAAAGCAACGACAAACTCGTGTATACGAGACGCGAGAGTGAAAACGAGAAATATTACGTTGGTATAAACCAATGGCTTCTGTTACCAATTATAGGCATTTAAGAATATTTGTGGAGATTTCATAGTTTATTTTGTTCAAGTTAGGTTTCAACTGTTTTATGTATATAGCTTCAAGAATTTTTAGTTTTTGCTTATTGTTTTCGTGTTTAAGTATATTTGTGTTTTCAACAAGGATCTTCCGGAATTGTGTATGCGGCCAGGCATGTTTTAAATGCCTAAAATTATCATTCAAATGTTGAGTCAAGCGTCATGAAAGCGAGTTTGTGGTGTGACCAACATAAATATTATTTAATCCATTGGAGATACAATCTCCCAAAGGGCACTTGAATTTGTAATCTATGTTGTTTTTTTTGCAAATCACTAACGGGAAGCGGTGAAGAGTCATTGCGAATAATTAAGTTGGATATACTAGATTTAGTGTAGTATATGTTTAACATAATTTTTTTGCTAGAATCTGTTGGAGAATTATTAGTATTTACTAATTTGTTTAGTATATTTTCGTCTTGTTTATAATTAGATTAATATGTTTGGGATTAGTTGAAGCAGTATTATGGTCTATTTGCTTAGTATTAAGACTTCTAAGAAAGCACCTTATTTGTTTATCAACTATATAGTTTGGGAAGCTATTATATATATATATATATATATATATATATATATATATATATATATATATATATATAATAAATGACAATAAGAAAACAGTAACTGCTGACGCGTTTCGTCCAATGTGGACTTTTTCAAAGCAAGAAACGAAATGAATTTAATTAAACAAAGAAAATTAATAAAAACAAAAAACAGAGTGTTCTTAGCAACTGGAATGTAGGAAACGCTATTTTCATATTGTTAACTGAAAATGACGTAATATATAATATATATATATATATATAAAAGGCAGGATGTGTGTGTGTGTGTGTGTGTGTGTGTGTGTGTGTGTGTGTGTTCGTGTGTGTGTGTTTGTAACCAATGCACGGCCGCAATTGTCGACAGATTTGCACCAGAATTTACATGCACATGTTACAAGTTAGTGATCAGGTCAAGACCGACTTTGCATTTCCCAACTCACATCGATAGGGGAAATAATGAATTTTTCATGCTTCTGCGGTAGTTTTCATGTAGTTTGCAGCCATTTTCTAATGACCAGAGTGAGAGCCTATAGCTGGCTGCCACGAATAGGCAGGAAGATTCTATTGGACAGCGTGAGAGCCAACAGCTGACTGACACGATGTTAACTAGCATGCTAGCATTAAAAAACATCGATAGCTGCATTCGTCACAAGTGAGAAAAATTTAAAACTGCATGGCACTTTACTCCAATTGACTCATTCGCTTGCTTAAACTCAACGTTGATTCTGATTCCGCAGAACTGTGTTGGGTGTGAAAAAGTATATGTTGTTAACATTCTTTTTCCATTCGGTTTTTCCAGTTACGAGTCCTTTTTTTAAAGCTGATCGTTTTGCGTTCATTTTGTTTAGTTCTTTTTTCGTAACACATTTAATGTTTAGTATAGACCTTAGAAAAATTGGCAGTGTGAGATAGGCAAGAAGTAGCAACATCAACACGGCAAAGGGCACTCCTTTAAAGGCAAAGAAGGGCAAACATATTTTAAGTCAAGTTATATCGATTGTTGTATGAGTCGTACAATTTTTTAATCAAGCACGGGCAACCCCGGGCCATGCTGCTAGTATATATATATATATATATATATATATATATATATATATATATATATACCGTACTATAATGATGGTGGATAGGTTATATCGATTGCTGTATGAGTCGTACAATTTTTTAATCAAGCACGGGCAACCCCGGGCCATGCTGCTAGTATATATATATATATATATATATATATATATATATATATATATATATATATATATATATATATATATATATATACCGTACTATAATGATAGTGGATAGGTTTTTAAGGTACACTATATTAATTGGTAAATGTGTTCAATACCTGTCATAGAGCGTATATAAATAACCAGTTTTATTTTCGGGTCTACGTTTATGATAAATTCTGATCAAAACGCATCACAAATTCAGATAAGAGAACACACTTTTACTAGGTTACTTAAATTCGATAACTAAAAACGAATACCTTGTGATGTACAACCATGAAAAATGGAAATATATACGCTACACATAATGCAGATAATGGAACGTACTTTAGACAAAGCCAATACTGATAAACTAAAATTTAACCTAATAAGTAAAATGTCTAAATAAATAGGTAAACAAAAGAAGTAAATAATAAACAAATTAGTAAACTGCGCATGTACACAAGTGAATAATAATAATAATAATAATAATAATAATAATAATAATAATAATAATAATAATAATCTAAATCTAGTAATTACGTAATAAATAATAAATAATGAGGTAAGAGTTAACAAGCAAGACTATAAATTAGCTACATATAAGTGCATTCGGATCCACAATTATTTACAGCCTCTATAATTGAATGAAACATAAGAGTTACCGTCCACTCTGTAACCGCTAGGATAATGCAATATGCATTTTACCCATAATGCACCAGTTAATACCATTTATAAATAGTCGAGTCAAAACATTCATGGACTGAAGATTACGATTACGTATTTGTGTGTGTGTATTTGTGTGTGTGTGTGTGTGCCAACTCAAAACTCTCGTTCATTCTTGCTACCAGTTCCCCTTTACATTTCAGCAGCGAAAATTCAATCATGTTTTGAGATCCCATTTGCTAAATTTATTATCGTATCCAAAACGTAAACAAATACATTTTTAAGGATTGTTTTTTAATGGTTATATTTTATACAAAATAAAAAAATAAAAATTGTTTTCGTTGTTATTCAGATACACCTGTACAGATGAAAAGCTGCTTCCCAAATACATATATGTATATAGATCTATAAGACATAACGAGATTATCTTAATTATAATCATCTTCGTTGCTATGGCAAGAGAATGTACCAGGCGAAGTAGCTAGCATAATAAACATTGCAAGCGGCGATCCTGGAATTTATTTTAAAGAATGGCGTACAAATCGAAAATTTTTGGTTTGGCAATTTGCTTTTTTTTTACAAGAAAAGAAAAGAAGAAATAATCTGTTTGATATTCATTGAATTTAATGGAAAAAAAAGTCAACATTGCAAACAAAGGCTTTCGAATATCGGATTTTCTTGAAATAATAACCACACAAATCAATTTCTTGGCTTAAAAAGGTAAAACCTCTATTCATTTTTTTAAAATAACACTGTTTCTACTGCAGGGTACCAGCTCTTCCTTTCTTTTAGACAAACTAGAAATTACTATATGGCAGTAGTAGCAATTCAACTGGGCTTGTCACTTGTCACAGTTTTGATATATTTTTATAATTTACTCATATATACATGAATGCATTTATATTATATTGTCCTCATCTGTGTCGTCATATTTGTTACAACGTTTCGGCCGTTGTACGCTCCGGCCTTCTTCAGCTGGTTAGAATGTCGAACTGAACCCTTTATTTCGCTCACTGAGGTAGACTGTTCTAGTTCCAAGTGCCATGTTTAATGGATGTCAGTTATCAGTTATCTCCTGTAAATTCACCTCTCCAAGTTCTCCACTGCCTTAAACGGGTATTGAACTCACACTATTTGGGTCCTATCACTGTTTGTAACCAACGCCTTTATCCACTGTGCCATGTGTTCTGAAGAAGACCGGAGCGTACAACGGCCGAAACGTTGTAATAAATATGGCGACAAAGATGAGGACAATAGTCCGAATAATATAAATAGTGTACATAATACCTCATCTCAGAAATATAGACAGATACTGAATGGCCGAAGCGTTGTAATAAATATGGCAACAAAGATGAGGACAATAGTCCGAATAATGTAAATAGTATACATAATACCTCATCTCAGAAATATAGACAGATACTAAAGAGCCGAAACGTTGTAATAAATATGGCGACAAAGATGAGGACAATAGTCAGAATAATGTAAATAATGTACATAAGACCTCATCTCAGAAATATAGACAGATACTGAAAGGCTGAAACGTAATAAGTATGGCGACAAAGATGAGGACAATAGTCCGAATAATGTAAATAGTGTACATAATACCTCATCTCAGAAATATAGACAGATAAATGCATGCATGGTGTTTGTCACATTTTACTCAGATGACAGCCACCTCCCCACCGTACGCAACACTTGTATCCTCCTCTGTCTCGTGTAGACTTCTATGGTCGCTAAGACGACTCTTGAGAGAAGTATTTGATTTCATATGCTTCATGCATATATGACAAAAAACTTGTATCTTTGATTGAGTTGATTGGATCTACATACCCGATAACTCATCATGTGACTTCTTGGTTCAGATGATCATCCGCCATTGTTGTTGAAAACAAAACAGGTTTTGTGGCAGGAGAATGAGGCTTGTTGGTAGAAGCTGGTTTGTAATGATGATTTTTCAGACGGTTTACATAAGCTGTCCTCGACAACAGGACGCGCATGTACAGAGCACATTGTCAAGACTGGTTATTTGTTGGTAAATCTCTCTTCTGAGTGTTTCGTCTGAGATCTCAGTTAATTTGAGCATGCCGGAGACATTCATCACCCAAAAGCCGTTTTATGCCTCCTTTATATAATTTAAAGCCAGTTCTTCCCAACGCTGCGCATACAATGCATTCAAATAATCCTTCACATTATCTTTAAACCACTTTCTTGGCTTGTATTGCGGACTCTTTTCTGTCAAGTTCCCCACAGATAAAGTTCTTCTTTTGAGATCTAGTTAACCCCGTTTTCCCAACGTATCTTTTATCTGTGGGAAGATTATTATTATTTCAGTGCTGTTACATTAAGGCGTTTACTAGAAAATAGTGTCTGGAATCAAAGAATGCCGTTTGATGGAATGGAAGCATCTGAGACATTTTTGATGGAATATTTGAATACATACACCCTTGTGCATATTAAATGAAACAAAACGAATAATTCCGTTATTAGTTTTCCAATGTAACATGACCCAGTACACATGTTAGTACATCGTATGTCCATTCAACAAAGTCGTTCCTCGCAGATTCAGCACAGATTCTCGATTGGATTTAAATCAGGAGAGTTTCAGAGCCAATCTGTAGTACTTTGATTTGCTCACTGGTAAGGCTTGCCAATGAGCTTGTGCAAGGTTACAATTTTCGTACGATTCCTTGGAGTAACGTCTATCGCAGACAATGGTCGTAGGAAAACTAATCGATAGTCGAGACAAATTAATTGAAACAAAACGAATCATTCCGTAATTTACTTTATTTTCGTATTTCTTCAATGAAACATGACGAGTGCACATGTTAATACTTCGTATGTCCATTCTACGAAGTCGTTCCTTGCAGATTGACCACAGATTCTCGATTGGATTTAAATCAGGAGAGTTTCCGGGCCAGTCTATAGTACTTTGATTAGCTCACTGGTAAGGCTTGCCAGTGTGTTCGCACAGCGTTACAATTTTCGTACGCGTCCTTGGAGCAACGTCCATCGCAGACAATGGACAATAGGACAACTAATAAACAGTCGTGACAATAGTGCCTGGGCGTGATAAAAAAGTGATGCAATCACGAATGGCGCAATATTTTTCAAGGCAAAAAAAATGGAAAACGATTACTGTCTAAAACTGACCGTATGGTGAAAGAAAGAAAATTAAAGCGATCGTTTCAATTGATCTGCACAAGGGTTTGCATACATATATACTTTACACAATGAAAGAGTCATTCAGTCTAGATGGTTATGGGTTGAGATTGTTGCAAGTGCATAAAACGAGGAGGAAGAGCTGCATATTATGCGCATATGTTGCATAGATATCGTTCAATATATAATATATGTAATATATATCATATATTATTATATTATATATATATTATATATATAAATATATATATATTATATTCTATATATATATTTATATATTATATATATATTATAATATATATTTAATAATCTATATCTCTATATGTATTTATATAAATTTATATATATATATATTATATACGTATATATCATATATACTACATTATATATTATACTATATATATATTACATATATAAATATATATCATATATTATAATATATTATATATATATTTATATATATATATAAATGTGTATTATATATATTAAAATATCTCACACACACACACACACACACACACACATATATATATATATATATATATATATATATATATATATATATATAGATAGATAGATAGATAGATAGATAGATAGATAGATATGGTCAGGGAAGCATCTTTCGGGATTTCCTTACACACACACACATATATATATATATATATATATATATATATATATATATATATATATATAATATAATAACCGTTCTTGTGAAGAAGCTGTCTGACTAGAACTTCCGCCTTACCGAAGGAATATGAAGAGAATGCGAATGATTTCTCTCGCACTTCCCGACAGTAGAACTCCTTTCCTCTTACTTGCTTCCCTGATAACTTCAAATTTTAAATGTAATGTCAATCGACATCCTCTGTTGTCAAGATCACACCGTCCTTCTCTTTATCCTTTCCTCAAACACCCCTCTTTACTCTTACCTTCATTCTCTGTAACCCCTGCCTCTTTCACTCTCTGTAACCACTTGCTTGGGGCGAAACGTTTAAAAAAATAACGATAAAGTAGTTAAACACTACTAACAGTTCGTCTATGGGGAAAGAGTAGTGCCGTGGAAAATAATTCATCACCCAGAAGTCCGGGTAGAGAGTAGGGACTGGGCAGCGCCTGCCCAAATATGACAGCAGTCCATTCTTTGTTTTCATTCGATTCTTGTATAGATACCTGTCATGGCGGGTCCTATCTTTGAAGGTATGAACTGGTGGAACTAAGGAATTATTACCTTAGTAATAACGACGGATATGCAGTATGATAGGTCCTGACCTGGCATCTCGACTCCAGTCACTTTCTCACAGACGTGATGTGGCTTTGCTTTGTATTTTCTACTAATATTTTCATGAAAACTCTGACGAGCTATTTTCACTTGTTCCCCTACTGCATGAATTTAAGCGTGCTACTAGGTTGGCATCTCGGCCCAACCCTTTTATTGTTGAAAACTGTGTATTTTTTTTGTGGTTGAAAAGGAATTTTTGTAATAATGGTTTAATGATACAAGTCTTGCTAATTAACTTATATCCAAAAGTATTTAAGCGTAAACGAGAATATAAAGAACCCAACGGGAATCGGAACTCTGCTCTCTAGTTAACAGTTCCGAGTCATTATCCATTACACCAACCGCACATCCAAACTTACCGCTTTATTCCCAAACGATCACCCATTTAAGTACTGACCAGGAGTGACGTTGCTTAACTTCAGTAATCTCACAGAAAGTAATATGGCCGCAAGTCAAATAATTTAGTATTCATATTTTGTGGTTCATAATTCCCATTATTCTACAATGCCTGCGTTCAATGTTTGAATACTTTTCGAAATTCGATGAAGTTCTCTCTGATCTGATTAGGTCACTTGGTTTTCCTTTGCTTTAAACAATCCTTTTCGCTTCTGTTAATTTTGATGTCAGCATTTATCTTTGCTAACTACGATCATTATATTAATTTTTGTAATGCAGTTTAGAGCTAATACAGTATTGGCGTCGTCAGCAATTATTGAATAAATTGCAAGTTCATTTAAGGAATCGTCGCTTTTCTTCTATTCTGGACATAATCTCCATTTTTTTCTCCCTGAGAAGTTAACTAACATTTCATATCTCATATATAGATTCGTATATTCTTCTATATATCATATATCGTATCTCTCTCTCTCTCTCTCTCTCTCTCTCTCTCTCTCTCTCTCTCTATATATATATATATATATATATATATATATATATATATATACAGTTTAATCCGGATATAAGAGAGTTGTCGGGACCGGAGAAGAAGTATCTTATATCCGGGTTTCTCTTATATCCGGGTTTGGTCTATTATATATACATTAACACAGGCTCTAATTTGGAACCAGAGAAAATCTCTCTTATATCCGGGTTTGGTCTATTATATATACATTAACACAGGCTCTAATTTGGGACCAGAGAAAATCTATCTTATATCCGGGTTTCTCTTATATCCGGGTCTCTTATATCCGGGTTACACTGTATATATATATCATATATTCTTCTAATATATTATATACCGTATATCTATCTGTCTGCCTGTCTATCAATATATATATATATATCATATATTCTTTAATATAACATATATATATATATTCGTATATTCTTCTACATATCACGTATCGTATATCTATCTACATATATATATGTATCATATATTCTTCTATATATCATGTATATATTCTTATATTCTTTTATATATCATATATCGTATATCTATCTATCTATCTATATATATAATATATTCTTCTATATATTATATATCGTATATCTATATATTTATCTAGCTATATATCTATCTATATATATATCATATATTCTTCTATATATCATATCGTATATCTATCTATCTATCTATCTATCTATCTATCTATATATATATATATATATATATATATAATATATATATTCTTCTATATATCATATATATAACTGTATATTCTTCTATATATCATGTACCGTATATCTATCCAACTATCTATCTATCTATCTATCTATCTATCTATCTATCTATTCTTCTATATATCATGTATATATTCGTATATTATTCTATATATCATATATCGTATATCTATCTATCTATCTATCTATCATGTATTCTATATATCATATTTATATTCGTATATTCTTCTATATATCATATATCGTATATCTCTATCTATCTATCTATCTTATATATATATATATATATATATATATATATATATATATATATATATATATATATATATATATATGATATATTCTTCTATAAATCATATATATATATATTCGTATATTTTTCTATATATCATATATCGTATATCTATCTATTTATATATCATATTCTTCTATATATCATATATATATTCGGATATTCTTCTATATATCATACATCGTATATCTATCTATCTATCTATCTATCTATCTATCTATATATATATATATATATATATATATATATATATATATATATCATATATTCTTCTATATATCATATATATATTCGTATATTCTTCGTTCATATTGGAAATTTTCCCACGATTGTTTCTTCACCTTTTCTTGTTGCTACTTGTGAATTAAATTCGCTCCCAATTTGGTTAAATTGATTTTCTCTCCATCCATAACTTTATTAAGGCTATTGTAATATCCTACTATTTCAATTGTTATTTTTTTTAAGCAGGTGCATATATCAGGATTATTTTACAGTGTGTACTTTAATCTAAGCCTCAATTAGTGTGTATGGGATGTATCGTCAGTGGTATTACCTTTGTAGCAAGGCAGTCGACACTGTTTTACTTAGGTGAATTGAAATGCAGGACTGTGCTGGTCCACGGCCCACATCTAACTTTCATGCATGTCTCCTACAAGTCGCATCCGCAGTGCGACGGCTGCAACCCGTTCAACGACAAACACCTGCCATCATCAATACTGGAAAGAGTGTTAACTGGTAGTGGACTTGAGAAATCTATTTTTAGGAAATAATTGTTTTAAGTGAAAGATTTTAGGAACTTAACTGAAAGTAGCACTGGGTTTTCCGTCAAAGAATGCCGAATATTTCCATATAAGAAAACGGCTAATTTATCATTAGAGATGATGAAAATACATACTACATTTTGACACCAGTCGATTTGCAGAGAGTGAAATAGAGGGTAACTCGAGTAGCACTGGCTATTCGGTCAATTGTACCTTCTAATGTTCCCCTATAAGGAAACGGTTAATATAATATTTACCATTATCGTTTGATATGCATATCTCTGTATAGATAGATATTCGTAATTCTTAGATTTTTTCCATTATTACACAAAGCCTGGATTTATTTATAATTCTACTTGAAATTCGGTAATGTTTTCATTTTGAAAATCATTTTGTTTGTTTCAATTTTAAAGTCAAATTTAATTCTTCAAGCAACATTATGGATATACCTTTAATAGCACTTAGTTTCTGAGCTGTTATTAAGTTAATTTCATCTTTTGTTTATTCATTCAAATATTTATAATTGATATTTTATATCGTATTTTCATTCATTCACTTTCCTGCCGTCGTAATGTAGCTTCTCTGCGCCTTTTCTATAAATACTTTTAGGGTAATTGTTCTGATGGACTTTCCTCTATAGTAATTCCCCTCCCTCGTTAGGTGGTTAGTGATGTCAGTTCGCAGGCAGGATGCGGGGCGCCTTTCGTTTCGTGTGAATGCTTTCGTATTTGTTGTTGTGTCTGAATGTGTGCGTGTCAGTGTGTGTGCTTGGGATGCATGAATGTACTATAATATTATAGTCCCGCATTGGTTTCGGCCAGTGAACTGGTATTTCTGTCACATTTAGTGATTGTGTGTGTGGGGGGGGGGTTATTTACTAATATAATTTTTCCTTAGTTTCTTGTAAATATTTTGTATTCATATTGTAAATACTCATTGGGCTAATTTTTAAAATTGTTATTTTATTCCCCCCCCCCCGCCACAGACGTTGAATTGTAAATATGGGGACTAGTCAGTATTTTCATAGAGACAGTGAGGTATTATGGTGATTGTAGCAAGAACGGTACGGATGAATGTGGTGTTTTGGTGTAAGGAATATTGTTCGTACGATTGGGTCAGTGTTTGCGGCTAGCTAAGTTATAGTTAAGACAGATGAAGACCGTCCTATTTTCCCCAATCCCCCCTTTGGCCATGTGCCGCATTTCTGTAGAATATACAGAATAAATATCACTTTCCTCTATAGTAATTCCCCTCCCTCGTTAGGTGGTTAGTGATGTCAGTTCGCAGGCAGGATGCGGGGCGCCTTTCGTTTCGTGTGAATGCTTTCGTATTTGTTGTTGTGTCTGAATGTGTGCGTGTCAGTGTGTGTGCTTGGGATGCATGAATGTACTATAATATTATAGTCCCGCATTGGTTTCGGCCAGTGAACTGGTATTTCTGTCACATTTAGTGATTGTGGGGGGGGGGGGGGGTTATTTACTAATATAATTTTTCCTTAGTTTCTTGTAAATATTTTGTATTCATATTGTAAATACTCATTGGGCTAATTTTTAAAATTGTTATTTTATTCCCCCCCCCCCGCCACAGACGTTGAATTGTAAATATGGGGACTAGTTAGTATTTTCATAGAGACAGTGAGGTATTATGGTGGTTGTAGTAAGAACGGTACGTATGAATGTGGTGTTTTGGTGTAAGGAATATTGTTCGTACGATTGGGTCAGTGTTTGCGGCTAGCTAAGTTATATTTAGGACAGAAGAAGACCGTCCTTTTTCCCCAATCCCCGCTTCGGCCTTGTGCCATATTTCTGTATTTTCGCAGAATAAATACCATTTTCCTCTATAGTAAATATGGGAACTAGTTAAGACTATATATATGCCTGGAGGTATTATGGTGACTGTAGCACGAATGGTATGTAAGAATGTGTTGTTTTGGCGTAAGGATTAATGTGGTATATTTGGGTCAGAAATCGTGGGTAGCTAAGTTTAAGGTAAGACATTGAATACCAGCCTCTTCCTATTCCCCTCTTGGTCTTATGTTACATTTTTGCATTGATGGTTAAATATAACCGTAAGTTATATGCTAATAGTTTCTTCTATCGCACTTCTCGCTTGTGGAACTCTTTTCTGACTTCCTGTTATCTGATATAGTTTGATCTTCAAAAAATTAAATGCAGTGCCAATCGTTGTCTTCTGTCAGCTTAATTCTTGTTCATTTTTTTTTTCTTTAATAGTGTTTTTGTTTTCTCATATTCTATAACGGAGCGGCTCCGGAACAAGTGGAAACAAGTCCAATATAAAGCCTAACAACAACATTCAATGTAAAGTGTGTAAACACAGACGTGAAGGAAACAGATGGAAGTCAGGTAGACAAACTTTATTTTGCAATAAAAATCCCGAAAGAGAATAGCATATAAAAATGGTTGAACTAGTAATGG
The DNA here is from genome assembly GCA_964036315.1 of Acanthosepion esculentum. Classification (NCBI taxonomy): domain Eukaryota; kingdom Metazoa; phylum Mollusca; class Cephalopoda; order Sepiida; family Sepiidae; genus Acanthosepion; species Acanthosepion esculentum. Next base: position 56,062,576 of record OZ038513.1, on the reverse strand, counting down.
TTTTTATAGTGCTATAGGAATTTTCCCAGTCATTTAACACGAAATATTTAAAATAAATAAGCCAATTTTTCTACTTACATGACAATTACAAACATTTACATTACAAACAGTGGAAAAGGAAAGGAAGGGATTATTCAGATTATTTTCATATTATTAACTGTTATAATATTAATTAATAATTGTTTCAAGCGATCTCTAGGAGACTTAATAACGGTTATAAAATTTAATTTAACCATTTAAGAAAAGATATGCTTACAACAATATGCTTTTTTAAGAAAAGATATGCTTACGGCATTTGTTGCAATCCTGTTGTTATGACGACGTTCGGCATCTCTGTGTTTGAAGTATCAGTGAGTTGAAGGAGGAAGGGATGATGACGCCCCCTCATTCTGCGTATTAGGCAAGCTTCTCAAAACGCCCGTATTTACTGCGGATTTCTATCGGAACACTATCTCACTCTCTGTGTCAATTTGCCTCTCTCCCTTAAAACACGCGAATTCATGCTTTTATGCATGTCTAAGCGTGGATAAGCCCAGACAAGTAACGGGAGGAGCACATATGGACCAAGTAAACAAATGTCATTTCTTTTATTTCGCGCGGATGAACCTTTGATTTTAAACAACAGGCGGTAAGTAAAAAAACGTCTGGGAATTTGACACTTAAACATTCTTTTTCTAATTTTAAAATAAAATGCAGTGTATAAAGAAAATAAATGCATATACATAAATGACAAAAGCTTATTTTTATTTCTTTAATTTTAATTTCTAACATATCTTATGTCACCAAGATTCTTCTCCTCCTCCGAGAATCAGACATCTCTTTTGTATTTAAAAAAAAAAACTTATCTTTTGAAGATGTCAACGCCACAAAACCAAGCAGATAAATGGCACAGCTATTCTTTGATTTCCGTTATCTGTCCATTATAACAAAAAAGGCAATCCGTACACATTGTAGGATTCTTCTTCTTCTTCTTCTTATTATTATTATTATTATAAATAAAAAATAAACTATAAATTAATAATAATATTCAAAGTTATAAATAAAATAAAATAATGACATAAAAACTTTGTATAAATTAAATTAAATATAAATTAAAAATAATAAAAATTTTCCCAGCATGCAACAAAACTGTTCCTGCCGGAAATACCGACGTCCGACAAAAGACATTAAATTCAATATTTGTCTATATTTCTGAGGCATTATGTACAAATTTATATTATTCGGACTATTGTCCTCATCTTTTTCGCCATATTTATTACAACGTTTCGGCCGTTGTACGCTCCGGCCTTCTTCAGGTGGTTGGAATGTCGAACTGAACCCTTTATTCCGCTCACTGGGGTAGACTGTTCTAGTTACATGTGCCATGTTTAATGGATATCAGTTATCAATTATCTCCTGTTAATTCCCCTCTCCAAGTTCTCCACTGCCTTAACCGGGTTTCGAACTCACACTCTTTGGGTCCTGTCACTGAATCTAACTAACGCCTGTATCCACTGTGCCATGTATTCTGAAGAACATCCCAACCTCCTGAAGAAGGCCGGAGCGTACAACGGCCGAAATTTTGTAATACATTTGGCGACAAAGATGAGGACAATAGTCCGAATAATGTAAATAATGTACATTAAATTCAATCTCTCTTCACCTCGAAACTTGGTACGAGCAACACGTGTCCAAATTCTCTCTGTGAAATGGCTACTACGTAGTAAATTTCTCCCTTTTTATCACATGTGCCATAAAACAATTGTAACTAAAAGATGCACACAAAATACACACAAAAATATAAATAAATTGTATGAAATTAACATACAATTTACAATGCTTTTCCTGTTATCCCTGCACGTTTTATTTTCTGTAAACTATGCGTTCATCTCCGTGGACACGAAGCTAATTTCTACTGCAATGAGGTGAGTGAATAAGGGAGATTGGAAAAGGGTCCTGATTTGACAAATTTCGCCAAATGTGAACAAGTGTGCAAACATGCAAACAATTTGAGAATCCAATCGGAATTTGTATGGACGCAGACGCATACATACGTGCAAACATTACACACTTTCGTCTCTACGTCATGGCGAGTGAGGAATTATGAATGTCTGTTTCGAACTCCTATAATAACTACTGTAAACTTAAATTACTTCCGATAATAGTGCTAATAATAATAATAATAATAATAATAATAAAAATGCAGACCTACAAATTAAAAAAGCTTTTTGAATTGTAGATCTGATGAATTAGATCGTGATTACGATTCCAATGTAATAAATTATATCAATGGAATATTAGTTTTTGAGCCTTTCATATATATATATATATATATATATATATATATATATATATATATATATATATATATATATATATATATATATAATAAAAAGGCTTAAACAGTAATATTCCATGGTCATAATGTATTCCATTGGAATGGTAAATACGATCCAATTCATCAGACCTACAATTTCAAAAAGCTTTTTGAATTTGTAGGTCTGCATTTTTATTATTATTATTATCATTATTATTATTATTATTATTATTATTATTATTATTATTATTATTATTATTATTATTATTATTATTATCCGCGAATGAAAAAATAAAATTTAGTGAGAGTGTATGTATGAGAGTGTGGGATGAATGCTAGAGTAAATGAAAGCTATAGAGAGGGGTAACAGACGAGAGAAGGACAGGAAGGTCTAAAGATCGAGGGTGGGAATAAAATTTAACAGAGGCATGTATATATATGTATGCATATGTAGGTAGATGTGTATGTAGATGTGTTTATATGTGTGTGTGTATGTTTAGGTATGTATGTATACATATATATCTGTATATGGGTGATCTAAAGATCGAGGGGGGATAAAATTTAACAGAGGCATGTATATATATATATATGTAGGCATATTAGGTAGATGTGTATGTAGATGTGTTTATATGTGTGTGTGTATGTTTAGGTATGTATGTATACATATATATCTGTATATGGGTGTATATGTACGTATGTATGTATAGTTAGACGGATAGATAGAGGGATACATTGTTTATTTATTTAGATGGGTGTGTGTATGTATTTGTATGGAGATGTGTAAGGTTTTATGTATATATGTTTATGTGAACGTATGTGTATGTCCGTATGTATATATGTGTGTAAATGTATATATATGTAGGAGTAGATGTGTATGGATGTATGTGTATGTGCATATATATATATATATATTAATATATATATTTATTAAAAGCAAAAGACCTCTTATTAATCGTATAGATTATAATATTTCTGGTAACATATTACAATGTTTATAATATATTTAAATTTTGTAGCGTATTCTTCGATCTTTTGGCTGGTGTATTGGAAATCTTTTTCCCGTTGTCACATGATAAAAATCTTCGCCCTGCACGTGATAACATCATCGCGTCTTTTGAATTTAAAAGGATTTTAACGTTTATTTAGTTTGTAAAAAAAAGTAGCAATATGATTACGCTACAAGATAATTGGCAAATGTTTGTTTAAAAAAATTTTGACTAAAAATATTGACCCTGAAGATGAACAATGATGTTCGAAAGCGCTAGGTCATCGTATGGACAATACATATTTCGAAACTATTTTCAAATAAAAAGTCTCATTAGAGAATATGAGAAAATTCAAAAGAAAATATGCAAGACTATGTTGTCTTTAACATTCAATACTACATGTTTAAAAGAAAAGTTGCTGCCAAATTACACACACACACACACATATATATATATGGGTATGTGTGTACATGCCTATATGTATGTATGTACGTTTAAATATATATATGTTGTTGTTTGTGTGTGTATACGTATGTGTTTTTGAATATAGAAATATAGATCCTAGCTAGATTAGATAATCGTTACTGTTTTTATATATTTATATTAGATTTGTAACCTGTGGTCGATATTACTTTTGTTAAATTTTCTTGATTACACAGCTGTCCTTTTATAAATGCCCTTCGGTTTTAGTTCCGCCACCCCATCTCCTCCAACCGCTTTTTCTTTTCCTCTCCCTCTCTCATCTTCATATTATATCATCTATTGTGTGTGTATGTCACCACAAAATGTATACTCTTTTCCAGTGTATCTTTAATGTATTAGACATTTGAAAATATTCATATTTCTCTCACTTAAACCGTCTTTGACTCCCCTCTTTAAAACTTCTCTCTGTTAAATTTTAATCCCCCTTCATCTTTAGACCTTCCTGCCCTTCTCTCGTCTGTTACCCCTCCCTATAGCTTTCATTTACTCTAGCATTCGTCCCACACTCTCATACATACACTCTCACTAAATTTTATTTTTTATTCCCGGAGTTGTTCTTTCTGTTTTCTTTTTGAATTTGTAGGTCTGATGAATTAGATCGTATTTACGATTCCAATGGAATAAATTATGACCATGGAATATTAGTGTTTAAGCCTTTTTATTATATCCTTACTCTGTCCTGGACATTGAGTTCTACCTGGATTCTATCCTCTTGGAATTATTTTTATACATATATATATATATATATATATATATATATATATATATATATATATATATGTATGTGTATGTATGTATGTATATATATTTATATATTTTAGATATATGTATACATATGTATGTGTATATTAACAACTAATATTTTCAATCTCTCTCTCGCTCGCTCTCTCTCTCTCTATATATATATATATATCTGTGTGTGTGTGTGTGTGTGTGTGTGTGCATGGGTAAGATTGCGTCGTCTGACTCATTTTTGTTTTTTTTTTCTTTTCTCTCGTTCCTCCGTTTGCATATGGCTACAGGTGGACTAACGCGACATTGTTCTGATTTTTTTACTGACTTTTATTTTTGGGTTGAGAAATGACCCCAAATGTAAAATCTATTTGGTTTTTCTTTGTTTCATTTCCTTTGTTTAATAAATTCGTTGATGACCCTTCTGTTATTTGTAGAAGCTGGGGGGGGGTGATCTACTCTATAAAGCTAGATGACTATCACACTCATTAGCGTCGGATAGCCGAGCATTTCACGGGTGGTATTCTTTGTCTGCCTTTCCACATGTAAACTATTTTATACAATTTGTAATTACATTTGTCTTTTCTTTTTATTTCATTTTAAGTGATGAATGTATTCTTAAGCCACGGACATCTGAATATAATCCCCTCCCCCCGCTCAAATGCGCAGGACAAGCTTTTTAGTTTGGGTCGACGGTATTAAATATTCCAAACGGATCTAAAAAAAAAATTCTTTACAGTTAAATTGGAAAGGCATGTCAAAATCCAATATCTGTTGAAAAGGTGCAGAAATTTCGGAGCATCCTAAAGGAATGCAAAATGGATCCAACGAGACGAATAAATGTTGGATACAACAATGGGAAAATATAACCACGAATACTGTTAGGCAAACTCTAACGGAATTGCAGAAATAGAAATCCCATAAGAAATGACAAGGTGCCTAATTTCTGGTTCTATCATCTTTCAATCCCTAAAACGCTTGCAAAAACTCTATCAATGCTTATTAATAATCAACATGAAGCCCCAGAACAGATCACTGAAGTTATTACATATCTCATGCCAAAAACGAAGGAAACATATGATTCGAAATAACATATCTCTCCACCATGTATAAATTGATCCCGTCTGTCCTGACGAACCGTTCTTACTCTGTCCCCGAAGCAAATAACATTCTTCCACCGAAACAAAAGTGACGCTGGAGAAATTTATATGCTTGCAAATATCAACTACTGATAAATAAAATGATCCTGAAAAATAGTAGGAAAAAGATATAGATATCTCAGCACAGATAGATTAACGTAAAGCCTTTGATAGTGCGTCACACTGTTGGATTCTTAAGACTTTGGAAATGTACAAATTCTCCCCCGTGGTAGTAAATTTCCTTAAGCATGGGATTGCGAAATACCACACTATACCTAAATCACACGAGAAGCATCGTCATATACAACCGCCTGAATATCCAACGTGGAATCTTTCAAGGAGACTCCCTGTCACCACTTCTGTTTTGCCTGTCCTTAATCCCCCTTACGCATGAACTAAACAACAATAGCTATGGTTACAAACTAAATAAGAAAGTATGCAATCCCCTATTCTACAGGGATGATGTCAAACTCTTTGTCAAAGACGGCAATGAGTTGAAGGGTTTCCTCAATAATATAAAATGTTTCAGTGACGACATTGGCATAGATTTCGGATATCGGATTTCGGATTAGACAAATGTGCAAAAGGAACATTCAAGAAAGAGAGAATTACTGAAACACACTAAATAGATTTAGATTAGAGAACGGGAATGAGAAGAAACTTATAGGTACCTAGGAATTAGCGAAAGAGATGGAATACAGCATACCCAGATGAAGGTGAAGGCAAGAAACGAGTACTACAGACGTGTGCATCTGGTACTGAATACTGAGATGAATTCAAAAAACAGAATATCAGCATTAAACATCTTGACTCTCCCTGTGGTGCAATACAGTTTCAACATCCTTAATTGGTCCATAGCTTACATTAAGTGAATGGATGCCAAAACGAGAAAGCTTGTCACTTGCCACTGCATGCATCATCACAAGGATGATGTTGATCGTCTGTATGTATCCAGAGTCGAAGGAGGAAGAGGATTAGTTCAACTAGAACTGTCTTAGAAAATTACAATTGGCCTTCAAAGATACCTGGAAATTACAGAAGGCTGGATGATGATCTGTGTCAAAGAACATGAAAGAAGTAAGAATCTTTATTTAAAAGGAAGTCAACGAGTTCAGAATAGAGTTGCCGGTGGGCGAACAAATGCAATTATAATACACCAATTGCAGATGCAAAATACTTAAAAAAGAAAGCATAGGCAAATGCAACCGACCAAATAAAGAAACGATGGCACGATAAACCGCTTTGCAGTCAATACTCTGCCAGTACTAAGCAAGCTAATGTACACAAATCACGAACCCATCAGTGGCTACGTAGGTGCAGGGTTAAAACCGAAACTGAAGGTTTCATTTTTGCTGCATAGGAGAAATGCTTGCTAACTAGAAACTGTCAAGCACAGTTTCTGTGATAAATACGAAGGTCATTCAATAAATAAGGTGAATTTTTCGGTATAAGGACTTCTAATACAGATAGAAGCTTACCTTTTTTTTTCATTTTTCAACGTAGTCTGCCAGCACTGTCACACATTTTTCCCATCTGTGCACAAGCTTCCGTATTCCCTCAGCGTAAAAATCTTTGGACTGATGTCTCAGCCAGTCGCTCACAACACTTTTGACTTCATCGTCACTTTTAAACTTCGTGCCTCTCGTGAACGCTTTCAAGGGGCCAAACAGGTGAAAGTCTGAAGGGGCAAGGTCTGGGCTGTAAGGGGGATGAGGGAGCAGTTCCCAGACCAGCTCGTTGATGGTCTGCACCGTTTGGGCTGCTGTGTGAGGCCTTGCGTCGTCATGATGCAAGATGACTCCTTCTGACTGATGACCCCTGCGTTTGTCCCAACAGATAAGCTCAAAGTCCTTGCAATGTCATCCACTGTAACCCTTCTGTCAGACTGAATGAGGTCATTGATCACCTCAGGAGACCTCACTTCTGTAGACCTCCCAGGCCTGTCTTCATCCTCAACACTGCTCCGTCCTTCTTTAAACAATTTAGCCCACTTGTAGACATATTTTTGAGTGAAAGATGTGGCACCATACATAGTTGACATTCTCCAATGAATTTTAACTGGTTTGCACCCTTCAGCAACCAAAAACTTGATAACTGACCGTTGTTCAATCCTGGAGCATGCTTCTTCGTCGGCCATCTTTGTTAATCGCCAAAACTCTCAAAGTTTTTTTTTAATCTGCAAAAGAAATTAAATCCAGGTGAAAAAGAAGTAACAGAAAAAAAAGAACAAAAAGTAAGCTTCTATCTGTATTAGAAGTCCTTATACCGAAAAATTCACCTTATTTATTGAATGACCCTCGTATATATGTATATATATGTATATATATGTATAACATAAAAAAGTAAGCTTCTATCTGTATTAGAAGTCCTTATACCGAAAAATTCACCTTATTTATTGAATGACCCTCGTATATATGTATATATATGTATATATATGTATAAAATAAAAAAAGTAAGCTTCTATCTGTATTAGAAGTCCTTATACCGAAAAATTCACCTTATTTATTGAATGACCCTCGTATATATGTATATATATGTATATAAATGTATAAAATAAAAAAGTAAGCATCTATCTGTATTAGAAGTCCTTATAGCGAAAAATTCACCTTATTTATTGAATGACCCTCGTATATATGTATATATATGTATATATATGTATAAAATAAAAAAGTAAGCATCTATCTGTATTAGAAGTCCTTATACCGAAAAATTCACCTTATTTATTGAATGACCCTCGTATATATGTATATATATGTATATATATGTATAAAATAAAAAAGTAAGCTTCTATCTGTATTAGAAGTCATTATACCGAAAAATTCACCTTATTTATTGAATGAGCCTCGTATCTTGAAACAATTAAGTATCAGTTTGCACAGCATTGGCACTCACTGAATATAATAAAATGGATATGACATATCTGCATTGGAAAATCTGCAACTTTTACGGAAAGGCAACTGCAAGAGACAAGGTTACGGAAATATGACCGTTAACAATTTTATGGGACTACACAATACACACAGATTATTCAAAGCTAATCGGCTAAACATTGTGATTAGAGAGCGCAAAGACAAAATTTGCCTTCTTATTGATATGGCAGTCCCTGTAGACTTTAATGTGTCTTTGAAAATCTTCAAAAACCAAGGACCTTGCTTGAAATCGAAATCTCAAAAATGTGGCGCATGAGGATATCAGCATTTCCAGAGAAAAAGAACGCATGATAAGAATCGGACCGAGACATTAAGGCACACCTTGTGGAAAGGGAGGGAAACTCTCAGGACAGATTGAAGAGGGAGAGATGAAAACAACGCATAACATACGCGAGCTTAAGTAAATCGATGGCGGACCAGGGTTTGCGAGAAATAACAAAAATATGAAATTTATTAGGCACTACAAAAGGACAGGAAACTATGCAGTGTCATGATTGCCTACCTCATGAAGGGATACGGTACACAAAGAAGAATTATATGGCACACTGAATTCTGGTTTGGCATCACTCTTGTCTTTTTAAATGTGCTCTGTCGAAATCGTTTTCAAATATCTGTTGCGCATAGGTCTAACACCTCTTAAACACACTAGCCTCCGATGACACTAGAATTAAACATTTGCGGGTTTAAATGATTAAATTACGATGAAAAATTTAATTTTTTGAAGATGACAGAGAAGCAAGAATCCGTAAGAGATTTGCTTAGGGGGGAAGTGCAAGAAAAGAAACTATCAGAACGGAACTTACGCTTACATCTAGCTATTTCAACAGTAACACAATGAGACCTAATTGCCAATCTAGTAGAGCACTTCAAAAGAAAAGTCAGAAAGAAAACCACATCAGTGGGAAAGTGACTGAAGTCGCGGTGCCAGATCAGATGCTGAATACATTAGAGACCCAATTTTAGATTTTTTTCAAAAGTTGCTAAATATATATAGAAAATAGTCGCGTATTGTATTATGGTTGTGAATTCGTTAACACTTTCTCTTCAAATAAAATGACATACGAATGATGAGACCAATATAAAATTGTCTGGTGATAATATTGGATTTTATGGGTTTATACTTTCCTCCAAGTCAAGTGAATATACGGGATTGTGGCAATTTCATTTCGGGAATGAGCAGCCGAAGGCGGACATTGTTTTACGTTGTCGCTATTAATAGTCCCCACCTTCAAAGTACTCCCTTTGTGAAGTACTCTCTTTGCGAAGTACTTCCTTTGTGAAGTACTCCCTTTGCTGAACCTTTGCTGGAACTCATTTTCTGGATCACGGTTCAACACCTACTCGTTACTGAAATTCAAGGATGTCAACAAATCTTTTGTCATTCCAGGGTAATGCTAAGTTTTGGAAATTACGCCCCTCACCCCCCTGCCGATTTTTGGTAAAGGATTTCCACGCAAGAAATCGCGAATTACTCACGAAGAATCAGGTGAAGATTCTTCGGATGTTTGCCTTGGAACAGTTTCGCGTGACCTTTTAAGCACTTCCAAATGAATAACTTTGCGGGTGGCTTCTGCTGACCATTTCTGTGCCGCTCAAAAAGACACCATAAGATCTTTAGTATAAACCATAATAAGATCTTTAGTATAAATCATTTCAACATGGCTAAGCCGTCACTACCGCTATTACAAATCTCTGCCAAAAAAACTTAGTTAATTCATGCTAATTAATTTCCAGATTAATAAATTTTATGATAATTCCAGATTCTTTTCACTCGTTTTACGCTAACGATATAACAAGATCACATATAATTTCCTCTACTGTTCGATAACGAAGCTGGTCTCTAGCTGAAGAAATTGGAAGGTGAAACATCTCTATGAATATTCACACGAAAATAATTATGAATTATTGCACCAGCAAGAGGTTGTGGTTATTCTGGAAATTAACTTGTTAACCCTCGTAAAAAAACTCGGCCGAAATTCGGTTCGGATCTTTTATTTTCTCTGTTGATAACTATGACATCATAATGCCCAAATGTCATTGTTAGATATACAGTCCGACAAAAAAAAAATGGACAATGTATGCCTTATTTATTGCGATGATTCTTACTACCTATGGTCAACCACGAATATTGACAGATCATTTGCATATCGGTCAGGATATCTGTTGGCGTCTGTTTCTACAAACAGGTTGACTGCCAAGTTGACAGGGAAATCAAAAGAGATATTTAAAATATTGGAATTGAAACATGATGAAATTTGATAAGATAAAAAGTAAAGAAACGGCCAAGAAAATTATATTCTGAATTCAATATAAAAATAAAAGATAATCTGCTTTCATTTAAAAAACTAAATAGATACCTTTCTGCCTGTAATCATCATGGCTTATGCAAGACTCCTGGAGAGAAACACACTGCGCCTTCTTTTACTCACGTTTTCAACTGGCTTGAAGTGGAAAGTCTACATTGAATCAATAGCTGAATCTACTGCAAGGAAACTTTGGTCACTGTATCGTACCAGCAGATTTATCACCTCAAAGTCCATTTTGCAAATTTATAAATCTACCATTCATATGTGCTGCCATCTGGTTTGGTGCTCCTTCTTCACAAGATTCAAAGAATGACCTGCAATATGATAGTTTCACGAGCGGGGAGAAGCTTCGAAGTATAATCGAATTTTCTCTGATGACCCCGGCTGCTGTTTTATAAAAAAATTATATTTTATGTTATAAAAAAATTATGTTATAAAATTATATTTTATGTCGGATATTCTATACCCAGGTTGGCTCAGGGATGTGGTTCGGGTATAAACATGGATTCAGTCAATAATTTGGTTAACAGAAAGAAAGCAGCAAAACAAATGTAGCAACGATGTATCCAAATAAATGATTAAGATAAGACGATCGTAACAATAACAAAACAATTTAATTTGTATCTTGAGGAAAATAGATTTAAGAATGGAGATAGACGTGAGGTGGGACGGAATAAAATAAAATGCATTTAAATTCAATGTTCAAGTGAATTAATGTTCACATAAGGAAGAAAGTTACAGAAAGCGATATCTCTGACAGTTATTTTAATGTCCAAGTGAATTAATGTTCACATAAGGAAGAAAGTTATAGAGAGCGATAACTCAGACAGTTATTTTAATGTCTAAGTGAATTAATGTTCACATAAGCAAGAAAGTTATTGAGGGCGATATCTCAGACAGTTATTTTAATGTCCAAGTGAATTAATGTTCACATAATGAAGAAAGTTATTGAGAGCGATAACTCAGACAGTTATTTTAATGTCTAAGTGAATTAATGTTCACATAAGCAAGAAAGTTATTGAGGGCGATATCTCAGACAGTTATTTTAATGTCCAAGTGAATTAATGTTCACATAAGGAAGAAAGTTATTGAGAGCGATAACTCAGACAGTTATTTTAATGTCTAAGTGAATTAATGTTCACATAACCAAGAAAGTTATTGAGGGCGATATCTCAGACAGTTATTTTAATGTCCAAGTGAATTAATGTTCACATAAGGAAGAAAGTTATTGAGAGCGATAACTCAGACAGTTATTTTAATGTCTAAGTGAATTAATGTTCACATAAGCAAGAAAGTTATTGAGGGCGATATCTCAGACAGTTATTTTAATGTCCAAGTGAATTAATGTTCACATAAGGAAGAAAGTTATTGAGAGCGATAACTCAGACAGTTATTTTAATGTCCAAGTGAATTAATGTTCACATAAGGAAGAATGGTATAGAGAGCTATATCTCAGACAGTATTTTTAGTTGCCATGGATATTCTCGTCACAACAGGTCGTAACCTGTCATCTCGGGTTCAGTCCCTTTCTCACAGGCGCGGCATGAATTCTCTGTCTTTTCTACATATATTTTCGCGGGAACTGCTCTGACGCTCTTTCTTCCCTGGTGTCCAGACTACAGGAATTTAAGCGTTTTACTAGATTGGCATCTAGGTCCCACCCTTTTACTGTTGAAATAGTTAAATTTAACCATCACTTCAACTTCAACAGTTTATTTTCTCGCACTTCCCATCTGTGGAACTCCCTTCCGTTTACTTGCTTCCCTGATAACTACAATCATCAAAAATTTAAATGCAACGTCAATCACCATCATCTCTCTTCTGGAATCCCGTTCGTATTATATCCTCTCCTCAATTCTCCCTCTATTCAGTCTTCCCTCCTATATTGCCTCCCTGTAACCACCCACTGGGAACGAGTGGTTTTCCAGTCTTGGTGCCCTTATTAAAAAATAAATACAACTGTTAACTATTTACATTATTCGGACTATTGTCCTCATCTTTGTCGCCATATTTATTACAACGTTTCGGCCGTTGTACGCTCCGGCCTTCTTCAGGTGGTTGGAATGTCGAACTGAACCATTTATTTCGCTCACTGGGGTAGACTATTCTAGTTCCACATGCCATATCTAATGGATGTCAGTTATCTCCTGTTAATTTCCCTCTCCAAGTTCTTCACCGCCTTACCCAGGTATTGAACTCTCACTCTTTAGGCCCTGTCACTGGATTTAATTAACACATTTATCCACTGTGACATGTGTCCTCGAGGACAATAGTCTGAATAATGTAAATAGTGTTCATAATACCTCATCTCTGAAATATAGACAGATACTGAAAGGCCGAAACGTTGTAATAAATATGGCGACAAAGATGAGGAAAATAGTCCAAATAATGTAAATAGTGTACATAATACCTCATCTCAGAAATATAGACAGATACTGAAAGGCCGAAACGTTGTGATAAATATGGCGACAAAATGAGGAGAATCGTTTGAATAATGTAAATAGTGTACATAATACCTCATCTCAGAAATATAGACAGATACTGAAAGGCCGAAACGTTGTAATAAATATGGCGACAAAATGCGGAGAATCGTTTGAATAATGTAAATAGTGTACATAATACCTCATCTCAGAAATATAGACAGATACTGAAAAACTGTTAATATTAACGAAGCACATATTAACAAAAAATAATTACAAGAGAAACCAAGAGAAGGAAGAAGAAAACAGAAAAAATATCTTTTAAAGAGAGGCGTAACAAAAAATTAAATTTAAAGTGACGGCAAGCTGAATAAAGAGATGAGAAAAAGAGGACAATAAAAAGTATTAAAAGACTGAATTATAAAACAAACGTAGTGGAAACATACAAAAAAGATATTTATTCTAAGGACATCTCGCTCGAAATATTGCGCAAGGGCGAGTTGAGAGGATAGCTCTACAAGGAACAACAGACAGAAAATAGTTCAGCCTCTTGAGTTATTCGCAGTTTGATGAGACATCAGGAACCAGGGGTTAGCTACACGGGAACCGAACGAAAGGTTCTGTTGGGAAAGACGGAATTCTTGTGAATGGAGTTGATAAATTTTATTCATCAAAATCGAAAGCACGAGATTACATAACGATGATAACAAAGGAATATATGTATTTTTAATCATTTCTTCACAGACAAGAGGGAAGACCACTAAAAATGTAAGGGATTAACGAGAGTGAGGAAATCTTAGAACACGTTAAAGGTAAAAGGAGAGTAAATGTCCAGAATCCGGGGAGACAAATGTGATTGACGTTATATTTGAATTTTTCAACATAGCAGATTACAGAAAAGAAAGAAGCAGGAAGGGATTTTCCGTAGAAGAAAATGTATTGGAAAAGGATTTTACTATGAAAATGCATTGGAAAGGGATTTTACTATGAAAATGCATTGGAAAGGGATTGTACTATGAAAATGCATTGGAAAGGGATTTTATTATGAAAATGCATTGGAAAGGGATTTTATTATGAAAATGCATTGGAAAATGATTTTATTATGAAAATGAATTGGAAAGGGATTTTATTATGAAAATGCATTGGAAAGGGATTTTATTATGAAAATGCATTGGAAAGGGATTTTACTATGAAAATGCATTGGAAAGGGATTTTACTATGAAAATGCATTGGAAAGGGATTTTATTATGAAAATGCATTGGAAAGGGATTTTACTATGAAAATGCATTGGAAAGGGATTTTACTATGAAAATGCATTGGGGAGGGATTTTACTATGAAAATACATTGGAAAGGGATTTTACTATGAAAATGCATTGGAAAGGGATTTTATTATGAAAATACATTGGAAAGGGATTTTATTATGAAAATGCATTGGAAAATGATTTTATTATGAAAATGAATTGGAAAGTGATTTTACTATGAAAATGCATTGGAAAGGGATTTTATTATGTAAATGCATTGGAAAGGGATTTTACTATGAAAATGAATTGGAAAGTGATTTTACTATGAAAATGTATTCGAAAGTAGTTTCATTTTGAAAATTTATAAGAAAGGGATTTTACTATGAAAATGCATTGGAAAGGGATTTTACTAATAAAATGTATTCGAAAAGGATTTTACTATGAAAATGCATTGGAAAGGGATTTTACTATGAAAACGCATTGGAAAGTGATTTTACTATGAAAATGCATTGGAAAGTGATTTTACTATGAAAATGTATTTGAAATTGAATTTATTATGAAAGATCATTTGAAAGTGATTATATTATGAAAATGCATTGGAAAGTGATTTTACACCAACTAAAAAGGGGTCTCTGGTCCAACTTAGAAATTTTAAAGAATGAATTTTTAATTCCTCAATTCATTCTATGTAATTTGAAAACCCCACTTTAGCTCTGATTCGAGCTATATGACTAATTCCGGACAAAAGTTCGAAACTCTGACCGAAAATTGAGTGCTTCAAATTACAAACGCTGCGGAACGTCAAATCCTCACGTCACAAGACCTCTCACTTGATCTCTGATTCCTTGCCATTTTGAAAAAATAAAATTGAATTCCTCAATTCACAAAGTTTTGAAGATATTTTAATCCGAATTGGAAGCAATCTTTCTGAATTCGCATTTTTTTGTGTTACTTTTAAATTCTATATGAATTTTTAAAATTAAAATCACTATTTTTTTTCCAGTTGTTTTAAAATTTGAATTTGTAATTGTTCGCTTCTCATCCGGACAGACATCCCCATTATGGACGAAGATCAAATTTAAATTCCGGTATCATCCTGATTCTAAAAATATATATGTCTATATAAACCAAGTTTGGCATGAGTTAGAGGGGGGTTCTTGACACGCGGATGGACAGACAGAATTTGCCGTTCATTTATTTAGAAGATACGATCAGGATGTCAGATCTGATCAACCGAATTTAAGTAGCAACGAAGAGGGATCATTAAAGACATCAGGGCGTTAAAATAACAGGCACGGTCAACGACTTACGCATTTTCAACGAATGAAACAAAGCTAAGAAAATTTTAAAAAAATCAATGTTTATTAGCATAAAATGATGCAAGCAATAGAAAATTTGTTGATCAATAATTAAATGAAAAAGTAAGTAATTGTCTGACGCCTGATGTCTTAGATTAAACGATAATCCATTTAATTAGCCAGACATTGGCTAATGTCACCCGGGAATATGCAGAGATCTTTTAAGAGAAAAAAATCGAAAATAATTACTTTAAACGAAGCAGATGAAAAGATTTAATTTACGATAAGAAAAGTCTTTTCATCCACTTCGTTTAGGCACTCAAGCGTAATATTATTTTTTGAAAGCGTACAGTAAATCCTAAACATTTGATTAAACATAATGATAATAATAATGAGAAGAACCTAAAAAAGAAAGCAAAAGCAAATGCCATGTATCAAATGCAGAAACGATGGCAAGATAAGCCTCTTCATGGTCAATACTCGGTCTGTAACAAACTGATGTAGACAAACTCCGTACTCATCAATGTTTATGTAGTACAACGAAAAGCTGAAATTGAAGGTTTTATTCTTGCTACACAGGATAATGCTTGCTAACTAGAAATTATCAAGGACACATACAACAACAAAAATAAATAAATAACCGTGTTAACCCGAAATACAGCTTCTGTGAAAAATAACCAGAAACAAGTGGCCATCTTGTATCAGGTTGCAGAGTGTTAGCACGCACTAAATATAAATCTCGCCAAGAGAGTGGGCCAATATCTCCATTGGAAAATATGCCATTTTATGGGGAAGGAAACTGGTTACAGAGATAACACCTGTAACAATTTTATGAGAGTTTACAATACACACAGAAAAAACAATCAAATCTAATAACACAGACATCGTGATCAAAACCAAAAACCAAAATGGGCTTTCTAACTAACATGGCAGTCCCTGCATAATGTAATGTATCTTTGAAGATATTAAATAAAAACTAGCAAAATACAAATGTCATGAATTTAAATGAATTTAAAATCTCAAAATGTGGCAGCACATGAGGTCTACAACAATTAAAAAAAATTTAAATAGAAAAGCAATGAAATTTTTACTGGTTGAAAATACTACTACTAATAATAATTTTTCAGTATATGTGCTTGGTCATTTCTGCTTGCTAACTAGAAATTACCAAGCACACATACTGAACAACTGTGTTAATCCGAAATGCAGATCGTGTGAAAAATATTCAGAAACAATTGGCCATCTTATATCAGGTTGCACGGTGTTAGCTCACGCTGAATATAAAACTCGGCATGATAGAAAAGGCCAATATATGCACTGGAAAATATGCCACTTTAACGGGAAGGAGACATGTCATGGCATAATCAAGATGTTAGCATTCCACACTACTTCAACTAAAAGGTTAGTAAGGAAAACCCCATCAATACTGGAAAATGCTACTGGATTTTAAGTATAGAGATCACCAAGACCCGGCTACAGAGATACGGCCTGTAAAGGTTTTATGGGACCTTACACTACACACAGACAAAACGATCAAATCTCAGACGTCATGATCAAAGACCATAAGAACAGAATGAGCTTTCTTATTGACATGGCAATTCCTGCAGATTGTAGTGTATCTTTGAAGATCTTCAAAAAAACTATCAAAATACAAGCATCATGAATTGGAAATCTCAAAATGTAGCAGCACACGAGGACTTCAATAATTGCAGTTGTAGTTGGAGCCCTCGAATTTTACAAAAAATATTGAGTCGAAAATGTCATGAAACAATTTTTGACATTAGTTTTCTGGTTGGGAGCAGGAAGGGAATGCTTATACAACAGAAATCCAAGGAAATAATAATAATAATAATAATAATAATAATAATAATAATAATAATGAGATTAACCGTTTCCTTATAAAGAAACATTCGACATCGATTGACCAAACAGCGTTACTCTCGATAAAAATTGATAAAACCCTTCTCTTAAATTAATGCCAAATCTGAATATTTTATAAGCAATTTTGTAAATAATAACGGTTAAGTGAGACAAGTCTTATTAATTAACCCATAGTTCGGGGAGAAGAGGTTGATTCATACCTTTCCCAGGGGTATATTAGTGAATATAACGAACCCAAATGGAATTGGAACTCTGCTCTCCGATTAACAATTTCAAGACATGATCCATTACACCACCTGCACATCCAAGCTTACAGTGTCTGGTATTCCCAAGCTGTCACCCATCTAGGTACTGAACAGGCTCGACGTTGCTTAACATCTTTGATCGTACGAGAACCTGTGTTTCAACGTGATATGACCGTTTTTTTTTTTTTTTATTCGATAATTGTTATCGCTCTTTCTAAAATTGATGCAGAATTTTATTTGAAATTGCGTGGAACGTCAGTATTTTAATGATGTCGTCTTTTTTTCACCCCCACCCCACCTTAATGTGCTATGCATTGTAGTTGATGCTTTTGTTGAAATTCGTCAAGTGATATGATTTCTGTAAAATGGTACGGTTCTGCGTTTCGAGTTCTGTAGCCCCAGTCAAAGAGATTCGCTGAGAGATGGCACCGTCTAAGGCCTACCTCAGTGTTTCACAACCTTTTTATACAACAGCGCACCTTGGTAAATGAAAATATCACGGCACACTTAGCAAAACTTTTAAAGGGTATACATTTAAATGTTATGAAATAAAACCGTAGATTATTAAAACACACACACTTATATAAACTTACTTTATTTCAATGTTTCTATTCAACTATTTGTGCAGGTTATTTAGTGTGAAACCTATGCCTGGTATTGTTTCGCAATTTTTAAAATGTTTGAACAATATATCTCATCACACTTATGTGAATCGCATAGCATACGTAAGAGGTTCGTTCGGCACACAATTGTGCCATGAAACGGTGTCTGAGAATCACGGGTGTAGCTGGAAGATTTAATCGCTGGAAGTCGTTTTTCTTTTGTTTTTGTTTTTTGTGTTGGGCAAAAGTACCCCAAGTGTTGTCTCCCTTATGTTCAGTTGTCTTATCTCCTTGGATAAGACGGAGGTAGAAACAGCGTATAATGTAAAATAGAGTTTGTACAAACAGATGCCTGAACAGAGACAACGAGAGATGTTAAGTTACTTTGAGCAAGAAAATAAAAAAAGTTTTTAATCGCTGGAAGGCAGTTTTTTTAATTATTGATTGCAATTGCGTATAGCTGATTGCAGACAGTTTTGGAAGAGTTGTACGCCATACGTGACACCTACACGAGAGTATCGATCTGGCGGGACTATTTAAGTGTGTGATTCTGGTTCTTAGGTTAATGTTTTAGCTTTGTAGCATCTAGCAGTGTTGGGCAAAAGTACCCCAAGTGTTGTCTCCATTATGTTCAGTTTTCTTATCTTCTTGAATAAGACGCAGGTAGAAACAGCGTATAATGTAAATAAGAGTTTGTACAAACGCATTCCAGAACAAAGACAACGAGGGATATTAAGTTACTTTTAAGCAATAAAAGAAAAGAAGCTATAGTTCGCCCATATCCATAGAAAAGAAGAAATTTTTAGGTTAATGGTTTTGGTTTCGAATAGCCTCCAAAAAGAAACATGTCTTAAATATTGCTTCGATTTGATTGATTTATTTTCACGACTTAACCTTTGGCAGGTTATTTAAAATCAGAAAATATTTTTAGACTAGCTGAAAAGCCGTTTTATCGGGCGACATTTAAGCTAGATCCTATGAAGGACTTTTGATTGGACCTTCATCACGATAGGTAAGGAGGAGTAGATGTGTCAGGTAAATATAGACTACAGAAGAACTCAAAATTGATCGCTGCATTTAAGTATTGCATTAATTAAGTTTACCTTTAATAATTCTTCTGTCGCTACTTAATTTAAAGACAATTTAATGTACGTAGACCCTTACATTCCGGGCAAACAACTATTTTTATTTCATGGGTGACTTTCGCTATATTTCGTAATTCATTTCCATGATTCCCAAATTTATTTCTAAGTTAGAAAATATAAGTTATCGTACAAAAGAATTCGTCGAAAGAAATCACGTAAAATCTCGCGGAAAACAATTGCAGTAATGAAAGTTTGGGAATCCAACATTTCAGGATTTCGGGTCTGGATCCGGACCGGAATGTTTTTAATTTACTGCCTTATTCCAAAATGGTATGATGTGTTGGGCTACAGCCTTTAAGAGTAAAGTTGAAAAAGTGTGACACAGTGACACACGGGCATTCCCATTTTTAATTTTTTTTTTTTTTTTAGCTTATCACCCCAAGCAAGGCTGGAGGCCACTAGCATGCAAGGGGTTACAGAAGGTTTGGAGGAAGAGCAGATAGGAGTGGTAAAGGAGAGGGTGTGGAGAAAGATAGTGGATCGATCAAGGCAAGGGGGTTACAGAAGATTTGGAGCGAGAGCAGATAGAAATGAAAGGTGAAAGGATGTGGAGAAGGGAAGTGGATAGATCAAGGCAATATAGATTGTAATCATCTTTTGAATATAATAATGATTGGCTGACACAAGTGTAAATATTGAAATGAACAATCAGTATTTCCAGAATTCAGTGTAAGCTATTGTATACATTTGCGATGACATCAATATTTCAGCTGGTCCAGTCTCCAGCCAACAGTATTACCGGAACTTCTAAGAGGAAATATAGTCCGTATTCCATGAATGACGTTGTAAGTATATACACCTTCTTTTTTTAATTAAACATTTCGGCTATTTATTAAAACATGGGACAGCAACTAGGGATGTTAACTTACTTTGAGCAGCTGATTATAGAAGCTATAGTTCACCCATATGTACAAACAGCTTAATTAAGCAAGAAAAGACATTTTTGGAAGAGTTGTACGCCATACGTGACAACTTCACGAGAGTATCAATCTGGTGGGACTATTTAATTGCATGATTCTGGATCTTAGCTTAGTGTTTTAGCTTTGTAGCATCTAGCGGTGTTGGGCAAAACTACCCCACGTGATGTCCTCCTTATATCCAGTTTTCTTATCTCCTTGAATAAGACGTAGGTAGAAACAGCGTATAATGTAAATAAGAGTTTGTACAAACGCATGCCAGAACAGAGTCAACGAGGAATTTTAAGTTACTTTGAACAAGAAAAGAAAAGAAGCTATAGTTCGCCCATATCCTTGTCATAGAAAACAAAAAATTCTTAAGTTAATGGTTTTGCTTACGAATGCCCTCTAAAATGAAACGACAACGAGGGATGTTAAGTTACTTTGAGCAGCTGATTATAGAAGCTATAGTTCGCCCATATGTACAAACAGCTCTCTGGCAGCTGATTATAGAAGCTATAGTTCGCCCATATGTACAAACAGCTCTCTGGCAGCTGATTATGGAAGCTATAGTTCGCCCATATGTACAAACAGCTCTCTGGCAGCTGATTATAGAAGCTATAGTTCGCCCATATGTACAAACAGCTCTCTGGCAGCTGATTATAGAAGCTATAGTTCGCCCATATGTACAAACAGCTTTCTGGCAGCTGATTATAGAAGCTATAGTTCGCCCATATGTACAAACAGCTTTCTGGCTGCTGATTATAGTAGCTATAGTTCGCTCATATGTACAAACAGCTCTCTGGCAGCTGATTATAGAAGCTATAGTTCGCCCATATGTACAAACAGCTCTCTGGCAGCTGATTATAGAAGCTATAGTTCGCCCATATGTACAAACAGCTCTCTGGCAGCTGATTATAGAAGCTATAGTTTGCCCATATGTACAAACAGCTTTCTGGCAGCTGATTATACAGGCTATAGTTCGCCCATATGTACAAACAGCTTTCTGGCTGTTGATTATAGAAGCTATAGTTCGCCCATATGTACAAACAGCTTTCTGGCTGCTGATTATAGAAGCTATAGTTCGCCCAGATGTACAAACAGCTCTCTGGCAGCTGATTATAGAAGCTATAGTTCGCCCATATGTACAAACAGCTCTCTGGCAGCTGATTATAGAAGCTATAGTTCGCCCATATGTACAAACAGCTTTCTGGCAGCTGATTATAGAAGCTATAGTTCGCCCATATGTACAAACAGCTCTCTGGCAGCTGATTATAGAAGATATAGTTCGCCCATATGTAAAAACAGCTCTCTGGCAGCTGATTATAGAAGCTATAGTTCGCCCATATGTACAAACAGCTCTCTGGCAGCTGATTATAGAAGCTATAGTTCGCCCATATGTACAAACAGCTCTCTGGCAGCTGATTATAGAAGCTATAGTTCGCCCATATGTACAAACAGCTTTCTGGCAGCTGATTATAGAAGCTATAGTTCGCCCATATGTACAAACAGCTTTCTGGCAGCTGATTATAGAAGCTATAGTTCGCCCATATGTACAAACAGCTCTCTGGCAGCTGATTATAGAAGCTATAGTTCGCCCATATGTACAAACAGCTTTCTGGCAGCTGATTATAGAAGCTATAGTTCGCCCATATGTACAAACAGCTTTCTGGCAGCTGATTATAGAGGCTATAGTTCGCCCATATGTACAAACAGCTTTCTGGCTGCTGATTATAGTAGCTATAGTTCGCCCATATGTACAAACAGCTTTCTGGCAGCTGATTATAGAAGCTATAGTTCGCCCATATGTACAAACAGCTTTCTGGCAGCTGATTATAGAGGCTATAGTTCGCCCATATGTACAAACAGCTTTCTGGCTGCTGATTATAGAAGCTATAGTTCGCCCATATGTACAAACAGCTTTCTGGCTGCTGATTATAGAAGCTATAGTTCGCCCAGATGTACAAACAGCTCTCTGGCAGCTGATTATAGATGCTATAGTTCGCCCATATGTACAAACAGCTCTCTGGCAGCTGATTATAGAAGCTATAGTTCGCCCATATGTACAAACAGCTTTCTGGCAGCTGATTATAGAAGCTATAGTTCGCCCATATGTACAAACAGCTCTCTGGCAGCTGATTATAGAAGCTATAGTTCGCCCATATGTACAAACAGCTCTCTGGCAGCTGATTATAGAAGCTATAGTTCGCCCATATGTACAAACAGCTCTCTGGCAGCTGATTATAGAAGCTATAGTTCGCCCATATGTACAATCAGCTCTCTGGCAGCTGATTATAGAAGCTATAGTTCGCCCATATGTACAAACAGCTTTCTGGCAGCTGATTATAGAAGCTATAGTTCGCCCATATGTACAAACAGCTTTCTGGCTGCTGATTATAGTAGCTATAGTTCGCTCATATGTACAAACAGCTCTCTGGCAGCTGATTATAGAAGCTATAGTTCGCCCATATGTACAAACAGCTCTCTGGCAGCTGATTATAGAAGCTATAGTTCGCCCATATGTACAAACAGCTCTCTGGCAGCTGATTATAGAAGCTATAGTTCGCCCATATGTACAAACAGCTTTCTGGCAGCTGATTATAGAGGCTATAGTTCGCCCATATGTACAAACAGCTTTCTGGCTGTTGATTATAGAAGCTATAGTTCGCCCATATGTACAAACAGCTTTCTGGCTGCTGATTATAGAAGCTATCGTTCGCCCAGATGTACAAACATCTCTCTGGCAGCTGATTATAGAAGCTATAGTTCGCCCATATGTACAAACAGCTCTCTGGCAGCTGATTATAGAAGCTATAGTTCGCCCATATGTACAAACAGCTTTCTGGCAGCTGATTATAGAAGCTATAGTTCGCCCAGATGTACAAACAGCTCTCTGGCAGCTGATTATAGAAGCTATAGTTCGCCCATATGTACAAACAGCTCTCTGGCAGCTGATTATAGAAGCTATAGTTCGCCCATATGTACAAACAGCTCTCTGGCAGCTGATTATAGAAGCTATAGTTCGCCCATATGTACAAACAGCTCTCTGGCAGCTGATTATAGAAGCTATAGTTCGCCCATATGTACAAACAGCTCTCTGGCAGCTGATTATAGAAGCTATAGTTCGCCCATATGTACAAACAGCTCTCTGGCAGCTGATTATAGAAGCTATAGTTCGCCCATATGTACAAACAGCTTTCTGGCAGCTGATTATAGAAGCTATAGTTCGCCCATATGTACAAACAGCTTTCTGGCAGCTGATTATAGAAGCTATAGTTCGCCCATATGTACAAACAGCTTTCTGGCAGCTGATTATAGAAGCTAGAGTTCGCCCATATGTACAAACAGCTCTCTGGCAGCTGATTATAGAAGCTATAGTTCGCCCATATGTACAAACAGCTCTCTGGCAGCTGATTATAGAAGCTATAGTTCGCCCATATGTACAAACAGCTTTCTGGCTGCTGATTATAGAAGCTATAGTTCGCCCATATGTACAAACAGCTCTCTGGCAGCTGATTATAGAAGCTAGAGTTCGCCCATATGTACAAACAGCTTTCTGGCAGCTGATTATAGAAGCTATAGTTCGCCCATATGTACAAACAGCTTTCTGGCAGCTGATTATAGAGGCTATAGTTCGCCCATATGTACAAACAGCTTTCTGGCTGCTGATTATAGAAGCTATAGTACGCCCATATGTACAAACAGCTTTCTGGCTGCTGATTATAGAAGCTATAGTTCGCCCAGATGTACAAACAGCTCTCTGGCAGCTGATTATAGAAGCTATAGTTCGCCCATATGTACAAACAGCTCTCTGGCAGCTGATTATAGAAGCTATAGTTCGCCCATATGTACAAACAGCTTTCTGGCAGCTGATTATAGAAGCTAGAGTTCGCCCATATGTACAAACAGCTCTCTGGCAGCTGATTATAGAAGCTATAGTTCGCCCATATGTACAAACAGCTCTCTGGCAGCTGATTATAGAAGCTATAGTTCGCCCATATGTACAATCAGCTCTCTGGCAGCTGATTATAGAAGCTATAGTTCGCCCATATGTACAAACAGCTCTCTTGCAGCTGATTATAGAAGCTATAGTTCGCCCATATGTACAAACAGCTTTCTGGCAGCTGATTATAGAAGCTATAGTTCGCCCATATGTACAAACAGCTTTCTGGCAGCTGATTATAGAAGCTATAGTTCGCCCATATGTACAAACAGATCTCTGGCAGCTGATTATAGAAGCTATAGTTCGCCCATATGTACAAACAGCTCTCTGGCAGCTGATTATAGAAGCTATAGTTCGCCCATATGTACAAACAACTCTCTGGCAGCTGATTATAGAAGCTATAGTTCGCCCATATGTACAAACAGCTTTCTGGCAGCTGATTATAGAAGCTATAGTTCGCCCATATGTACAAACAGCTCTCTGGCAGCTGATTATAGAAGCTATAGTTCGCCCATATGTACAAACAGCTCTCTGGCAGCTGATTATAGAAGCTATAGTTCGCCCATATGTACAAACAGCTCTCTGGCAGCTGATTATAGAAGCTATAGTTCGCCCATATGTACAAACAGCTCTCTGGCAGCTGATTATAGAAGCTATAGTTCGCCCATATGTACAAACAGCTTTCCGGCAGCTGATTATAGAAGCTATAGTTCGCCCATATGTACAAACAGCTTTATGGCAGCTGATTATAGAAGCTATAGTTCGCCCATATGTAGAAACAGCTTTCTGGCTGCTGATTATAGAAGCTATAGTTCGCCCATATGTAGAAACAGCTTTCTGGCAGCTGATTATAGAAGCTATAGTTCGCCCATATGTACAAACAGCTCTCTGGCAGCTGATTATAGAAGCTATAGTTCGCCCATATGTACAAACAGCTTTCTGGCAGCTGATTATAGAAGCTATAGTTCGCCCATATGTACAAACAGCTCTCTGGCAGCTGATTATAAAAGCTATAGTTCGCCCATATGTACAAACAGCTTTCTGGCAGCTGATTATAGAAGCTATAGTTCGCCCATATGTACAAACAGCTCTCTGGCAGCTGATTATAGAAGCTATAGTTCGCCCATATGTAGAAACAGCTTTCTGGCAGCTGATTATAGAAGCTATAGTTCGCCCATATGTACAAACAGCTTTCTGGCAGCTGATTATAGAAGCTATAGTTCGCCCATATGTACAAACAGCTTTCTGGCTGCTGATTATAGTAGCTATAGTTCGCTCATATGTACAAACAGCTCTCTGGCAGCTGATTATAGAAGCTATAGTTCGCCCATATGTACAAACAGCTCTCTGGCAGCTGATTATAGAAGCTATAGTTCGCCCATATGTACAAACAGCTCTCTGGCAGCTGATTATAGAAGCTATAGTTCGCCCATATGTACAAACAGCTTTCTGGCAGCTGATTATAGAGGCTATAGTTCGCCCATATGTACAAACAGCTTTCTGGCTGTTGATTATAGAAGCTATAGTTCGCCCATATGTACAAACAGCTTTCTGGCTGCTGATTATAGAGGCTATAGTTCGCCCAGATGTACAAACAGCTCTCTGGCAGCTGATTATAGAAGCTATAGTTCGCCCATATGTACAAACAGCTCTCTGGCAGCTGATTATAGAAGCTATAGTTCGCCCATATGTACAAACAGCTTTCTGGCTGCTGATTATAGTAGCTATAGTTCGCTCATATGTACAAACAGCTCTCTGGCAGCTGATTATAGAAGCTATAGTTCGCCCATATGTACAAACAGCTCTCTGGCAGCTGATTATAGAAGCTATAGTTCGCCCATATGTACAAACAGCTCTCTGGCAGCTGATTATAGAAGCTATAGTTCGCCCATATGTACAAACAGCTTTCTGGCAGCTGATTATAGAGGCTATAGTTCGCCCATATGTACAAACAGCTTTCTGGCTGTTGATTATAGAAGCTATAGTTCGCCCATATGTACAAACAGCTTTCTGGCTGCTGATTATAGAAGCTATAGTTCGCCCAGATGTACAAACAGCTCTCTGGCAGCTGATTATAGAAGCTATAGTTCGCCCATATGTACAAACAGCTCTCTGGCAGCTGATTATAGAAGCTATAGTTCGCCCATATGTACAAACAGCTTTCTGGCAGCTGATTATAGAAGCTATAGTTCGCCCATATGTACAAACAGCTCTCTGGCAGCTGATTATAGAAGCTATAGTTCGCCCATATGTACAAACAGCTCTCTGGCAGCTGATTATAGAAGCTATAGTTCGCCCATATGTACAAACAGCTCTCTGGCAGCTGATTATAGAAGGTATAGTTCGCCCATATGTACAAACAGCTCTCTGGCAGCTGATTATAGAAGCTATAGTTCGCCCATATGTACAAACAGCTCTCTGGCAGCTGATTATAGAAGCTATAGTTCGCCCATATGTACAAACAGCTTTCTGGCAGCTGATTATAGAAGCTATAGTTCGCCCATATGTACAAACAGCTTTCTGGCAGCTGATTATAGAAGCTATAGTTCGCCCATATGTACAAACAGCTTTCTGGCAGCTGATTATAGAAGCTATAGTTCGCCCATATGTACAAACAGCTTTCTGGCAGCTGATTATAGAAGCTAGAGTTCGCCCATATGTACAAACAGCTCTCTGGCAGCTGATTATAGAAGCTATAGTTCGCCCATATGTACAAACAGCTCTCTGGCAGCTGATTATAGAAGCTATAGTTCGCCCATATGTACAAACAGCTTTCTGGCTGCTGATTATAGAAGCTATAGTTCGCCCATATGTACAAACAGCTCTCTGGCAGCTGATTATAGAAGCTAGAGTTCGCCCATATGTACAAACAGCTTTCTGGCAGCTGATTATAGAAGCTATAGTTCGCCCATATGTACAAACAGCTTTCTGGCAGCTGATTATAGAGGCTATAGTTCGCCCATATGTACAAACAGCTTTCTGGCTGCTGATTATAGAAGCTATAGTACGCCCATATGTACAAACAGCTTTCTGGCTGCTGATTATAGAAGCTATAGTTCGCCCAGATGTACAAACAGCTCTCTGGCAGCTGATTATAGAAGCTATAGTTCGCCCATATGTACAAACAGCTCTCTGGCAGCTGATTATAGAAGCTATAGTTCGCCCATATGTACAAACAGCTTTCTGGCAGCTGATTATAGAAGCTAGAGTTCGCCCATATGTACAAACAGCTCTCTGGCAGCTGATTATAGAAGCTATAGTTCGCCCATATGTACAAACAGCTCTCTGGCAGCTGATTATAGAAGCTATAGTTCGCCCATATGTACAAACAGCTCTCTTGCAGCTGATTATAGAAGCTATAGTTCGCCCATATGTACAAACAGCTTTCTGGCAGCTGATTATAGAAGCTATAGTTCGCCCATATGTACAAACAGCTTTCTGGCAGCTGATTATAGAAGCTATAGTTCGCCCATATGTACAAACAGATCTCTGGCAGCTGATTATAGAAGCTATAGTTCGCCCATATGTACAAACAGCTCTCTGGCAGCTGATTATAGAAGCTATAGTTCGCCCATATGTACAAACAACTCTCTGGCAGCTTATTATAGAAGCTATAGTTCGCCCATATGTACAAACAGCTCTCTGGCAGCTGATTATAGAAGCTATAGTTCGCCCATATGTACAAACAGCTTTCTGGCAGCTGATTATAGAAGCTATAGTTCGCCCATATGTACAAACAGCTCTCTGGCAGCTGATTATAGAAGCTATAGTTCGCCCATATGTACAAACAGCTCTCTGGCAGCTGATTATAGAAGCTATAGTTCGCCCATATGTACAAACAGCTCTCTGGCAGCTGATTATAGAAGCTATAGTTCGCCCATATGTACAAACAGCTCTCTGGCAGCTGATTATAGAAGCTATAGTTCGCCCATATGTACAAACAGCTTTCCGGCAGCTGATTATAGAAGCTATAGTTCGCCCATATGTACAAACAGCTTTATGGCAGCTGATTATAGAAGCTATAGTTCGCCCATATGTAGAAACAGCTTTCTGGCTGCTGATTATAGAAGCTATTGTTCGCCCATATGTAGAAACAGCTTTCTGGCAGCTGATTATAGAAGCTATAGTTCGCCCATATGTACAAACAGCTCTCTGGCAGCTGATTATAGAAGCTATAGTTCGCCCATATGTACAAACAGCTTTCTGGCAGCTGATTATAGAAGCTATAGTTCGCCCATATGTACAAACAGCTCTCTGGCAGCTGATTATAAAAGCTATAGTTCGCCCATATGTACAAACAGCTTTCTGGCAGCTGATTATAGAAGCTATAGTTCGCCCATATGTACAAACAGCTCTCTGGCAGCTGATTATAGAAGCTATAGTTCGCCCATATGTACAAACAGCTTTCTGGCAGCTGATTATAGAAGCTATAGTTCGCCCATATGTACAAACAGCTTTCTGGCAGCTGATTATAGAAGCTATAGTTCGCCCATATGTACAAACAGCTTTCTGGCTGCTGATTATAGTAGCTATAGTTCGCTCATATGTACAAACAGCTCTCTGGCAGCTGATTATAGAAGCTATAGTTCGCCCATATGTACAAACAGCTCTCTGGCAGCTGATTATAGAAGCTATAGTTCGCCCATATGTACAAACAGCTCTCTGGCAGCTGATTATAGAAGCTATAGTTCGCCCATATGTACAAACAGCTTTCTGGCAGCTGATTATAGAGGCTATAGTTCGCCCATATGTACAAACAGCTTTCTGGCTGTTGATTATAGAAGCTATAGTTCGCCCATATGTACAAACAGCTTTCTGGCTGCTGATTATAGAAGCTATAGTTCGCCCAGATGTACAAACAGCTCTCTGGCAGCTGATTATAGAAGCTATAGTTCGCCCATATGTACAAACAGCTCTCTGGCAGCTGATTATAGAAGCTATAGTTCGCCCATATGTACAAACAGCTTTCTGGCAGCTGATTATAGAAGCTATAGTTCGCCCATATGTACAAACAGCTCTCTGGCAGCTGATTATAGAAGCTATAGTTCGCCCATATGTACAAACAGCTCTCTGGCAGCTGATTATAGAAGCTATAGTTCGCCCATATGTACAAACAGCTCTCTGGCAGCTGATTATAGAAGCTATAGTTCGCCCATATGTACAAACAGCTCTCTGGCAGCTGATTATAGAAGCTATAGTTCGCCCATATGTACAAACAGCTCTCTGGCAGCTGATTATAGAAGCTATAGTTCGCCCATATGTACAAACAGCTTTCTGGCAGCTGATTATAGAAGCTATAGTTCGCCCATATGTACAAACAGCTTTCTGGCAGCTGATTATAGAAGCTATAGTTCGCCCATATGTACAAACAGCTTTCTGGCAGCTGATTATAGAAGCTATAGTTCGCCCATATGTACAAACAGCTCTCTGGCAGCTGATTATAGAAGCTATAGTTCGCCCATATGTACAAACAGCTCTCTTGCAGCTGATTATAGAAGCTATAGTTCGCCCATATGTACAAACAGCTTTCTGGCAGCTGATTATAGAAGCTATAGTTCGCCCATATGTACAAACAGCTTTCTGGCAGCTGATTATAGAAGCTATAGTTCGCCCATATGTACAAACAGATCTCTGGCAGCTGATTATAGAAGCTATAGTTCGCCCATATGTACAAACAGCTCTCTGGCAGCTGATTATAGAAGCTATAGTTCGCCCATATGTACAAACAACTCTCTGGCAGCTGATTATAGAAGCTATAGTTCGCCCATATGTACAAACAGCTCTCTGGCAGCTGATTATAGAAGCTATAGTTCGCCCATATGTACAAACAGCTTTCTGGCAGCTGATTATAGAAGCTATAGTTCGCCCATATGTACAAACAGCTCTCTGGCAGCTGATTATAGAAGCTATAGTTCGCCCATATGTACAAACAGCTCTCTGGCAGCTGATTATAGAAGCTATAGTTCGCCCATATGTACAAACAGCTCTCTGGCAGCTGATTATAGAAGCTATAGTTCGCCCATATGTACAAACAGCTCTCTGGCAGCTGATTATAGAAGCTATAGTTCGCCCATATGTACAAACAGCTTTCCGGCAGCTGATTATAGAAGCTATAGTTCGCCCATATGTACAAACAGCTTTATGGCAGCTGATTATAGAAGCTATAGTTCGCCCATATGTAGAAACAGCTTTCTGGCTGCTGATTATAGAAGCTATAGTTCGCCCATATGTAGAAACAGCTTTCTGGCAGCTGATTATAGAAGCTATAGTTCGCCCAGATGTACAAACAGCTCTCTGGCAGCTGATTATAGAAGCTATAGTTCGCCCATATGTACAAACAGCTTTCTGGCAGCTGATTATAGAAGCTATAGTTCGCCCATATGTACAAACAGCTCTCTGGCAGCTGATTATAAAAGCTATAGTTCGCCCATATGTACAAACAGCTTTCTGGCAGCTGATTATAGAAGCTATAGTTCGCCCATATGTACAAACAGCTCTCTGGCAGCTGATTATAGAAGCTATAGTTCGCCCATATGTACAAACAGCTTTCTGGCAGCTGATTATAGAAGCTATAGTTCGCCCATATGTACAAACAGCTTTCTGGCAGCTGATTATAGAAGCTATAGTTCGCCCATATGTACAAACAGCTTTCTGGCTGCTGATTATAGTAGCTATAGTTCGCTCATATGTACAAACAGCTCTCTGGCAGCTGATTATAGCAGCTATAGTTCGCCCATATGTACAAACAGCTCTCTGGCAGCTGATTATAGAAGCTATAGTTCGCCCATATGTACAAACAGCTCTCTGGCAGCTGATTATAGAAGCTATAGTTCGCCCATATGTACAAACAGCTTTCTGGCAGCTGATTATAGAGGCTATAGTTCGCCCATATGTACAAACAGCTTTCTGGCTGTTGATTATAGAAGCTATAGTTCGCCCATATGTACAAACAGCTTTCTGGCTGCTGATTATAGAAGCTATAGTTCGCCCAGATGTACAAACAGCTCTCTGGCAGCTGATTATAGAAGCTATAGTTCGCCCATATGTACAAACAGCTCTCTGGCAGCTGATTATAGAAGCTATAGTTCGCCCATATGTACAAACAGCTTTCTGGCAGCTGATTATAGAAGCTATAGTTCGCCCATATGTACAAACAGCTCTCTGGCAGCTGATTATAGAAGCTATAGTTCGCCCATATGTACAAACAGCTCTCTGGCAGCTGATTATAGAAGCTATAGTTCGCCCATATGTACAAACAGCTCTCTGGCAGCTGATTATAGAAGCTATAGTTCGCCCATATGTACAAACAGCTCTCTGGCAGCTGATTATAGAAGCTATAGTTCGCCCATATGTACAAACAGCTCTCTGGCAGCTGATTATAGAAGCTATAGTTCGCCCATATGTACAAACAGCTTTCTGGCAGCTGATTATAGAAGCTATAGTTCGCCCATATGTACAAACAGCTTTCTGGCAGCTGATTATAGAAGCTATAGTTCGCCCATATGTACAAACAGCTTTCTGGCAGCTGATTATAGAAGCTATAGTTCGCCCATATGTACAAACAGCTTTCTGGCAGCTGATTATAGAAGCTAGAGTTCGCCCATATGTACAAACAGCTCTCTGGCAGCTGATTATAGAAGCTATAGTTCGCCCATATGTACAAACAGCTCTCTGGCAGCTGATTATAGAAGCTATAGTTCGCCCATATGTACAAACAGCTTTCTGGCAGCTGATTATAGAAGCTATAATTCGCCCATATGTATAAACAGCTCTCTGGCAGCTGATTATAGAAGCTATAGTTCGCCCATATGTACAAACAGCTTTCTGGCTGCTGATTATAGAAGCTATAGTTCGCCCATATGTACAAACAGCTCTCTGGCAGCTGATTATAGAAGCTAGAGTTCGCCCATATGTACAAACAGCTTTCTGGCAGCTGATTATAGAAGCTATAGTTCGCCCATATGTACAAACAGCTTTCTGGCATTTGATTATAGAGGCTATAGTTCGCCCATATGTACAAACAGCTTTCTGGCTGCTGATTATAGAAGCTATAGTACGCCCATATGTACAAACAGCTTTCTGGCTGCTGATTATAGAAGCTATAGTTCGCCCAGATGTACAAACAGCTCTCTGGCAGCTGATTATAGAAGCTATAGTTCGCCCATATGTACAAACAGCTCTCTGGCAGCTGATTATAGAAGCTATAGTTCGCCCATATGTACAAACAGCTTTCTGGCAGCTGATTATAGAAGCTAGAGTTCGCCCATATGTACAAACAGCTCTCTGGCAGCTGATTATAGAAGCTATAGTTCGCCCATATGTACAAACAGCTCTCTGGCAGCTGATTATAGAAGCTATAGTTCGCCCATATGTACAAACAGCTTTCTGGCAGCTGATTATAGAAGCTATAATTCGCCCATATGTATAAACAGCTCTCTGGCAGCTGATTATAGAAGCTATAGTTCGCCCATATGTACAAACAGCTTTCTGGCTGCTGATTATAGAAGCTATAGTTCGCCCATATGTACAAACAGCTCTCTGGCAGCTGATTATAGAAGCTATAGTTCGCCCATATGTACAAACAGCTTTCTGGCAGCTGATTATAGAAGCTATAGTTCGCCCATATGTACAAACAGCTCTCTGGCAGCTGATTATAGAAGCTATAGTTCGCCCATATGTACAAACAGCTCTCTGGCAGCTGATTATAGAAGCTATAGTTCGCCCATATGTACAAACAGCTCTCTGGCAGCTGATTATAGAAGCTATAGTTCGCCCATATGTACAAACAGCTCTCTGGCAGCTGATTATAGAAGCTATAGTTCGCCCATATGTACAAACAGCTCTCTGGCAGCTGATTATAGAAGCTATAGTTCGCCCATATGTACAAACAGCTTTCTGGCTGCTGATTATAGAAGCTATAGTTCGCCCATATGTACAAACAGCTCTCTGGCAGCTGATTATAGAAGCTATAGTTCGCCCATATGTACAAACAGCTTTCTGGCAGCTGATTATAGAAGCTATACTTCGCCCATATGTACAAACAGCTTTCTGGCAGCTGATTATAGAGGCTATAGTTCGCCCATATGTACAAACAGCTTTCTGGCTGCTGATTATAGTAGCTATAGTTCGCCCATATGTACAAACAGCTTTCTGGCAGCTGATTATAGAAGCTATAGTTCGCCCATATGTACAAACAGCTTTCTGGCAGCTGATTATAGAGGCTATAGTTCGCCCATATGTACAAACAGCTTTCTGGCTGCTGATTATAGAAGCTATAGTTCGCCCATATGTACAAACAGCTTTCTGGCTGCTGATTATAGAAGCTATAGTTCGCCCAGATGTACAAACAGCTCTCTGGCAGCTGATTATAGATGCTATAGTTCGCCCATATGTACAAACAGCTCTCTGGCAGCTGATTATAGAAGCTATAGTTCGCCCATATGTACAAACAGCTTTCTGGCAGCTGATTATAGAAGCTATAGTTCGCCCATATGTACAAACAGCTCTCTGGCAGCTGATTATAGAAGCTATAGTTCGCCCATATGTACAAACAGCTCTCTGGCAGCTGATTATAGAAGCTATAGTTCGCCCATATGTACAAACAGCTCTCTGGCAGCTGATTATAGAAGCTATAGTTCGCCCATATGTACAAACAGCTCTCTGGCAGCTGATTATAGAAGCTATAGTTCGCCCATATGTACAAACAGCTCTCTGGCAGCTGATTATAGAAGCTATAGTTCGCCCATATGTACAATCAGCTCTCTGGCAGCTGATTATAGAAGCTATAGTTCGCCCATATGTACAAACAGCTCTCTTGCAGCTGATTATAGAAGCTATAGTTCGCCCATATGTACAAACAGCTTTCTGGCAGCTGATTATAGAAGCTATAGTTCGCCCATATGTACAAACAGCTTTCTGGCAGCTGATTATAGAAGCTATAGTTCGCCCATATGTACAAACAGATCTCTGGCAGCTGATTATAGAAGCTATAGTTCGCCCATATGTACAAACAGCTCTCTGGCAGCTGATTATAGAAGCTATAGTTCGCCCATATGTACAAACAACTCTCTGGCAGCTGATTATAGAAGCTATAGTTCGCCCATATGTACAAACAGCTTTCTGGCAGCTGATTATAGAAGCTATAGTTCGCCCATATGTACAAACAGCTCTCTGGCAGCTGATTATAGAAGCTATAGTTCGCCCATATGTACAAACAGCTCTCTGGCAGCTGATTATAGAAGCTATAGTTCGCCCATATGTACAAACAGCTCTCTGGCAGCTGATTATAGAAGCTATAGTTCGCCCATATGTACAAACAGCTCTCTGGCAGCTGATTATAGAAGCTATAGTTCGCCCATATGTACAAACAGCTTTCCGGCAGCTGATTATAGAAGCTATAGTTCGCCCATATGTACAAACAGCTTTATGGCAGCTGATTATAGAAGCTATAGTTCGCCCATATGTAGAAACAGCTTTCTGGCTGCTGATTATAGAAGCTATAGTTCGCCCATATGTAGAAACAGCTTTCTGGCAGCTGATTATAGAAGCTATAGTTCGCCCATATGTACAAACAGCTCTCTGGCAGCTGATTATAGAAGCTATAGTTCGCCCATATGTACAAACAGCTTTCTGGCAGCTGATTATAGAAGCTATAGTTCGCCCATATGTACAAACAGCTCTCTGGCAGCTGATTATAAAAGCTATAGTTCGCCCATATGTACAAACAGCTTTCTGGCAGCTGATTATAGAAGCTATAGTTCGCCCATATGTACAAACAGCTCTCTGGCAGCTGATTATAGAAGCTATAGTTCGCCCATATGTACAAACAGCTTTCTGGCAGCTGATTATAGAAGCTATAGTTCGCCCATATGTACAAACAGCTTTCTGGCAGCTGATTATAGAAGCTATAGTTCGCCCATATGTACAAACAGCTTTCTGGCTGCTGATTATAGAAGCTATAGTTCGCCCATATGTACAAACAGCTCTCTTGCAGCTGATTATAGAAGCTATAGTTCGCCCATATGTACAAACAGCTTTCTGGCAGCTGATTATAGAAGCTATAGTTCGCCCATATGTACAAACAGCTTTCTGGCAGCTGATTATAGAAGCTATAGTTCGCCCATATGTACAAACAGATCTCTGGCAGCTGATTATAGAAGCTATAGTTCGCCCATATGTACAAACAGCTCTCTGGCAGCTGATTATAGAAGCTATAGTTCGCCCATATGTACAAACAACTCTCTGGCAGCTGATTATAGAAGCTATAGTTCGCCCATATGTACAAACAGCTTTCTGGCAGCTGATTATAGAAGCTATAGTTCGCCCATATGTACAAACAGCTCTCTGGCAGCTGATTATAGAAGCTATAGTTCGCCCATATGTACAAACAGCTCTCTGGCAGCTGATTATAGAAGCTATAGTTCGCCCATATGTACAAACAGCTCTCTGGCAGCTGATTATAGAAGCTATAGTTCGCCCATATGTACAAACAGCTCTCTGGCAGCTGATTATAGAAGCTATAGTTCGCCCATATGTACAAACAGCTTTCCGGCAGCTGATTATAGAAGCTATAGTTCGCCCATATGTACAAACAGCTTTATGGCAGCTGATTATAGAAGCTATAGTTCGCCCATATGTAGAAACAGCTTTCTGGCTGCTGATTATAGAAGCTATAGTTCGCCCATATGTAGAAACAGCTTTCTGGCAGCTGATTATAGAAGCTATAGTTCGCCCATATGTACAAACAGCTCTCTGGCAGCTGATTATAGAAGCTATAGTTCGCCCATATGTACAAACAGCTTTCTGGCAGCTGATTATAGAAGCTATAGTTCGCCCATATGTACAAACAGCTCTCTGGCAGCTGATTATAAAAGCTATAGTTCGCCCATATGTACAAACAGCTTTCTGGCAGCTGATTATAGAAGCTATAGTTCGCCCATATGTACAAACAGCTCTCTGGCAGCTGATTATAGAAGCTATAGTTCGCCCATATGTACAAACAGCTTTCTGGCAGCTGATTATAGAAGCTATAGTTCGCCCATATGTACAAACAGCTTTCTGGCAGCTGATTATAGAAGCTATAGTTCGCCCATATGTACAAACAGCTTTCTGGCTGCTGATTATAGTAGCTATAGTTCGCTCATATGTACAAACAGCTCTCTGGCAGCTGATTATAGAAGCTATAGTTCGCCCATATGTACAAACAGCTCTCTGGCAGCTGATTATAGAAGCTATAGTTCGCCCATATGTACAAACAGCTCTCTGGCAGCTGATTATAGAAGCTATAGTTCGCCCATATGTACAAACAGCTTTCTGGCAGCTGATTATAGAGGCTATAGTTCGCCCATATGTACAAACAGCTTTCTGGCTGTTGATTATAGAAGCTATAGTTCGCCCATATCTACAAACAGCTTTCTGGCTGCTGATTATAGAAGCTATAGTTCGCCCATATGTACAAACAGCTCTCTGGCAGCTGATTATAGAAGCTATAGTTCGCCCATATGTACAAACAGCTCTCTGGCAGCTGATTATAGAAGCTATAGTTCGCCCATATGTACAAACAGCTTTCTGGCAGCTGATTATAGAAGCTATAGTTCGCCCATATGTACAAACAGCTCTCTGGCAGCTGATTATAGAAGCTATAGTTCGCCCATATGTACAAACAGCTCTCTGGCAGCTGATTATAGAAGCTATAGTTCGCCCATATGTACAAACAGCTCTCTGGCAGCTGATTATAGAAGCTATAGTTCGCCCATATGTACAAACAGCTCTCTGGCAGCTGATTATAGAAGCTATAGTTCGCCCATATGTACAAACAGCTTTCTGGCAGCTGATTATAGAAGCTATAGTTCGCCCATATGTACAAACAGCTTTCTGGCAGCTGATTATAGAAGCTATAGTTCGCCCATATGTACAAACAGCTTTCTGGCAGCTGATTATAGAAGCTATAGTTCGCCCATATGTACAAACAGCTTTCTGGCAGCTGATTATAGAAGCTAGAGTTCGCCCATATGTACAAACAGCTCTCTGGCAGCTGATTATAGAAGCTATAGTTCGCCCATATGTACAAACAGCTCTCTGGCAGCTGATTATAGAAGCTATAGTTCGCCCATATGTACAAACAGCTTTCTGGCAGCTGATTATAGAAGCTATAATTCGCCCATATGTATAAACAGCTCTCTGGCAGCTGATTATAGAAGCTATAGTTCGCCCATATGTACAAACAGCTTTCTGGCAGCTGATTATAGAAGCTATAGTTCGCCCATATGTACAAACAGCTTTCTGGCAGCTGATTATAGAAGCTATAGTTCGCCCATATGTACAAACAGCTCTCTGGCAGCTGATTATAGAAGCTATAGTTCGCACATATGTACAAACAGCTCTCTGGCAGCTGATTATAGAAGCTATAGTTCGCCCATATGTACAAACAGCTCTCTGGCAGCTGATTATAGAAGCTATAGTTCGCCCATATGTACAAACAGCTCTCTGGCAGCTGATTATAGAAGCTATAGTTCGCCCATATGTACAATCAGCTCTCTGGCAGCTGATTATAGAAGCTATAGTTCGCCCATATGTACAAACAGCTCTCTGGCAGCTGATTATAGAAGCTATAGTTCGCCCATATGTACAAACAGCTCTCTGGCAGCTGATTATAGAAGCTATAGTTCGCCCATATGTACAAACAGCTTTCTGGCAGCTGATTATAGAAGCTATAGTTCGCCCATATGTACAAACAGCTTTCTGGCAGCTGATTATAGAAGCTATAGTTCGCCCATATGTACAAACAGCTCTCTGGCAGCTGATTATAGAAGCTATAGTCCGCCCATATGTACAAACAGCTTTCTGGCAGCTGATTATAGAAGCTATAGTTCGCCCATATGTACAAACAGCTTTCTGGCAGCTGATTATAGAAGCTATAGTTCGCCCATATGTACAAACAGCTCTCTGGCAGCTGATTATAGAAGCTATAGTTCGTCCATATGTACAAACAGCTCTCTGGCAGCTGATTATAGAAGCTATAGTTCACCCATATGTACAAACAGCTTTCTGGCAGCTGATTATAGAAGCTATAGTTCGCCCATATGTACAAACAGCTCTCTGGCAGCTGATTATAGAAGCTATAGTTCGCCCATATGTACAAACAGCTTTCTGGCTGCTGATTATAGAAGCTATAGTTCGCCCATATCTACAAACAGCTTTCTGGCAGCTAATTATAGAAGCTATAGTTTAATTAAGCAAGAAAAGACATAGTGAATTCAATTATTGTGTCCTTTGCGGAGGTGTGCGATCATAGCTCTCCACAACTTCTCGTATTTTATAGCTTGTAGTAAGGTTGCTCTTTTTGCTATCTCTCATAATCCTCTTTTGCCATCCAATTACACAATTTCGCTTGGTAGGTTATTCGCTGTTTATTTTCTGTCTATATTGCCTTCATTATGCCCTAAGAGTGACAAATTCGTCAAGCCCACTTTCCTTATTATATGCCCTAGAAATTCGAAATGTCTTTTTCCTAATACTAGATATAAAAGCCTCGTTGGTTCTCTTTATCCCTAACACTCTCTCCTTACATGTTCAGTCCATGGGATTCACAGCATCCTTCGGTAGAACCACATTTATAATGCCTCAGGTCTTGTCTCCATTTATAAAAAGATTGTCCAGTATTAACTAACATATAGAAGAACCGATAAGGACCCTAACAGTTATTCGTCTTTTCTAACTGAATTTTCCTGTTGCTTAATACTTTACTTAGTTTTTGGAAGGCAACTTTCGCTATTCAATTGCCACTGCTATTTTGATATATTTATAGGCCACCCTCCTTGGCTTGGTAATGAGAATTAAAGCAAAGTTTTAATCCATAAGCTGCTATAGTGGGTTCAATTTGGATTTGCTACTATAATGATTTCAAACAGAATTAGACTCAGCAGAAATATGATTATCAATAACCAAGTATCTATATATAAATTTCTATGACTTCCGTTAGAACGTCCGTCTGTCCGTCACATCCTCTAAAATGGCCATGTATTTACTGATCGAAACTTTTGAAGAGAATTGCAGCTAGGTAAGAGGGTAAAAAGTACAATTAGTTTTACTAAGGTGCGTAGCTTAGTATAATAAATCTACATTAATCAAAAGTTTTATTATTTAACATCCAAAATACTCCCACTATTTAAACAAAAATTAATGATTAAAATAACAAATACTTATTTAATAAAAATGCAATATTTTTTGTATATATTTTCCTTAAGTTTTTATATCTAAGAATCCAGTTTCCAATTCGCTCTGCGTTTGCGAGAACTATAAACAAATCGGTAGGCCAAACGATTCAAAATGTTGAAATTTGGCTGCAGAAACAAATACGTACGAATAGTCAGTTGTATGCTGAATGCTCAAGATTAAGAAATCTTAAGAATTTATTATTCGCTGTTATAAAGGAAAAGGGGGAAAAATAAATTTTCGTAAAAAATATTGTTTACCATGAAATCATACAAAATTAAATTAAAGAAATTATTAAACCGTGAGAGTAGGTTTTTTTTTTAAAGTATGTTCCCAAACAAATCAGATTATCCAAGTTCCATAGATTGGTTAGCGAAATTGAATGAAACATAGAGTTTGTAAATCTCGACAAAAAATAACAAGACTTCAACAATACTAAAAACCGTGAGGATTTCGACACGCGTTAGCGTGTTGCAAAAAATAAAATCTAGTTACTAAAATTGGACAAGTTGTTATATCCGTAGACATAGATAACTGAATGAGAACAATCTACCTCATCTGTAAATTAAATAAAGTTCTCATTTTTACATTGCCTGAAGTTTACCAAGATCGTCGAACACTAGAAGGCCGAAAGTAACAACGATCGAAACATTGTGATATTACCAACAGTGAAAAGGACTTTAGTCTGAATGTAAATAATGTTTTTTACGCTATTCTTTCCCTAATATAAAGACCAAGAGGCATACATAAGAATTATATATTAGAAGAATTTCAGTCTGTCAGCCCTGGAAATGAATGCCAAATGTTTCCTTATAGGGAAATGGCTATTATCATTACCGTTAAAGATGAGTGGAACAGGTACTACACTTGTTATTTACTAACCAGAACAAGGGCAAAAGAGGTATGGTAAAGAGTTAGAACTTACTTAGAACACGAAAAGACAGGATGTTGTGGATAGCCATGGTCAGTCACCACTCGCAAATTAGTTTCATATATTAATGTTTTGTTCCAAACTTCTGCCAAACAATTATTTAGTTCTTTTAATCCAACTAAGAATAAGAAAACTCAACAGAATGCAGAAAGCACTGGAAGGCCGTTTCGTACTATATTTGGGACTCATCAGCAGTGCGCATCCACTACCGAGAATTGAAACCCTGACAGTTAAATTATCAAGCAAACACCATACCAACTGCTCCAGCAGTCCTCGGTGACGAACAGGTAGCAAATCAGACTCTATATAGCGCCGCTCGCTCACATATTCCGTGGTGGAACTCTACTGAGATTCTCTCTAACCATAGGACTTTTCCCCCTGGAGCCACGACTACTATCGACAAGCCGCTCACTCCAGAGCATTAGAAGCCAGATCAAGCAATGATGTACACATGATAGAAATTGTTAGGAGGATTTGATAATTATAATTAAGTAATTCATTGAGTCTGAAAGAAACCTCAACAGAATGCAGAAAGCACTGGACGGCTGGATATATATATATATATATATATATATATATATATATATATATATATATATATATATATATTGTGTGTATTTAGGCAGCATTTTTTCATTTATACA
This sequence comes from Acanthosepion esculentum, assembly GCA_964036315.1. NCBI lineage: Eukaryota > Metazoa > Mollusca > Cephalopoda > Sepiida > Sepiidae > Acanthosepion > Acanthosepion esculentum. The sequence goes on along the minus strand of OZ038513.1, from coordinate 56,021,244 downwards.
TGTTTCATTAAATAATATAGATAAGTGTTGTCTATATATTTTATGTAAGTTCTTTTCATATCGTCTGATAAGCTTAATAACATTATCATTAAACAATGAAAGAAAATCGAAAGCTTAGATTGGATGAAAAAATATGTATCAATATTGCGATTTTCTTTCATTGTTTAATGATAATGTTATTAAGCTTATCAGACGATATGAAAATAACTTAGATAAAATATATAGACAACACTTATCTATATTATTTAATGAAACATGCATGAATATATATATACATATACATATATATATATATATATATATATATATATATATATATATATGGACACTGGATATATATATATATATATATATATAGTTAGATAGATAGACAGATATGAACATAATTCTCTAGAGGGATATGAACGCACTGAAATAGAAATGTGCGTGTGTATGAGTGTGTGTATGTGTGCAGACGTATAGATAGATGTAAACAGACTGGAATGAGAGGGAGATAAAGGAGATGAACTTAATTACATACATAGGTCTACATAGATAGATACGAGGAGACCCAGATAAATAGATAGATAGATAGATATGAATATAATTAGTTAGAAAGATATGAACACACTGAAATTATTTCCATTTTTAATAAGTTCCATTCCGTTTTTCTGATTATTGTGCTTCGCTATTTATAGTTTCTACTAAATTGCTTACTTGACAAACGTTTAGTTTTTACAAAAGGTAATGGTAACTATTTACATTATTCGGACTATTGTCCTCATCTTTGTCGCCATATTTATTACAACGTTTCGGCCTTCTTCAGGTGGTTGGAATGTCGAACTGAACCCTTTATTTCGTTCACTGGGATAGACTGTTCTAGTTCCACGTGCCATGTATAATGGATAGCAGTTATCAGTTATCTCTTGTTAATTCCCCTCTCCAAGTTCTCCACTCCCTTAACCGGGTATTGAACTCAAACTCTTTCTGTCCTGTCACTGGATCTAACCAATGCCTTTATCCACTGGATAAAGGCATTGATTTACTTTTTGTGAATGGAAGCCAGAACAGAGACAAATACGGTTGATAAAGGGTCACCAATTATTTAGAAAATCAAAAAAGATGTGTAGAAATCCAAGATCACTTCCATCCTTGTCATATAAAAGAAGACAGTGCAAAAAGAGAGAGAAAATTAATGGTAATGTACAAACCAATATTTAAGGAAATTCCATTTTGTAGTCATGCTTAATATTTTCCAGAAACATTCTTAACATTTTCAAAAGAGTTTCTTAATCTATCCCTATACATAAAACAAGGGATGTTTGTCTGTCTGTGTGATACCTTTTCACTTGAGATTCATCTAACCGATTTTGACCAAACTTGGCAATACATTGTATTATGTAAGAGATAGGTTCTTAGCGTACAAAATCGATAATGTTCTTAAAAAATCAATAAAGCCGATCAAAAATCTATAAATTCAACTTTTTCCCATGATTTCGTTCAAACTTGCTATGTAGGTTACTTATATCATAACGAGCTCGACGATATATCATTTTTATTTCTACGCCACTGCGTTGAGCGAAAACCGCTAAACACGAAAAAAATCAATTTCAACACAAATTTTAAACTAAAAACTCCCTCAATTTTCAAGCAATCTAATACAAACTTCATCAATTGTAACCAACAATAAGTTGATTGTTTAACAGTCATTTAACTTGATAACTGAGTCCACCTATATAGTAAAAACCCGGGCAAATAGCGAAAAATGGCGATTTTTCTTTACTGATTTATTTCTTTTTTTTCGTTGATCTTTCAACCAATTTTTCTCAAATGTAATAATTGCTTTATAACTGTATCCTATTTTACATCCCTGGTAGCACACTGACAAATTGAATTTTAAAACTCCAAAATAATTGCGGTCTTCATGTTGCCTGCTTTATCCCTTCATGTCCTCGGCTAACTTCGATTGAATAAATACAGACGACTTCTGTTATATCAATAACTGCATTAATCCAAAATGTTTTTTTAATGAAAGTACTTTTGGAAGAAAATATTTTGGAAGAAAATTTATTTTGTTCTTTTTAACAGCGAATAATAAATTCTTAGGATGTCTTACTCTTCAGCATGCAACATACAACTGGCCATGTGTAAATATTTCATTCTGGGCCCAAATGACAACATTTTTGTGCATTTGGCCTTGGGATTTGGTTATATTTCTAGCAAACGCAGGGAGAACTGGAAACTGGATTCTTCTTTATAAATATAAACTTAAAGAAAAGATAAGGAAAAAACAATATTACACTTTTATTAAATAAGTATTTGTTATTTTAATCAATAAATTGTTTTTAAAATAGTGGGGGTATTTTGTACGTTAAATAATAAAACTTCTAATTCCCCCCCCCCAAATAAATGAAAATGTATTGTACTAAGAAACGCACCCTAGTAAAACTAACTGTACTTTGTACCCCCTTGCACTCTGCCCCCAAATCTGGTTTCAATCTGTCAACGTATGACTTTTTTTAGAGAGCGTGACAGATAGAGAAATGGAAATCACAGAATCTGATAGATAGATAGATAAGGTAGGAAAATTAGATAGATAGATAGATAGATAGATACATACATACATACATAGATCAAAAATTAGATAGATAGATAAGGTAGGAAAATTAGATAGATAGATAGATAAGGCATGAAAATTAGATAGATAAGGTAGAAAAATTAGAGAGATAGATAGATAGATACATACATACATAGATCAAAAAATTAGATAGATAGATAAGGTAGGAAAATTAGATAGATAGATATATAAGGCAGGAAAATTAGATAGATAGATAGATAAGGTAAAAAAATTAGATAGATAGAGCAAAAAATTAGATAGATCGATAGATAGATAGATAGATAGATAGATAGATAGATAGATAAGGCAGGAAAATTAGATAGGTAAGGTAGGAAAATTAGATAGATACGTACATACACACATACATACATACATAGATCAAAAATTAGATAGATAGATAGATAGATAGATAGATAGATAGATAAGGTAGGAAAATTAGATAGATAGATAAGGTAAAAGAATTAGATAAAAAATTAGATAGATTGATAGATAGATAGATACATACATACATAGATCAAACAATTAGATAGGAAATTAGAAAGGAAAATTAGATAGATAGATAAGGCAAAAAAATTAGATAGATCAAAAAATTAGATAAATAGATAGATAGATAGATAGATTAAACAACGAAATTAAAATATCAAACCGAGGAAAAGCATTCTAAAAGTTCTCATAGGTCATTTCGTTATAAAAAAATATTTATTCAATAAGTGTTTAATCATATGAAAATGTTTGCATGAGGAATCAGAGATATTTTGAAGATGACTATGAAAATTCAAAGAACAAACGTATTGGAAAACGACCAACTTTTATCAAAGTGGATCTTTGATAAATGAAAGATTTAAAGATCAAACCGAATTACCACTAAATAAAAACAGTTGTCTGTCATTTCACACATAAAAAATAAAAACACATTAAGCCGACTTTAGTAATACCAGATATTTCTATGCAATAGAGAAACTCGGTTTGATTTGAAAGAGACGCTTGTCGTTCAGATAAAAAAAGATGTACGAATTTACAAATGAAATGACAGCAATGCCTCACTTAGAAACTTTAAACAGCCACTTTAAAAATAATTGACACACACAGGAATTTAAATGAGACGATGGTCAATCGCTGAATCCGAAAGATTGTGTGTGCTAATGAAGTATGATGTAATTGGCTATTCTTAAAAAAAATGGAACGTGCTGCTGAATTCACGCTCCAATCTCTGCGAGTGGCGTCTAATGTAATCAGGTACAATACTGGACATAAACGACACGATGGGAAAAGAACACTATCCGTTGTAACAGTAGAAAAAAGATTCCCTCGTGTTGAATACCAGGCAGAAATTAATTGCAGAAAAGCGACGAGCGAGGGACTTTAATTTGTTGAAATAAAAGTCTGCCATGACCCAACCAAAACAAATTGTAGGTGTATCGCGCATTTACGGATTGTAAGTTATTTATTAATGTCAGAAAAATAACAAAGTTCTTTTTTTTATAAACTTTTGTCCAACGTATATGATTGGTAGGTATTATTTTCAAGTACAGAGTTTGTAAACTGCAACTGTGAAGAACAGAACGTTAAGACACGATAGATTTAGTGGTCGAAGAAATGTTCTTTTATGTGGAACTAAAAGAATCCTAACGTAAGAATCGCCCAGAAATAAAAGGATATTTGCGACAGATTCTTCTTTAGATTGAATCAAGTCAAGACGTTGACGATCATGGCTCTCCCCAATTTCCTGTCTTTCTAGCTTTTAATATTTTTAAAAATTTTTTTCTTATATCTCCTAAACCCTTTTCTGCTGTTCATTCCCACAAGTTCCCTTATGTGTTGTTTTCATCTCTCCCTCTTTCCTTCAATCTGTCCTGTGAGTATCATATTTTCCAATCTTTCTTCCCTTATTACGTGCCATAGGAATGTCAACTGTCTCTTTCTGATGTTAAGTATAAGTCTCCTTTTTGTTTCCATTGTCTCTAAAGCTTTCTTCAGTTCATGGTCAGTCCATGGTAGTCTCAGCATCTTTCTGGAGAACCATATTTTGGTCGCTTCATGATTATATCGTCCAGAACTCATAGGTGGACTAATATTACGTAAGAATTCAGTTCTATTTAATTTGTTTCTAACGAAATTTTTCTGTTTCTTAATACTTTGCTTAGCTTTTGGAAGACATCTTTCGCTATCCTAATGCAACTTCTGATTTCAGAACCCCACTTTCCGTCCTCTGTTAAAACACTTCCCAGATATTTAAACTCTTGTACTTACAGTATAACCCGGATATAAGAGAGTTGTCGGGACCGGAGAAGAAGTATCTTATATCCGGGTTTCTCTTATATCCGGGTTTGGTCTATTTTGTTTAGGTAAGTATGGCTCTAATTTTGGACCAGAGAAAATCTCTCTTATATCAGGGTTTCTCTTATATCCGGGTTTCTCTTATATCCGGGTCTCTTATATCCTGGTTACACTGTATTTTAATTCGCCTGTTGCCCTGGTCCTTTTGTTGAAAACCATGAATTTTGTCTTCTTAAACACGAATTAAACTCTTCCACAAAAACATCCAGAGAGAAAGAAGAATCAAAACTTCCTCTTCCATAATGTTAATAAAAACGGGCTATAGAGTAATAGGCCGTTCAAAAAGCGTCGGATTTTCAGCTACATTATCAAACATAGTAAATCTATCATCAAATCTATCATTTTTTTGTGAAATTTATTGTTGGTTTAAATGATCATTCTAGTGCAAATAAGATCAGTAGATATAAAAAACTAACGATCACCGTGAAGATTTTCTAATTCTTGATCTCAAGGATTATTCAGGCGATTCATTTTATTATTTGTGGTCTTGTCGTTCGCACAGTCTTTCAGCCAATATCTTCTTTGATCTTCCTCGAGCAAACAATTCACAGGAAAGCAAATGTCTTTGCTTTAAATTTATTTTTTCGCAATGTGAAATCAATGACGTCACCCGAAAAAGCGCGGGAATTGAAATCGAGAAGTTAGTTCAACGAGTATATTTGCCTTTGATTCCAATGTAAAAAATATGTCAAAACCCTGCGACGCACTCGCTGGTAAAAAATGAAATCCGTAGTTCACTCTAATTGTTTCCATCTGACTCTGACAGATAAACGATTTTTGATATCTCTATGTTGTGATATCAAGAACTAAATTTAAGATCAAGGTGTCGGACAAATTTGAGTAATCGTTCATTTTTTAGTCCATTGATTTCAATACTTTACTATACTTTTATATATAGAAAGATCTAGCTATTAGCATGACTGGTATGTTTTTAAAATTTAAATCGAATTTCTAAACAGCTATTATGGTTTTAAAGTATTTTTTAAAATATTTAATTATTTATAATAATTAAACATGTAGTATCTTTTAATAATCCCACATGTATAAATGTTTAACAATTTTACATATAGATTTTTTAAGAATCACCCATCAATTATACATGTAGAATTTTTAACAGAGATGTGAATTTTTTAAATAATTAAACATGTAGTGTCTTTTAATAATACCACATGTATAAATGTTTAACAATTTTACATATAGATTTTTTAAGAATCACCCATCAATTATAGATGTTGAATTTTTAACAGAGATGTGAATTTTTTAAATAATTAAACATGTAGCGTCTTTTAATAATACCACATGTATAAATGTTTAACAATTTTACATATAGATTTTTTAAGAATCACCCATCAATTGTAGATGTTGAATTTTTAACAGAGATGTGAATTTTTTAAATAATTAAACATGTAGTGTCTTTTAATAATACCACATGTATAAATGTTTAACAATTTTACATATAGATTTTTTAAGAATCACCCATCAATTATAGATGTAGAATTTTTAACAGAGATGTAGATATTTTAAATAATTAAACATGTAGTGTCTTTTAATAATCCCACATGTATAAATGTTTAACAATTTTACATATAGATTTTTTAAGAATCACCCATCAATTATAGATGTAGAATTTTTAACAGACATGTAGATATTTTAAATAATTAAACATGTAGTGTCTTTTAATAATCCCACATGTATAAATGTTTAACAATTTTACATATAGATTTTTTAAGAATCACCCATCAATTATATATATAGAATTTTTAGAAGAGATGTAATTTTTAAATATAATTAAACATGTAGAATCTTTTAATAATCACAGATGTATAAATGTTTAACAATTTTACATATAGATTTTTTAAGAATCACCCATCAATTATACATATAGAATTTTTAACAGAGATGTAGATATTTTAAATAATTAAACATGTAGAATCTTTTAATAATCACACATGTATAAATGTTTAACATTTGCACATATAATTTTTTTAAGAATCACCCATCAATTACACATATAGAATTTTTTAATAAAGATGTAGATTTTTTAAAATAATTAAACATGTAGAATAATTTTTTTTATAAATTTCGCGTTGATTTTTTTAATATTTACACAGGAAGAATTTATGTCGAACTTTTAATAATTACACATGTAGAAATGTTTATTAATTAAACATGTAGTAAGTTTTAATAATTACACATGTATTCATCTTTACTAATTATACATTTCGAAATTTTTAATATTTACACTTAGAAAATTTAATAATTACACATTAAATAATTTTTACCTTATTTATATGTAGAATTTTTAATAATTACTCATGCAGGTTTTTTTATAATTACACATGTAGAAATGTTTATTAATTAAACATGTAGTAAGTTTTAATAATTACATATGTATTCATCTTTACTAATTATGAATTTCGAAATTTTTAATATTTACATTTAGAATTTTTAATAATTATATTAAATAATTTTTACCTTATTTATATGTAGAATTTTAATAATTAATCATGCAGGTTTTTTTATAATTACACAAGTAGAAATGATTAATAATTAAACATGTAAAAAGTTTTTAAAATTACACATGCATGCATTTTTAATTATTATACATAAGAATATTTTAGTAATTACACATGCAGTTCACAACCGATTGGAGGTCCTTTTCTATTTGAACTGCCAGGTTAACTTTGTCAGCATCACTTGTATTTTAATTGTGAATTCTTTACCTGTTTTATTGAATCTCAATGCATTGTTTCAAGACTTTTGTTTCATTGTATCTCACTATTAAGACTTTCTAAAAATTACCGTCATTTTTTAGAGCATGGTTACACTAGTTTAATATAAATTACTTCCAGTCGAGGATGCACTAGGGATACAAACGAAGTGTGATGAGTGGGTCAGAGATTTATTATTAAATTGTTATTAGGTGTTGTGGTCTATTTGTTCTCAACAACGGATAACCCAGCATAGTCCTGGGACCAAGGGTGCCTGTACTAGTGTAATAAGATAAAATACAGGAAGTAAAACTAGTAAAAAAAATTCAATAATTGTCAAACTTTCATCTAAAATCTTTTAATACTATTATATCTAACCCTACTAGTTAAATAAAAGGTAACACAAAAAAAATGAATGAAAGATTATTATAAAAAGTAATAAGAAAAGGTTACCCAAAAAACTCCTTCCCGTTCTTATTGATTAGAAAGAAAAATATACAGAAAATTTACCGTTAGTCCTCAAATAATCCACATAGGTACCCAGAATCATTTACCAACGTAGCAACAGGTGTGCAATGCTTTGACGGTAAAAATAAACTGTCGGACGCAAAGAAATCTGTGAGTGCCTACCGAAAGTCTGCCCAATTTGCGAACGATTTTCCCGGAATGTTGTTGTCCAGTTAATGAAAGAACTGGTAATCTGTTGGTGCAAGATTCGGGGGTTGATGTGGATAACACTGTGTCTCCTACCCAAGTCGACGTACAGTGCCCCTGGGTACCCGTTCCACCCGATGCATGATATTACCATGAATGAACAGTACATCCTTGCGATCAGCCAATGTTGTCTCGTTCTGCTTCAATGCCTGTTGCAAATGCCCCAACCGCTGTTAGTAAATGTCTGCAGTGATGTTTTTTTTTTTTTTTTAATCATATCACCCCAAGCAAGGCCGGAGGCCACTATCACGCAAGGGGTTAAAGAGGTGGTTGGAGGAAGAGCAGATAGGAGTGGCAAGGGAGGGGATGTGGAGAAAGAGAAAGACAGTGGGTCGATCAAGGCAAGGGGGCCACAAAAGATCCGGAGCGAGAGCAGATAGGAATGAGAGATGAAAGGATGTGGAGAAGAGAAGTGTATAGATCAAGGCAACTGGAGATGTCGATTGACGCTACACTTAAACCGTTGGAGATTGTATTTATCAGGGAAACAGTAATAGGGAAGGGAGTTCCATAGGCGAGATGTGCGAGACATGAAGCTATTGGAGTAGAAGAGACGTCTACATCTAACAGTTTCCACAGTGTAGGGGTGGGAGTGGGATGCCAGCCTGGTGGGGCGTTTAATTTCACGAGGCCTGGAGACAAGCGAACGCAGCTCCTCAGAGCAATTACCGTGAAAGTACTTGTAAAAAAGGCAGAGCGAGGCAACATCGCGTCTGCGAGAGAGCGACTGCAGACGAGATGACAGATCCGCGCCAATCACGTTGCCTATCCGTCTCTGGATCTTATCAAGAACCCCGAGGCAAATAGCAGGGGCCCCAGACCATATATGGCAGCAATACTCCATGCAAGGGCGAATTGTCGATTTATAAACTTGAAGGATCGATTCCGGGGAGAAAAATTTCCTGACTCGGCACAGAGAACCAACTTTCTTAGCGGTGGCTGATGCAACTGACTCGATGTATTTGTTCCATCTCAGATCAGCAGACAGCGTGAGACCGAGCAGCCACAGGGAGGAGCTCTCGAGGAGTTGGTCATCAGACATACTAATGGGATGCAGGGATGGATCCTTGTGGTGGTTGATAGAGAGCAGTTTTGTTTTAGAGGCGTTAAAGTTAACCATCCATTTCTCACCCCAGATCACAACCGATTGGAGGTCCTTTTCAATTTTCGCTGCCAGGTTAGCTTTGACCGCCTCACTAGATTTGTGTTTGAAGCAGGAGTAAATAGTGGTGTCGTCAGCGTAGATGCCGACTTGGGAGTCTATGGCGTCAGGAAGGTCGTTTATAAATATGAGGAACAGAGTAGGGCCTAGGATGGAGCCTTGAGGAACACCTGCGTTAGCGGGATAGGATCTGGAGATGAAACCACTAAGAACAACCTTCAAATCCCGGTTTGACAGGAATGATTGTATTAGGTCAAACAATCGACCTGTGATGCCATAACCCCGGAGCTTGCGGAGAAGGCCGGCATGCCAGACTCTATCGAATGCTTTGGAGATGTCAAGGGCCACGGCACGAGCTTCACCGTTGTTGTGGATAGCTTGGCAGACAAATTCAGTGATGGCCGTAAGCACATCGGCAGTAGATCGGGCAAAGCGGAAACCATACTGCTTGTCTGAGAGCAGATCGTGGGATATCAGGTGATTAATCACTTCGGCGTTGATAATGGCCTCGAAGACTTTGCCGAAGAGGGGTAGGAGACTGATAGGACGGTAATTGGAAGGGTCGGAGGGGTTACCAGAGTTCTTAAAGACAGGGACAATGGTTGAGGACTTCCAGCAGTCAGGAAAACAGGACTCCTTGAGGCAGCGGTTGTACAATTTAGAGAGGGCAGGCGCCAGTTCAGGTGCGCATTTCTTCAGGACAATGGCTGGTATTCCGTCACCACCAGTAGCCTTGTGGTGGTCTAAGTTAGAAATAATGCCCAATACCGACGACGGGGTTATGTGAAAACCATCCAGGAGGGCCTCAGTTCTGGGAGGGAAATCGGGCAAGGGTACCCCGGAAGGATCTAGCGTAGAATTGGAAGAAAACTTTCGAGCGAAGCATTCGGCCTTGTCAGCAGAGGTGGTCAGGACCTCAAACTGATTGAACAGGGGAGGAATGGAGGGTTTGTTATTGTTCAGGACGCTCTTGCAGAGGCGCCAATAATCTCTGGAGCCAAATTTGCGGGATGCAATACGTTCCTTCATCCGAGCAGCAAATAGTGACTTGGCATCGTCGAGGATACGCTTACACTCGTTGCGGGTAGAGGTAAATAGACGTCTATTGGAGTCGGACATATCACTTCGAAAACGGTGGAAGAAGTGGTTCCTATGGGCAATGGCGGCTGAGCACGCAGCTGTGAACCAGGGGGAGGAGCGAGGTTTGACCTTGAATTTCCTGGAGGGGATGAAAGCTTCGATACCGGCTTTAATCCAGGAAGAGAACTCAGAAGCACAATCATGAGTGGGGAGCTTAAATACAGCATCCCAGGGGACATCGCGGAGGAAGTCACGAAACGCGTCCCAGTCAGCCCGTTGGTAGTAGAATGTGGTTCTGGTGGTAGAAGGCTCTTTGCAGGGGGTGGGGCCGAAGGAGATGCAAACGGACACTACAGCATGATCGGAGTTACCGATAGGACAGAGCTGCGTGGCACTACAAGACTCAGGGATGGAGGTAAAATACAGGTCGAGGAGTGAGGCCTTACCGTCACGATTGTAGGCAAAACGCGTGGGGAAATCGATTATCTGAGTGAGGGATTGAGAGACTGAAAAGTTGAGAGTATGAATGCCTGCGAGGTCGGTAGTAGCGTTCTTAAGCCACTGGTTGTGATAGGCGTTAAAATCGCCAAAGACAAATATGTGAGCGTACGGATGGGCAGAGAGGGCCCTATCTATGCTGTCAGAGATGACATCAAGTATCCCACAGTCCTGAGAGGATGGAGAGCGGTAGAGAAAGAAAAGATAGCTAACGGCATTGAGAAGAGATAGCCGGAGACACAAGAACGAATGATCCGGCGATTCGAGTGAGGACTCTCTAGCCAGAGGGAGATGGTCCTTGAAGTAGACCCCCAGGTCATGCATGTGGGTTAGAGAGTCTTTTCTGAGGAGAGGAAGGTGTCCAGGGATCGAGAGGTCAGAGGAAGGGATAGCGGAGTCAAGATTGGTCTCACACGGGGCCAGTATATCCGGGCAATAAGCAATGAGGAAGGACTCAACGCTACAGAAGTTGGTTCTGATGCCACGGATGTTGGAGAAGGAGATATTTAAAGGTTTGGGTGATTTTTGGAAGGCTGGTTTAGGTGTTTTGGACAGTTGATAGATCATAGTGCACCGCTTGTCAACCAGTTCACCAGACACAGTGCATGATCTTGTGTGTGTGTAGAGGTAGTCTTGTGGTGTAAGGCATAGTGACAATCAATGTCTGGAAAGCTATGGAGTGTCTTAGAGTGTCATACCACATTTCGTCACTGGTGAGCAGTCGATCAAATATGAGTACGTTTCGGTGCTGTGAACGCATCGAGAAGCAGGCTGTCACTGGTTGCTTGTTGGCTTCCGAAGAGTGTATGCTACCCACTTGTTCAACTATGCAGTGCAGGTGAAAAATGACTGCCACATCAGAAATCTGGACGCTATACGGCAAGCACACCAAAAGTTTGGCTGTTGTCCTCCTCTATTGCCGCTTCAGGGCCTCATTATCCATAACCTATGGGCGGTCACTGCGGAGTTCATCACAAAGGGTCAGATCTCCCGACACGAACTTCTGGAACAATTGCATGGTGGTGCATTCGCTCACAGCATTATCCCCAAAGAGGCTTCACGTATTCAGAAATTTGATGCGGCTGCGGACAACCCGAATGAGCTGCTTCGACACTGCTATGTTTCATCGCCGCTGCTCGAGCTATGACTGATTTGTGTGCACAACTCACCTGCATTGGTCACGAGCAATGTCCCCGTCAACACCCCACCACTTTCCTGGCACGTAACGCCCTTATTTCCGTATCATTGGTCACTTCTTCCCACACGATGTAAAAAATGGCAAATCATTTTTTTGATTTACATTAAAGTTTATGTTTCGTCGAAAACAAACAGTATTGTTTTCGACGAAAACATAACTTGTTTATAGCAACAAACAGTATTGTTGCTATAAACAAGTTACCTTTAATTTTTCGCCAAAAAATGATAAAGAAAGGTCCCAAATTTGATAAAAACAAAGTTTTATCTTCAAAATGTTTGTTATTAGTAAGATCAAAGTATTTTTTTTTATTAGATTTATTAATCTTTTTTTACCACATTCGAAATTTGGATAATTCTTTTTTTCTTTTTTGCGGTGAACTAAAGATTACTATACGTATTTTAGCGCCTTTTTTTCCCCAGTAAAATAACGCAATGATTTGGAAATATTACGAAAATTAAATAATTATTGGATTTTAATGAAACCTTTAGGACTCATTAAAAAATAATTGAAATTATTTTTGAAATTTTTATTTTTAGAAAATCTTGGTAATTTGTTTTATATTTCCTTCCTCCACTTCATTTCACGACATTCCAAGAAGTTAATATGTTTTTATTAATTAAAAGCAGACAACTTGGAGAATGTAAATCATCTACTTCATTTTTCAAACAGTTACACCTTTCCGTAAATTTGCACCGAATAGTAAAATAAAAAATACAATAAAACTATGATATTATTTAATCAGATAAGCTTTTAATTAATTCTGGTTCCTAGGCCTCATGAATTTAAACGTCCTACGAGGCTGGCATCCAGTTCCCACCCCTTCACCGTTGAAACTTAGATGTAGACGTCTCTTCTACTCCAATAGCTTCATGTCTCGCACATCTCGCCTTTGGAACTCCCTTCCTTGTTCCTGTTTCCCTGACAAATACAATCTCCAACTATTTAAGTGTAACGTCAATCGACATCTCCAGTTGCCTTGATCTATCAACTTCCCTTCTCCACATCCTCTCACCTTTCATTCCTATCTGCTCTCACTCCAAATCTTCTGTAACCCTCTTGCCTTGATCTATCCACTATCCTTCTCCACATCCTCTCCTTTACCACTCCTATCTGCTCTTCCTCCAAACCTTCTGTAACCCCTTGCGTGCTAGTGGCTTCCAGCCTTGCTTGGGGTGATAAGCTTAAAAAAATACATTAAGGACATTATATCTTAAGGAAAACAGTTTTTCTATGCATAATGAATTTATACAACATTTGTTTTCGTTTTTTTAAATTTTAATTATAATCTATCTAAAAGTTTGTGATTGCCTGCGTGCTTGCGTGGGGCGTCCGTCCGTCCGTCCGTCCGTCCGTCCGACGCATAATAATTTAAGTTAATCTGATTTAAGTGAATAAGATTTAGAAATACGAGTTTTTTATACAGTGAGTATTTTATTTTAACTTTCTTCAAACGGACTATTTTTTTAATTAAAATATTTTTAAGTTAAAGACAGACACAAAGAGATCCCGCTTTGCTGTTTCGTCCAGTTGTTTGCAGAGAAATTATTTATATCTCAGCTTTCTTTAACCCTAGAACATTAACCATGGGTATATAATACCCAACGCAAATTTTCCTATTTTTAATTACAAATTTCAGTACCTGATTTTCTTACCTAAATAATGTTTTTCAGTTCCTATTAATGTTACCTCAAAGTACAAAGTTTGAAGAGCCTGCATGTAAAATATTTCAAATAACGATTTATATTTAATATTTTTTTTGATATTTTCAAAATCTGGTATGATATACCCATGGTTAGTAGTGGTGTAACTTTAATTGATCGTTAGTGTTCTAGTAGTATTTTAAATATTTAAAAAAATATTTTTGGCATATTTAAGAAATATTTTTAAATAAATATAATTTAAAGATATTGTTTGGCAAAAAATATTTAAATTATTTTTAAGATAATCTGATATGAGGTTCAAGTTTTTCCGGAAGAGGAAAATAGGTTTCTCAAGTGCACTGTTATCTCTCTTCTTAGGGGCTTCCTTCCTTCCTTCCTTCCTTCCTTCCTTTTTTGTTTGAAGTAGTTTATGAAAACATCATCTTGGTTATCTCATTATTTTATCTTCTAGTTGTATGTGCTATCCATTTTAGTCGTTACCGTTTTTGGTAGTCCTTGAGTGATGTGGCTTCTATTAAAATTTAAAATAGTAATAGCACAATAAATATAAAGGCAGACGGAAGGGTATCGTGTAAATCTCGACAAAATATGTTAGCGACAACCTCAACAGTACTAAATACTGTGAAGATTTTAACGAGCATCAGGTGATACTTAAGTCCGACGGAGAAAGAAAGAAAAAAATGAACAGAGTTTTGAGACAAAGGCGTAGTAAACGTTTGGAGAAGTAAAATGAATTACGATTAAGGCGTATTTGCTTCGTTGGGACGGTTTGAAAAAACAAAATATCTTTCACAATATCGAGGAATCATTACACTATATATCTTCAGCTATTCACCAGTCGTATCACGGCAATGGAGTGTGACATTTTCAATTTCAGTTTTCAGTCACATGATTGAATCAATTGGTTCTAATTCCACCACACCCTCTTTTGTCTGAGACCCCATTTTGCCAAAACGTATGCGTCGGTTATCATGTTAAATAAAAACATTTATTAAATTTTCGATATTACTTATACTGAACAACTTGTCTTGTTAAAAATTTCCTTCACTTATTTAATAAGTATATATATATATATATATATATATATATATATATATATATATATATATGTATGTATTTAACATTTTCATAACAGAATTTCCGAAAAGGTCCGTCGTTCAATTTATTAAATAAAAATAAAACAAAAAATTGATATAAACATTCAGTTAGCCAATAAGTTTATTCGCGTTATGATTTTAAAAATGGATAATAAATTTAATTTTATTTCATATTTTACATTTTACTCAGCTATATTTTCCTGTCTTTCCAACGAACTTATAATTTGACAAACTTCTTACAACATTTTATATGGTAATGTCACGAATTTTCACCAAAAATCAAACATGTGGCCGCAAACGCTGTTCGCTTTAAACCAAATGGGATTTTATACTCAGCAACAAGCTTGTTTATTGGTTTGCTTGTTTTGTTTTACGGTATATCAACCTCAATGGGTTATTTAATGCCGATAAAATTTTTTATTGCTCGTAATATATTTTTCCCAAAATATATTGCTGTTAAAATTATTTAAAAAAATGTATAGCTGGTAATTTTTTTTTCAAAAGTATATTGCTAGTAATATATATATATATATATATATATATATATATATATATATATATATATATATAAAGAAATATAGTCTTAAAGAGTGCTATATTTATGGGATAAAGTGCTCAATATCAGAGATAGAGCGTGTGTAAATATAAAAGTGGACATGGAAGTCAGCACTTAGAGGCGACAGTCTGTTTCATGCTGTCGCCTCTAAGTGCTGACTTCCATGTCCACTTTTATATATATATATATATATATATATATATATATTGATGGTAATAATTTTTTCCCATAGATGGGATCCTAACAGGTACTGCCACCCCAGATCAGGTTGAACCTGGGAATACCAGCAATTAAGAGGTGCTTCCACGCTCCTCAAAACCTCCTGATCAGAGGCCTTGCTGTCGGACCTAGTTTATCGTCTTACCCAGGGTGTGAATGTAGTTTATCGTCATACCCAAGACGGTCAGCAAAAGAAACTGTTAGCATAGAACTTTCGGTTATATCTCAACTGTAAAATGATCAGACTTTTTCACATATCTAGATTTCGCTTAAATTCGCAATGTCTAGGTACCATAGCGGAAAGTTGATCAGAACAATTACAATGGAAGTAATTATAGAAAAGGCACAGAAGAAGCTCTGTTAAGACGGTGGGGTTTTGATTGAATCTGAGATGCAAGGTCACAACCAATAACATTGCATATCCTTTTTTTGAATATTATCAAGAACCCCTGACTATATAGCAAGAGAACCTTGCCCAGATACGGCAGCAATATTCAAAGCAAGAACGAATAAATATGTAAGATTCCGGCGAGAAAAATTGCACTTACGTGAAATTTCCCATCTCTTTCCCCCCTTATATGGTTTTAATAGCAGGGTAGACTGGGCCCTATAGTCTTGGTGGGTAACCAATCTACAGCAGAAAGAAACGGCAGGCTAAGGAAGGGAAACCTTTTACCTAGTCGTAAGAAACATAATCTCCCAAGCGTGTATCACGTATGTCACTTAACTCTCTCAATGGCAATGGTAACTTTAGCTGTTTACTTACAAGAAAACATTCATTATCCATTCCCGAGCAATCAATGCTAATCTACCTTAAGCTACTCACCTGTCGTGCGCTTGTTGTGCAAGTTTTGAAGATTTCATAGTTCCCATGGTGCCCGGAATGTTATCCCTCCTTGAAGCTAGTTCTGACTGTAGCAATCAGGTACAGACGATGAGGAAAGCGGAAAAGTAAGCGATCTTTACTGGCTAGGAGTTACGCAACTTGTGTAGACGACTGGATAGAAATAACTCTATGGTGATTAGAAGTTTGCCTCTTCTTTAGTGATCAGGACGAAAATTGTCGAAAGGTCAGTGAGCGTTTCACGTCTGCGTCGAATGATACGAGCTGGCATTTCGACGTCTGTTAGGTAACAGAATTTAAATAAAGTCATGTGTTCTCTATTTTTTCCCCTTGAAACTTTCTTAACTTGGGACGCATGCTCATCAGATCCATTTGTTTAGTCTTCCCTTTGTTTTAGTTTAATATCCCCCCTCTCCTCTGCCGTTAGGTGGTAGACATATAAGTTGACTCGTGGATAGGGGACGCTTTCCGGATTTCGAGTGTGTGTTTCCTATTATTTGTTGCATCTGAATGAATTCGTGTTTGAATGAGTGGTCGGTAGGGTGATTGATTCAATTTTTCTTTTAACCCCGCATTAATTTCATGTGGTTAGCTTTTTTTTCTTTTCCTTTTTTACAGCGAAGGTTCACTCATTACAAGGCCCGGGGGCTACTCCAGATAGAGGGTTAGGTTTGGGGTCAATTTGTGCGTATATCGATATCGTTTAACCCTGGCTTTCAACAGGTTAAGATTGTAGGTATAGGGGAAAGATCCTCTTGGAAGTCGGTTCCACAGGGCAGTGGTTCGCGGGAAGAAGCTGCTGGAGTGGAACTTACCTCTCACCGATGAAATATGGAGGGAATGTGGGTGGTTTGCTACTATGTAAGTGGCATGTCGTGTTCTTGCCACGAAGGTTTGCCTTGGTAGGACAAGGGAATGTAGTTCGTCCAAGCACTTTCCGTGGAAATAACGGCAGAGCAGCGAGAGGATTGCCACATCCCGCCGGTGCGAGAGAGATTGAAGGGTAGTAAATAATTCGTCAACCACATGGGCTCGGGGACGCTTTTGAATTCTATCAAACACTGGATAGTGAGGTCTGGCCAGCTCCTACCCAAATATGCCAACAGTACTCCATTTCTGGCCTTATTATACCATATTTCTTACAAAAAAAAAAAAATAAATAAATAAATATTGCAGCCAATTTTATTTCAGTTATGATTTTCTTCATTCTCTGGCAATCGGGATCAAAGTGTAGTATATTTTCTCATCTTTAATGGAAATAATATCCGTTTTCTTTTAAGGACGCTTTCAGTGACCGACCATCCAGTACTACTCTCAATTAAAATGTATAAAATCTTTCTCTTAAAACTTTTTTTTCAAGAGAATAGGTTTCTGAAGTTTACTGTTATCGCTGTTCCCAGTATTGATTGGGGTTTCCGTCCTAGCCTTTCGTTCGAAGTAGTGGGGAATGTCAACATCAACTTTGTGTCATTATTCTCTCTTCGATTTACATGTGCTATCCATTTTAGTTGTTGCTGCTGCTGTTAGTTCTGAAGTTATGTAGGTTCTCTTATTTCGTCCAGTTCTTTGTGATTATTTAGCGCCAGTTCAGCATTTTTAAAGAAGGATGATCATTGCCAAGACACCCAGGCTTTATTCGCTCAAAGCTTTTTTTTTCACCATTGATCTTAGGAATCGGTTCTATACAGCTGACAGTTTAGATATTTCTAAACGGGTTTGGCACCATGTATGACATCCATATTTTTTTTATGTCAACGAATACTCGTTGCCACTTTTGTAATGGTCGTTTTAATAGAGACTTTTTTTTATCGCAGATACAACTATAGTAACGCCGTTGAACAATAATAGTGTCAGACGCCTTCGAATATCACTCGCACTAATAGTACTTGCTCGATAATACTCGCTCGAATAGTAACCTCTGAATAGTGATCTGAATAGTGATCAGTATAGAGAAATAGTATAGAGATAGAGGATACTGTATAAAGAGTGATCAGTATAGAGAAATAGTATAGTGAATAGTATAGAGATAGAGGATAGTGTAGAAAGAGTGATCAGTATAGAGAAATAGTATAGTGAATAGTATAGAGATAGAAGATAGTGTAGAAAGAGTGATCAGTAGAGAGAAATAGTATAGTGAATAGTATAGAGATAGAGGATAGTGTAGAAAGAGTGATCAGTAGAGAGAAATAGTATAGTGAATAGTATAGAGATAGAGGATAGTGTAGAAAGAGTGATCAGTAGAGAGAAATAGTATAGTGAATAGTATAGAGAGGGAGGATAGTGTAGAAAGAGTGATCAGTATAGAGAAATAGTATAGTGAATAGTATAGAGATAGAGGATAGTGTAGAAAGAGTGATCAGTAGAGAGAAATAGTATAGTGAATATTATAGAGATAGAGGATAGTGTAGAAAGAGTGATCAGTATAGAGAAATAGTATAGTGAATAGTATAGAGATAGAAGATAGTGTAGAAAGAGTGATCAGTAGAGAGAAATAGTATAGTGAATAGTATAGAGATAGAGGATAGTGTAGAAAGAGTGAAGTGTAGAGAGAAATAGTATAATGAATAGTATAGAGATAGAAGATAGTGTAGAAAGAGTGATCAGTAGAGAGAAATAGTATAGTGAATAGTATAGAGATAGAGGATAGTGTAGAAAGAGTGGTCAGTAGAGAGAAATAGTATAATGAATAGTATAGAGATAGAGGATAGTGTAGAAAGAGTGGTCAGTAGAGAGAAATAGTATAGCGAATAGTATAGAGATAGAGGATAGTGTAGAAAGAGCGATCCGAATAATAATAGAGGATAGAATAGAAATGGTGATCACTTAGACGTCACGCTAATTCCCATATATATACATTTCATTTACGATCGCGTGACCTACGTATTAGAAATGGAATCACCTGTGTTTGCTCACTGATGAACTGTGCTGAAACTCCATTGTCGGCAACGACCCTTTATTCCTATATGACACATATAAAAATCTCGATCGGATAAGATGATTTAAGGACGCGACTGAAGTTGTTCAGTTAAGGTATCTTCGAAAATAGGATATCTGCCACAAATGAATAACACAGTAACGATAATATTTGCCATTTCCCTACAAGGAAATATTTGGTACTCATTGAACGGTTGAAACTTATAAAATCTTTGTCTTAAAACATTTTTCCTGAAAATAGGCTACATCAACTGTTATTATTATTTCCTGTATTGATTGAAGTTGCCTTTCCCACGTTTTCTTTGAATTATTATGGAATGTCAACATCTTGATATTATTTTCTCTTAGAGTTACATATGATATCCGGTTTAGTTGTGGCTGCTGTTGAAAGTAAAAGGTGTTCCAATAACTTGGACCGATTTTAAATGTGCATTAAGTTTAAGCGTCTAATGATTTTTTTCTTTTTCTTTCAGATTTAACAACTTAAGTCTTTGGCAACATCAACCATGGAAAGATTAACCAATCAAATAACGTGTTAAGGTTATCGAAGCCTTTTATGAAAATGGACATTCGAACAGAAATTCAATGAGAAGTTCCCAGGTGGCATCATCTCCCAAAACAGCGAAGTCAATTGGCCACCACGATCGTGCGACTTGACGCCTTTAGATTTCTTCCTTTGGAGTCATCTCAAAAGTAAGGTCGATGCCAACAAGCCAACAACAATTCAACAGCTGAAAGGTGAGATAATAAGGCATATTGGTGAGATCGAGGAGCAACTATGCAGAGGCGTCATCAAAAGTTTCGACCATCGAGTGGAGGTGTGCCGCTGAAGCCTTGGCGGATATTTGGGCAATATTATTTTTCACACATAATTCCCATGACTTAAATAACATTATCCAATAGAGAAATAAACAAATTTTCACCAATAACACTGATTTATTTAGTGCTGACTTTGATCCGTCTTAATGAAACGCCCTTATATATAATCCGTCTTAATGAAACACCCTTTCTTTATGTAATTTGGTTTGTGTTATCTTTTTACACAATTAATCCCGTCCTGGGTAAGACCATAAACTACGTCCATCAGCAAGGCCTCTGATCAGGAGGCTTTGAGGAGCGTGGAACCTCCTCTTAATTGTTGGTGTTCCCAGGTCCACCCTGACTTGGGGTGATAGCACCTGTTAGGGTCCCAGCTATGGACAAATAGTTAACCCCGAAACTGAGGTAAAAAGCATTATAAAAGTATAAAAATAGGATTTAATACCAGAAATACTTTGTAAAAATTTATTACCAGAAATAAATTTTTGAAGAAAAAAAAATATTACCAGCAATACGTTTTTGAAAAAATGATATTACCAGCTATACATTTTTGAAAAAATAATATTGCCAGCTATACATTTTTGAGGAAAAACTTTTTGACAGTAATAGATTTTTGACAAAACAAAAATATTACCAGAAAAAGAAAAGTTGTCGGCATTAAATGACCCAGTGAGGTTGAATGCCGTAAAACAAACCAAACCAAACCAAACACCATTAATCTTAAGAATCGGTTGTAGACGGCTGAAACCTTCGATATTTCTGAACGGTTTTGGCACCAGGCATGGCGTTGACACGAATGGCTTGATCGGGGGAAGCTATTTAATTTCTTGACTCGAGTTTTCAGGTTGATGATTTGGTTTCGTATCAATTGGCGGTGTTCTGCGAACCTACTTCTGGCATAGCCTATTCTGTGTTCAATTTCTCCCCCCCCCCTACAGTTATCTATACGCCGAGGTATTTCACGTTTTGCAAGACCTACCTGGAGTTGGGCGAGAAGGATATTTGCTAAGTACTTGTAATAGATGCAATAAACTAATCTATTTTTTTCGATAAAGCATTTTCATTATTAATTTCAGATTTCTTTTTTTCACCTTATTTTTTTTTAAATCTTAATAGAAGACGTAATAGACGCCTAGTTTCTCTGTCGTCACACCGAGTGTATTCTGGCGGGGTATGTGATGGGACCCACACTACACAAACGCCTTTCAGAGAAGTCGACATATAGCAAAATAAGTATTTTGAAAAAGTTTCGATAATACTGAGGCAAGCTACTTGACCGTGAGGCAAAAGAACAAACAATCTGTACATATGTAGTATTAAGCCGAAAAAAATGCTTTGCATTGTATTTCCCGCCAGATGAAAGAAGACGGGTGCAAAGTTGATTACCTGTCAGGAGATCTGTGAATCGTTGTCACCGGTCACCTAGAGGGCTGATCACCAATGAGCGTGGATGCATCTGATATGTCCGCACGTGAGAAAAAATAACGTTGGACAGATGAATATATAAACAATCATTTCCTAGAGGATTTACCAGGCAGCATAGAGCGATGAGACGCCTTCAGGAACCTACGCCGGTGTAAGGGTCTCGTAGCGACTCATTTTTGACACCTCATTTTTGTAAATCTCAATTTTTATTTGGTAATATTCATATAAAATATAAATTTTTATTGTAATCTAATTATGTACAGAAATGGATCATATGAAATATAGGTGAATAATTGAAATAGAATAACTGAAAATAAAGACATTGTATTAAATAAAAATTAGAGACATGTCATAATAGATCATTCCTTCTTAAATAAATCAACAATGTTTGTTTTTTTCAGCAATTTTAACATCAACTTGAGTTTTATTCTCTTTAAAATGTTAAATAATTTTAAAACAATTAATATTATTGATAAAATATATGGAATTTTATACGGGTTTATTTTTTTCGTGACTTCGCAAGATCAAAAGAAATTCACAGATTTGTACAAGAGAAAAATTGATTGATGTTATCGCAGCCGGTTTCGGCTGCTCACTAAAGCGGAAGAGAACAGGGCATTTTTCAACCTTGACCTCTCCATCATGATCCCTACACACTTGTAATTTCGCCGAGAGATGAACTAATTCCCTTTTTAGTTCGCCGTTATTACGAACTTAGTCGTAATACGCCTCTAAGCGTTTTACACCGTAAGTTTCGCATAGCAAATCTCTACTCATGAGGGCGTCGGGCCATCGCGCACCCCTCCAGGGTGTCCGCTACAATGTCAAAATAAAATAAATAAAAAATTAATCCTTGAATAGCCGGCGGTGCTTAGTAATGTATATAAATGTAGGCATAAAAAAAAATAAAATTTTAAATTTTGATTAAATAGCAAGATTCACAAACAACTCCCCGGGGCCTCTAATCAAGCTCGGGACCCCCGGTCTGAGGGGTTCGGTAGTTGTACGCACAGGCCCTGCACCAATCTTTCTATAATGCAATGAATGCTGGAAAATCTACTCAGCGATGTAGAAGAATCTTAATATTTGCTAGGGAATATGATGGATTCATGCCTTTGGGATATTTGTGCATTAGTGTAACAATGAATCTTACCGGAATTCGGACTTGGAACACAGATGTAAATAAATTTGTAGGCATTTTTACCGTCTTTATTAGAGAAAATTACAGATGTATTAGCGAATAACTTCCAGCGACTTTTCCTGCCTCGGGTTTCAAAAGAGGAAATATTATCCTCACCCATAGCATGTCAGTGTAATTGATAAATAATGTTTCGTTATAAAGGATATTTATTGCTGATTTTCTCTCTTTAACAGCAAAGGCTGCAGCCTCTCAACTAAACTGTTACGCAATAGCCTTCCTTCTATATTAAAGTGAATGCTGGACAATTTCTCCACAAGACATGCAGAAAATTATCGACAATGTATTAAAGGAAAGCGAGAAGAAAGGACTATCTATATGAAGACATCAAGCATGTCCGTTAGTAAGAAGGACACCTCAAGACGTGAGCGCCGAAGTTAAAGTCAAGGACACACTTGCATTTAACGCCCAGGGAAGTGTTATAAGAGACTGCTTGAAAGTGTGGCACCTAAAACCGAAAGCAAAAGCGTCACAGAAACTAAACAAAATCTTAAGAAACAGGAAGATGTCTTCCAAAAGCGAAGCAAAATATTAAGAAACACCAAAAATTCATTAGAAACAAAAATAAAAAGAGTATTGAAATATACAATATCATCCTCCTACATCCCCGTGCAAATAAATTAAAACAGCTGATTCCGTTTACTTTCTTTCACCATACGGTCAGAATTAAACCCACTGGAATGACAGGGTGCAATCGACTTCTATTTTTTCCCCTTAGATTAGGTCATTTGCAGTGGTGTGCAGTAATATGAATTTATTTTCGGGGTGTATGATGAAATTTAATTGGCCTTGAAAAATATTGTGTCACCCGTTATTGCATCAGATTTTCATCACGCCCAGACACTATTGTCTCGACTGTCGATTAGTTGTCATACGGTCATTGTCTGCGATAGACTTTACTCCAAGGAAGCGTATGAAAATTGTAACACCGTACGAACACAATGGCAAGCCTTACCAGTGAGCAAATCAAAGTACTATCGACTGGGTCGGAAACTCCTGATTTAAATCTGTGGTCAATCTGTAAGAAAAGACTTCGTGAAATGGACATACGAAGCACTAGCATGTATACTGGGTCATGTTTCATTGGAAAAATATGAAAAACGTAAATAATAATGGAATTATTTGCTTCAATTTTCACAAGGGTGTATTTAAGACATTTGTTTATGTTCATACGTTCTTTTTATAGATACAAATATTTAAGTAAATGCTCTGTTTATAATAAACAGTATTAACAACATTTACCAGCCAGAATGTAAACAAATGACGTCATACATTATGAAATGGACAAAGTCCGACAATTATTTAAGACATTTTTATGTTGATACGTTTTTAAATAATTGCCGGAATATTTTCTATGAAAATTTCTCGGACATTCAGGCCTGTAAATATTGTTTAATACGGTTTATTATAATCAGAGCATTTACTTAAATATTTGTATCTATGAAAAAAATGTATAAACATAAAAATGTCTTAAAATAATTGGCGGACTTTGTCCATTTCATAATTTATGACGTCATTTGTTTACATTTGGATACGCATTGAGCAGATATGAATGAATGAGAGAAAATCATGAAGAATTGTGTTTAAAAACAGTAAAATCGACCTTGCTTACCGAAAGCTTCTCTGTGGCCAAATCGGTTATGGCACGTCAGGCTATATGACGGTTCCGTATAGGATACAGGTTCGATTCCTGTCGGAGGACGAATATTTTCTATGAAAATTTCTCGGACATGCAGGCCGGTAAATGTTGTTAATACCGTTTATTATAAACAGAGCATTTACTTAAATATTTGTATCTATAGAAAGAACGTATAAACATAAAAAAATGTCTTAAATAATTGTTGGACAAGGGTGTATATGACAGTGAATGCTAGAAAATCTTTTCACAGATGAAGTAGAGACTTGACACAACAGAAGGATACTGAGAATTTCATGGACCAAACAAAAAGGACCCTTATACTTAACATCTGGAAGAGACAGTTGAAATTTCTAAGACACATAACGTGGAAAGACTGCTGAAATGCTTCGTAATATCCCCTGGATAATCTCGTAAGGGATGAAAAAGTGATTTGAAATAAATGAAAGTGGTTCCACAGAAGGATGATGAGAATGCCATGAAATGAATCGCGTGATTAACAACGAAGTTTCAGAGAATACGGAAACAAAAGAACAATTAACATCAGGAAGAGACAGTTTAAAATTGTAGTGGACATCATGAAAGAAGACGGTTTGGAAAATTTTATTCTCATAGGTCAGTTTGAATTGCAAGAGGGACAGAGGAAAACAAAGAAAAATGTCTTTCAATAGTTAAAAATGTGTTATGATACAGAAATATTCTGTTAGAAACAAAGTGTACTCAACTGTTACGTAATATTATTCCACTTATATGTCAGTGAATACCAGACAATCTCCTCAAAGATGAAGAAGAGACTTGGAGCAACTGAAGGATGCTGAGAATATCATGACCCAAACATGTGAGGAACAACGAGGTTTTTTAAGAAAATGGAAACAAAAACAAAAAACACTTACACTTAATATTGAAATTTCTAGGTCGCATAATGAGGAAAGAATGCTGAACTTTTTCGTAATATCAGTCCTCCTATATAGCAGTGTTTACTGGACAATCTCGTCAGGGATGAAGAAGAGACTTGAAGCAACAGAAATGCGGTTCTACAGAAGGATGTTGAGAATATCGTTGACCGAACATGTGAGCATCGACGAAGTTTTCCAGAAAATGGAAACAAAAAGGACACTTATACTTAACATCAGAAAGAGTAAGTTGATATTTCTGGGGTACTAAATGAGGAAAGACGGTTTGGAAAATCTGATACTCACAGGAAAGATTGAAAGCAAGAGGAAAACAACGCACTGCCTAACTGGTGGGCATTCGCAAATGTATGGTAGAACAGGGACTACGAGAAATAATAAACCGACAAAATGTATTAAGATCTACAAAGGACAAGCAATATTGGAGAGCCATTGTCGCCAGTGATCTGAAGACACAAGACAGAAATAAGAAGGAGGAGGAGCAAGAAGAAGAAGAAGAAGAAGAAGAAGAAGAAGAAGAAGAAGACTAAGAAGAAAAAGAAGAAAAAGAAAACGAAGACGAAGGAGAAAAGGAAGAAAAAGAAAACGAAGAAGAATTTTGAGAATTACTTTTCTATAAATGCATGTACAGTATTCTCACGCATGATTGTTTTCTAACATCTTCAGCCATCTTTGTTTGGTTAGGGCTTACTTCTTCCTTGGCTGAACTGTTTAATGCTAATTCTTTGCCTGTAGGCATTTTAATTCATGAAACGAAAACATAATCTATGAAAATTTCGCATTTAATATTTGCAGTATTCATTTTAAAATAGTATTGTTTCTTTTTTGTTTTGTTTTTATCGTTGAGCGCAAGATATTGTCCAACACCCGGCTATTAACACGTCCAACTGCGAAGTGATTTAATTAAACTTTCGGCACCTTTAACGAACCAAAGCCAAAACAAAGGGAATTACATAAACTCCCCTTTTATAAATGCGTACCTTGTCCTCCATTTTATTCTCTGCTTTCCGCCATGACTGATGTCTATTCTTTTCCTTCGATGTGCCGCGAATTGAGAGCGTGGGCTATGATGGCGTTTTATTAACTTTCTATCATTTGTAGTACTTAGTAACCTTTATCTTTTTATCAGCCTCCAACCACCTGATCTACCATCTATGCATACAAGTTCTACACGTAGGTCACTCTCTCACACTCACTAACTCTATCACTCTATCTCTCTCTTTCTGCGCCTTTTGCATTTGACATCTCCTTTGAGTGCCAAAGGTCTTCAAAGCTTCCTTCCTTCTTCATTAGTTTTCCAAGATATTTCATCTCTCTATTTCTGGTTCTGAGTGTCTTATTAATTTTTATTAATAATTCTGCGTATCTTATACGTTCCGCCAATAAGATCCTCAGCATCCTTCTGTAGAACTACTTATTTTGCCTCGACTGACATAGAGAAAGAATAATAGTATATAGCCGTTCAATAATCTTTTTTTTGCAGTGATTTTTTTTTATTTCTGAATAATTTTCATATTTAAAAATAAAAAAAAATGCTTAATTTTCCTTCGCTATTCTAATTCAACTTCGGATTTCGGTGTCAACTTTTCCATCCTTTGTTTTAAAAGTTTCCAGCTATTTCAACTTGAGCTTGTTTGATTTCGACATCTCCAATTCTTAGTTCCGATCCTGGGCTTTTTTTCTTGCTGTCAATCTTACATTCCGTCAACAGTTCTCCTATCTTAAAATGCGTGACAGTTTTATATTAAAAAAAAAATGACATATACATAAATTATTTATAGATGCATGCATCCCTCGATTAATGCGCATTCAATTAATTTCTTTTCGATTAGTGCGTTACAATTCGAATATAACAAAATTCGATTACTGCATACTGTCGTGAAAATGCACACGATCTCCAAATCAAACAGAGACTGGACAGTACGAGGAAAAAAACAAACAATAGCACTTACCTTGAGTTGTGAAGTAAATTGCGACTTTTCCGCGACGCATAAACGTCTGATAACAGTGAAGGCAAATTTAATAATAAAAAAGAAAGAAATTTCCTCTCATTTTATTGAACTTCTGCAATCATTTGGTAACCCTGGCACGTGACCACTGCAGCAATAAAGGGTTAATACAGAAAATAACAACTTTTTGTTGAGTAAGCATTTCAACAACACAAGGAAAGCACTTCTCCTTTCTTCGCGATGCGTAACACTCGATTAGTTCGATAAAATCTCCAGTTGCCTTGATCTATCCACTTCCCTTCTTCACACCCTTTCCCCTTTCGTTCCTATCTGCTCTCGCTCCAAATCTTCTGTAACCCCCTTGCCTTGATCGATCCACTATCTTTCTCCACATCCTCTCCTTTACCACTCCTATCTGCTCTTCCTCCAAACCTTCTGTAACCCCTTCCGTGCTGGTGGCTTCCAGCCTTGCTTGGGGTGAAAAGCTTTAAAAAAATCCTTCAGTTTAAACATAGTAATTGGAAATTGATTTTTTATACTTACCGATGTATACATGAGCCGCACTACTAGCGGATTCATATATATATATATATATATATATATATATATATATATATATATATATATATATATATATATAGTTATCCACAGATATCTATCTATCTATCTATCTATCGCGGTCGATTAATTTTCTATCTATTTCAGTATGTTCATATCATAGCTAGATAGCTAGCTGACTCTGTTCATTATCTATCTATCTATCTATCTATCTATCTATCTATCAATCTATCTATCTATCTATCTATCTATCTATCTATCTATCTATCTGACTCTGTTCATTATCTATCTATCTATCTATCTATCTATCTATCTATCTATCTGACTCTGTTCATTATCTATCTATCTATCTATCTATCTATATATCTGACTCTGTTCATTATCTATCTATCTATCTATCTATCTATCTATCTATCTATCTATCTATATATCACACTGTTTATATCTACCATCTATCTATCACTATTCATATCAATGTATATCTCTGTGTAGATATGTAACTCTGTTCATATCTATCTATCTATCTATCTATCTATCTATCTATCTATCTATCTACCCCATTCTATTTATATCTATCTCACTTTGTTTTCTCTTCCTCTCATATATATATATATATATATATATATATATATATATATATATATATATATATATATATATATATATATATATATATTTGTGTTTAGGCAGCAATCTTTCTTTTATGCACATTTCATTGAATACGACAGACAAGATGCTTTTATTTAGTTTTTAATACAATTTCTCATGCGATCTAATAATTTTTTTCTTTTCGGATGATAAATTATATAAAAACTGTCCGAATGTTCTTTTTATCCGAGCGCTTTCGGCTATACATTTAGCCATTTTCAAGGATTAAATATTTTAACTGTTAAATAAGAAATAGTTTGTTGTATGTATGTTTATAAAATGTTTTCATTTTTCAAAACACGGTCAAGATATTGTGTCCATGTTCAAAGTTAATGTTCTTAAGTGTTGCTTTTTTATTTTTATTAATAAGGCTTCCATTATTTTTTGCCTTTTTTGCATGAAGATGATCCTATTATATTAGTGTTGTCAACAAGTATGTTACGAATAGTGTTCTGTATGTCTCCATGAATATTTAAATGAGATCTAATTGAGCTAGGGTCAGACAGGTGTAGAGTGAGTCTGCGTGTCAAACATGTTGTAGTGTGGCCTATATTATTATTTACGAAATATATAAGTCTTAGTGATGTCATCATTCAGGACCACTCTTGTTGTAGAGCTGTAAATGGTTGACCTAGACGACAGAAACTTGTTGTTACTGTTGGAGAGGTTAATTCCTTCTCCACGTCAGCAAACTTAAATCAAAACGTCAAACAAAAGAGGGCATTGCGTAGGGGTGAATAAATGCATAATTTATTTACATATATACAAAGGCTGGTAAAATCTATCTGTTGCTGTTGAGAAGGCAACAGAGGGAGAGAGTGGATAATGGCGGTCTCTCTCTCTCTCTCGTTTCCTCGGCGTGTCGCTGTTGAAATCAAATGTTGTTCTGTGTTGGGTTTGTTTGAATGTGGGTATATATAGTATTTAGTCGGCTTGAAATTGAGGTTTTGGTTTTTAAAATGGAACGGCTCTGACAGGTCAATAATATATTATAAATTTTATTTTGGATAAAGTGGATGTGTGCGTGGAGCCGTAACGCAAAAAGCGTAAAATCTGATGATCCGCGGTCCTTTAAAAGGGCTGTGGTGAAATAATTTATTATATGGAACCTTAAAGTGGTCTGTTTTTATTTAAATTATTAACTCTGATTTACATTGAGCTCTCTGAATTTTATCCTCCTTGGGTCTACCCATACGGATTACCTAGTTTTTCGTAAACTATATATATATATATATATATATATATATATATATATATATATATATATATATATATAAGAGAGGAGTTTTTACCTTGTATGAAAAGAAAATTTCGACTAGGGCATACTGCACATTGTACTCTAGGCGTAAATGCCATGAACTAACGGGTCTTACCCAAGTGAAATTTTTCGCTGCATGTACAGAATGGGTAGCTTTACCACCCGGCCCACCCTAGCAAAAGGATTTTGCCTGTGGAGTATTAATTTTGGGTAATACTTTTTAAAGCACCAGATATAGAGATGGTCAGACATCTAATCTC
Source organism: Acanthosepion esculentum (assembly GCA_964036315.1). NCBI lineage: Eukaryota > Metazoa > Mollusca > Cephalopoda > Sepiida > Sepiidae > Acanthosepion > Acanthosepion esculentum. Next base: position 55,990,975 of record OZ038513.1, on the reverse strand, counting down.
GGTGACCAATGATTGGATTAAAACAATTTCGTTTGTTTGGTTCACTGATCTCTTCGATTATGTCCTTATCGTCCTCATCATCTGGAAAGAGGGAAACATCGATAATGGTGAAGATCAGACAAGGCAATCTTTAAGTCTGTAATTCCTAAGCAGTTTACAGAAATCAAAGATCAATCCGATGATACCAAAACGGTCAATAAGTTCTCCATAAGTAATCTTGGAGATAAACAAATCAACAGAAAGTGTTCTCATATATTCATATATATATATATATATATATATATATATATATATATATATATATATATATATATATATATATTTATATCACAGTCTGTTCATTTCTAATAAGTAATTTTTTATTGAGTTGTTTATCTCTGATATATATATATATATATATATATATATATATATATGAATAAATTTTTATTGAGTTGTTTATCTCTGAGATTTATATATATATATATATATATATATATATATATATATATATATATATATATATATATATATATATATATATATACTGGAATCACACGATTTAGGAGGATCAAGCATCTCAGTTCTTAGAAATTGACAGCCAAACTACCCGCACATATTATTTGATTATAGTGATGAAGGCTTGTACAGAAGCAAGCACACTTTTTGGAAAGTGCATTGTATTCAATGTTTACATTTGTCTCAAGGCCCTTGATAAAATCCAATGCCGGATATGCAATGTAATTGCCTCTGATCTGGCATCTCGTCTGCAGCCGATCTCTCACAGACGTGCCGTTGCCTACCACTGTCTTTTTTACAAATACTTTCACGGTAACTGCTCCGATGAGCGGCTTTCGCTGGTTCCCAGATTTCATGAATTTAAGCGCTCAACTAGGCTGGCGTCTCGCTCTCACCCTTTCACTGTCGAAACTGTTAAATGTAGCCGTCTCTTCTACTCCAATAGCTTCATGTCTCGCACTTCTCGCCTGTGGAACTCCCTCCCCATTTCTTGTTTTCCTGATGGTTATAATCTCCAACTATTCAAATGTAATGTCAATCGACGTCGCCAGATACCCGGATCTATCCCCTAACCTTCTCGTCATCCTTTCCTCTATCACTCCTCTCTGTTCTCGCTCCAACTCTGTAACCCCTTGCGTACTAGTGGCTTCACGCCTTCCTTGGGGTTGAATGCTATATATATATATATATATATATATATATATATATGCAGGTATGCAGAAAAATAGGAAAGAACACGTTAGGTAAATAATCCGGTGTTCAATAGTATTTTTGCTTTTATTTTCAAAAAGACAGTGCTCCATACAGAAGTAGAGCTTATATTATAATATTTTTTGTTTTAAAAATATAATTTTAAGGCTTTTAAACTATAGACTTTATTTGTTTATATCTATTTATTAATTATTTAATGCGAAATTAAATTAATAATAGATATAAACAAATAAAGTCTATAGTTTAAAAGCCTTAAAATCTCAGCCCAATAATTAATGAGAAAAACCCTTTGTTGAAGTCGAAAAAAAAAGCCATTTGAATAAACAAATAAATAAACAGATTAAACAGATAATAATGTAACACAACCTTCTCGATACTTAACGATCTGCGGCAAAGCCATAAAAATTGGCTTTTGACCAGCTTAACCTACTATCAGTCTTGAAATAGACCCCCCATTATAACTTGACATACATTTTTCGAAGGGGACTGGTCTGTAGATAAAAATTAATTCTTAGCTCTTTGACTACCTAACCAAAATGGCCGACACTAGCCGTTTCCATAGCAACTAATGTTCCAAGAGACCGCACTTATAAACACGCGTTAACCAAAAGATAGCTTATTCCCAAATTCTCGCTTGACGAGGAAGCGTGACCAGACACCTTAACTCAACATAATTTCAAAAATTATATTAGGGGTCTCGGCTCTCGCTTTTGAAACATGAGAACTCTTATGTAGCGAAGGAATCATATTTTTAAAACAAAAAATATTATAATATATTATATATATATATACGTATACATACTTACATATATATATATATGTATATATATATATATATTAAAAATAATGTAATGATCAATTAGAAAAACACGTGAAATTGGTTTGAGATAAAAACGTATTTATTCGACCACAAACAATTACGTCGATTTGTTTTTTAAAATACAAAATACATGACCAATATGGCATCAATAGCAAGTCACGCCAACACCAATAAAACAGTGTGGGCAGTTCTTCGATTTATCCGCTCCCCCACCTGTGAATCACCTGTCTAATTTTATTATACAACAATCGGCTTATTTGTCTTCCACCTGGATAATAAAGAGCTGGGAAAAAGAGTCATGACTAACAGAAAGCAAAACAAGTACAAACGTTAAGTTCTCTGTCAATATAGTAAGTAAAAAATAGTAAGTAAAAAATAGTAAGTAAAAAATAGTAAATAAAAAATAGTAAGTAAAAAATAGGGAAACCAGTGACAGACAGGTAATGCGACAGAATGAAAAAGTAAATTTGATCAGAAACAATTTTTTGTATCATTCCAATTGATAAATATAATTATTTTTTCTTTGTTGGTTTCAATTGACAATTACATTTTCCGAACGTTTAAGACGCACCTATAATGTCCGTAAGGTCATGTTCATAATTAATCATGTGAAGCGCCTTTGGTATCTTATATTAGGTTGTCACACATAAAAGTACGCATTTTCTGATTGGTTATTGGTCCGGTCGTCTAACCAAGTAATCTCTTTAGTATATATAAAAAAAATTGACTTATTCCTGACAACACTATTTACATTATTCGGACTATTGTCCTCATCTTTGTCGCCATATTTATTACAACTTTTCGGCCGTTGTACGCTCCGGCATTCTTCAGTTGGTTGGAATGTCGAACTGAACCCTTTATTTCGCTCACTGGGGTAGACTGTTCTAGTTCCACGTGCCATGTTTAATGGATGTCAGTTATCACTTATCTCCTGTTAATTCCCCTCTGAAAGTTCTTCACTGCCTTAACCGGGTATTGAACTCACACTCTTTGGGTCCTGTCACTGGATCTAATTAACGCCTTTATCCACTGTGCCATGTGTCCGAAATGTTGTAATAAATATGGCGACAAAGATGAGGACAATAGTCCGCATAATGTAAATAGTGTACATAATACTTCATCTCAGAAATATAGAGAGTTATTCCTGACTCTTTTTCTTTCAAGATATTTTTTCTTTCAAGTTATTTTTTTTTGTTAAATCATACATTTTAGATGCATAAAGGGTGATCTTTAGTGATGCACTGTTCTCATCGCCGATTTCGAGTTTTGCATAATATTGGCTACAAAAGAAACCCCGACCTGATTCTAGACGAGTCAGGCCGCCTCCTTGAAAGCGCCGTGTTACGCACCGCGACATTGCAAAAAAACAGTAATCACATACCTAGCAAGGCTGGACTTCGACCGTTCTTTTTGACATATGTCAGTCAGCGTCAGCCAATGAAAAACAGGGTTTTTCACGTTCCTCTACTATATAGTGTTGTCTTTTTACTTCATCCGGTTTAGATTTGATCCACTACTTCCGGAATCCATAACGAGGTGAGCTGGTATCTTTATTGCATAGTTTAAGCCCATGTTTTACATATTAAATACTAATCCCATAGCGATACTAAACCTACACGCACACCCAGCCCAAATATATTAGCACTTTCTAAAAAGAAATTAGCTATTCTAACAATCAGGTCAATTTGTAACGTTTACCTTATACTCCTATTCAAACAAAATCACGCACAAAAAAAAAAACAAACACACCTGTATGTACGTTCCCGCATCCACATTTTAGTGTTATTTATAAGCCCAATGAAAATAATTACAATGAAACAATGTCCACTAATCTTACTGTATCAATACACACTAGGAAAAAGAACCATTTTTGTATCGAATTACATGCGATGAGAAGTGTATACTCTTTGAAAATAGTAAGAGATTAGGGCATTTTTTAAAAATCCAAGTGAATTACCAAAACAATACACAAAAACTCCACTGCAGCCTAAAAATTTAATGGTTAATGTATGATCGTCTTTCAAAGGGGTTATTCCTTCTTGCCACAAGGGAAAACAATAAAAGCAACCTCGTATTGTTGAGAAGTTGAGTGTATGCACGAGACATTGCAAAGAAACATGTGAAACTTGTGAATGAGGATAAACCCAATTTTGCTGTACGACAACTCACGGTCGCACGCTACACAATCAACTGTCCAAAAGCTGCATAGCCTGAATTATGAAATTTTGCCTCATCCTCAAAATTCACCTGACATCTCTCCTACTGATCATCACTTATTTAAGTATTTTGAGATTTTCATACACAGCAAAGCATTCCTCAATAAGGAAGAAGTAATCGAAGCATTTAAACTGCTTATCACATGAAAGGATAAGAATTTTTTTGAAAGATAGATGAATTTAGATGCATATTGGAGAACATTCATTCATTAATATGGTGCCTATTTCGACAAAATAAATTAGTTATTTAATATTTCAGAAGCGTTTTATTCATTTCTTATGAATTGCGTCATTTCATGTGGGACAACTTAATATTAGTTAGGAAGCTTTATGACTCAAGGGCAACATTCAGCAGATGCACATTTGCGACAACTTTGATTTTTGAAATATCGAATTATCAGTTTACAGGGTGTCCATAAAGTTCGTGTGCACTTTAAAAAAATTATAACTTTACTTGTATTTGCGATAGAAATAATTTGTAAAAAAGATTAGAAAGAAGTAAATCTATATTTTTTAAGGTTTTATTGAAATTTTATTTAAGTTTCCACATGTCCTCCATCATTAGCAATACAAAGGGTAATACGATTTTGCAGTTCACGGAAAACATTTGCCAACTGATTTACAGTAATGTCTGAAATCACATTAGTTATTTTAGCTATACTTAAAACTAGGTACATTAAACTTTATAACATTTTTTACAGATTATTTCTATCGCAAATACAAATGAAGTTATAAATTTTTTAAAGTACACACGACAGGGTGTCCATAAAGTTCGTATGCACTTTAAAAAATTATAAATTTATTTGTATTTGCGATAGAAATAATTTGTAAAAAGGATTAGAAAGAAGTAAATCTATATTTTTAAAGGTTTTATTGAAATTTTATTTAAGTTTCCACATGTCCTCCATCATTAGCAATACAAAGGGTAATACGATTTTGCAGTTCACGGAAAACATTTGCCAACTGATTTACAGTAATGTCTGAAATCACATTAGTTATTTTAGCTATACTTAAAACTAGGTACATTAAACTTTATAACATTGTTTACAGATTATTTCTATCGCAAATACAAATGAAGTTACAAATTTTTTAAAGTACACACGACAGGGTGTCCATAAAGTTCGTATGCACTTTAAACATTGTTTACAGATTATTTCTATCGCAAATACAAATAAAGTTATAATTTTTTTCAAGTGCACACTCACTTTATGGACACCCTGTATTTTGACATTCTAACTATCGTCTTCCTTGGTTGTTAGAAATGTTATTATATTTGATTGATTAATTCTTTTTCTACGGCTTATCAAAACTTTTCAGGTTATTTAAAGCCAGAAATTATTTTTAGATTGAAATAATGATTTAGTGATACAAGTACTACTGATTAACCCATATCTTGGGTGGAAGAAGTTGATTCATACTTTTCCTAAGGGTATTCCCAAGAGGATATAAGTAACCTAAATGGAACTGGAACATGGCTCTCCGATTAACAATTCTGAGACATTATCCGTTACACCACCCGCACACCAAAGCTTACAGCACCTGGTGTTCCCAAGAGCTCACCCATCTAGTTATTGACAAGGCTCGACGTTGTTTAACTTCGGTGATCGTACAGAAACAGGTGCTGGAAAATGATGTGACCGTATGCCCCCAATTTTTATATATAATAATATATCAATATATATTAACTTATTCGTTCTTATCTTTTTTAAGAATGCCATTATTATAGACGCAGATTCTCCCTCTGCTCATCTTCAGGTGTTAATTATTTTTACTTTGAAGGGACATCTATATAGTGCTGTTCAATGTGGTGCAATGAATTACGACACAGAATGATAAATCGGCGATCTGAGTTCGATTTCCAGTGGGTTTCCTTATATTCACATATAGTCAAATAACCTTGGGAAAGGTATGAAATCATCACTTCTCTTCCAGCTATCGTCTGAATTCCAAGACAAACTGTTTCCTACATCCTTGATTGGCAACCAGTCTACCGGAGAAAGGAACGGCAACCTATTGATGGAAAATCTTCTGCCTAGTCAGTCATGAATAGAAAGAGACATAATCGCCCAAGCGTTGTCTCGCGTATGCCACCGGTATGTTGATTGTTATTTACATTTTGGCTAATGTAAGATTTCAGCCGTTGTGCTCTCCCGCCTTACTCAGGTATTTGTCAATCCGAGTAAATTTTTGGAAATCTGGAAAATAGCCCTTTATTTAATATATTTTGGTCTCGTGTCGCTGTCTCTGGATATATCGTTTTTTCTTATTTTTAATCCTTCTCAGTTATCGGAACATTAGATGAAATGTCGACCGTGGACTCACTAAACAACGTTCACTCAGGACAGTGATATCTATTTCTCATAAAGCAATTCTCACTGCATTTCATAAGTATTGTCGCGTGGCAGATTTGGAATTTTTTAAAGAAAGTTCTTTAAAAAAATAAACCCAAAACAAGTGTTATCACTACTGCAAAAAAGGTTTTGTGGGCAATAAAGCCACTAGGACGCAATGGGCTATTGGATGTAAGAGAATATGAGAACAAAACTACTATTAAAGAGAGAGGACAATAAAAAAAGCAAGAATTAAGAAGGCAGTAGATGACGACTGACATTATATCTACATTTTTAAAATCAAAGTTGGCTGGGAGGCAAGAAACCGGAAGAGAATTTCTCAAACCAGAATTCCGATAGAAAAACTTCTAACGTAGAACTTACGTTGACATCTAGACATTTCACCTGTAATATCATAAGACTTTGCCGCCAATTTAGTACTGTGTTCAAATTCTTAAAGTCTATGAATCATAGCGGAAAGTTCATCAGGGAAATTACAATGTAAGTATCAATAGAAAAGACTCAAAGAAGTTACATTATGTCCGTGGGAAAAGGACTGAAGCCGAGATACCAAATCAAGACATTGCTAATTCTTCTTTGGATTTCATTGGTTGGTTGATTTTGTTTAACGGCTTATCAACATCTTTGGGTTATTTAATGCCGAAATCTAAATATTTTGATTGGTTTGGTTGGTTGATTTTGTTTAGATTTATGAATTAGTACAATCTGCCCCGGTGGAGGAAATAAAGGGTTCAGATCGAAATCCCTTCAACAGAAGAAGACCGGAACGTAAAACGGCCGAATCGTCGTGAATATCAGAATAAAGATGAGGATATTAGTCTGAACAAGGTAAATAATGTAAATAAATAATGACATACTTGCTTAGAGCCGAAAGTGATTTTGACAAGACTTTTTTCTTTTGTTTTAGTTTTGGTCTTGCTGCGCTTGTAAAAATATATAAAAAAAAAAAATGACGGTTATAAATGAAAATACTTCTTTCTGGAAGAATCGAAAGCAAGAAAGAGTATAACCCCAAGCCAGAATTTTAAGAGCAGTAAAAAAGAGGATCAGATATTTTCACATATCACAAAAATTAAATTGGCAAATATGCTTGAATTAATTAAAACTTTCGACTAAGTGCCCTGTGTCCATCAGTGGAAGGCAATAAGAATTTACCCATTATTAACTGCATCTTTTCTGAGCAGAAACATTGAACTTGGGCATCACTAGTTTTCCAAAGATCTCATGACAATTCACATATATTAACTGTAACTATGGGGATCCATTTTCAGAATTGCTCAAAGCGATTAAGGTAGCTGTGGAGAGCTGTTATCGCATACTTCCTCAAGTGACATGACTTTAAAAATGTATAAGCACGTCTCTGATAACGCGAATATATGTTAGAGATTTTATTATTTTTATGTCAGGAATTCTTTCTTTAAATTAGCACCTCTTTAAAAGGCTGACACAATCCCGCTCGTAGAAAATGGTAAACTCCAATCGATCTTAATTTTGAATTTTGAACGAAAAATAATGTGCGTGCGCTTTTGGATACAATAAGAAGAACAAAGAAAACTTGTAAAAATATTAATAAGAAACGGTTAAAAATTAAAACACTTCTGTTTTGGAGAATCAAAACCAGGATAAAAGATGTACGTATAAGCCCGAAATCTAAGAGCAGTCAAAAAAAAAAATTTGAAGACGATATTTTTAAATGTCACAAAAATTAAAATACTCCTTTCTGGGAGAATCAAAACCAGAAATGAATTTAATCACAAGCCGGGACAGTCGAAGAGCAGTCGAATAAGAGTTGGATATTTTCACATGTCATAAAATGAAGAAAATACATGGATAGACAAAAAAATTTGCCTGAAATCCAGAGACGGATATGCAACGTGGTTGGTCCTGATCTGGCATCCCGTCTGCAGTCGCTATCTCACAGACATGCTGTGACTTCTCTCTGTCTTTTCTACCAGTACTTCCATGGCAACTGCTCCCTTCGATCAGCTACTTTTACTGGTTACCAAATTGCATGAATTTAATCGCGCTACGAGGTTGGTATCTCGGTCCCATCCTTTCATTGATGAAACGGTTAAATTTAGCCGCCTTCTACTCCAACACTAGCACTTCCCGTCAGTGGAACTACCTTCCTATCACTTGCTTCCGTGCTAACGATAATCTTCAAATATTCAAATGTAATGTCTATCGACATCTCCTTAATCTTGATCCATGATCTCTTTATCCTTTTCCCCAAACAGTCCTCTTTAGTCCTACGTCCACTATCTGTAACCCCTTGCGTGCTAGTGGCACTCTCGCCTTGCCTGGGGTATTTTGTTTAAAAAAAGTCAAAGTCCAAACAATTTTCCATAACATCTGTCTGGATGTTTTTGAATGTGGGCTAATCTTGGCCATTAACAGCAGAATTACAGCGTAGACAAAGGATTATAAATATCAAAATTAAAAAAAAAAAAAAACAAGCCACGAAAAGAAATTTTCTGCCTTTTACACGTATGGTTAAGTAATGAGAGAGTATTCTGAGATTATTATTGACTGGTGCGTATTTTTCAACTACAACATTTCTCAGCATTACCCTGACGCCGTGAGAAAAGTTGAGGACGAGCTGTCAGTTTTGTGTCAAGAAAATACTTACAAACTTCACAGTAACGTCGAGACGACGTTACATATCCTCCAAGCAAAGTATGACGTTTCAAGTAAGTTCCATGTTAACTGTGATTATAACCAGATATCAAAAGCATTGAACTCTCCAAAAAGACAACACTCATCTCCTTCAGGTGGAAGACTTCAGAAATACACCATTAAGATGGCGGGTTTGTATCTCTTTTCGATAATTTTGCATTTCTATTTTTATATTAGCTAGGATGCAGGAGTTGTATAGGTTTTCGATAATCAATACGCTTGATTTATTTAAATCTTTCGACTAAATGCCCTCTAGCCATCAGTGGAAGGCAATAAGAATGTATCCCTTATTACCTCCAACTTTGCTGAGCAGATACATTAAGCCCGGGCATCACTAGTTTTCCAAAGATCTCAAGACAATTCACATATATTAATTGTAACTGTGAGGATCCATTTTCAGAATTGCTCCAAGCGATTAAGGTAGCTGTGGAGAGCTTATATCGCATACGCCCTTAAGTGACATAACTTTAAAAATGTATAGGTGCGTCTCTCATACCGCAAAGTATGTTAGAGATTTTATGATTTTTTTATGTCATAATTCTTTTCTTTAAATTAGAACCTTTAAAACTCTGACGCAATCGCGCTTGTAGAAAGTAGTTAACTGTTTTATCCAATCGTACTTAATTTTTAATTTTGAACAAAAATGTGCGCTTTTGGATACAATAGGAAGAGGAACAAAGCAAACTTGTTATAATATTATAAAGAAACGGTTAAAAATTAAATTCTCTTGGAGAATCAAAAGCAGAAAGGAATTTAATCACAAGCCGGAAGAGTCGAAGACCAGTCGAATAAGGATCGGATGTTTTCACATGAAACCAAGCAACATCAAACTCTTTTGCATAATGTCCGTCTCGATCTTTTTGTATCCCGGCTAATCTTGGCCATTAAGTTCAGAATTACAGCGCAGAATCAGAGGATTAGACATATACAACATAATCTGCCTAGGTATCTTCTATGTAGACGACTATTTACCCATAGTTGGGGGGTGGAGAAGTAGAGGATTAATACCTTTCCCAAGTTTATTAGCAAGTAAATGAAAGTAAGGGATTCGACTGGAATTCGAACTCGGCTCAATCCGAGCCGCTATCCACTACTCCACCATATATATATATATATATATATATATATATATATATATATATATATATATATATATATGTATGTATGTATGTATGTATGTATGTATGTATCTATCTATCTATCTATCTATATATCTATATATATATATATATATATATATATATTCCTAGCTATTATTAAATTCTGCACCACAAAAAATTATATATATATATATATATATATATATATATATATATATATAACGAGTAAAGGCGATCCTTAAAAATCCATTCGATTATTTTTCTTTCATGAATATACAAATATTCATCTCTTCAGACTGAATTTTTTTTAAGAAATGGAGTCAATTTATCCAGACGAAAAGAAATGGGAGATGAAAAAGGAAAAAGAAAAGGAAAAAAAATAATATTAAAAATGGAAGAACAAATAAAAATTCCAATAAAAGGTTTTTTAAAAAATTGGGGAAAGAGATAAACAGAGAGATGGGGACGAGAGTAGGGGGGAGAAAGAAGGAGAGAGGGAGGGAAAGAAAAGAAAGGAAAGAAGGAAGAATTAAAAATGAGCCGATAGGATGACCTAGAAATGATTTTTTTCTTTAAGGACTGAACAAGTTAAAATACAGGGTAAGGGAGTGGAGTGATCAGAATTAAAATAGATGCATTGAATTGTCTGATAATCATTATATATATATATATATATATATATATATATATATATATATATATATATATATATGTTGTGGTAGGATCCACCTAATCTGCATAGGTGACTACCAACTATATAAATAATGGTTGGTACCGGAGGACGAGGAGGAGGAATCACGAGATCCAACTAGAGACTCTGATCGACTGCGACTAGTCAACACATTCTCCAGGAACGTCTTCCCAGAAATATACAGAAATACTATATGTACTTATTGTGTACACTTTCTTGTTATAATACATTCTTGTTCTAAGTACATTTTGTGTTGCATTATTATTCCATGCAATAGGCGAGATTCAACAATGAGTCAAGACTCAACAATATATGAAGAAATATAGTCTTAAAGTGTGCTATATTTATGGGATAAAGTGCTCAATATCAGAGATAGAGCGTGTGTAAATATAAAAGTGAACATAGAAGTCAACACTTAGAGGCGACATCCTGTTTTATATATATATATATATATATATATATGCTATATTTATGGGTTAAATTGCTTAATATCAGGGTTAGAGGATATTAAGTATAAAAGTGAATAATGAAGTCAACATACAGTCTTTTTCATGCTAAACACAATATAAATACCTTAGCAACGTAACCTTCTACTCTCGGGTCTGGGATCGTCAGGCAAGATAATATTTATTTTTATAATTAGTTATTCATAATTATAAAATTATTTTTCTTGTTAGTGAAAAAGAGTTTTCAACTAATCTGTTACAGGTAAGTCGATTGAAGTAAAATTTAACTAATCTGTTACAGGTAGTCGATTTTTGGTAAGTCGATGTTACAGGTAAGTAATTTTGCCTTCCGTCATAGATTTTCTGAAATTCATATCTGCACAATTTCATATCCAAACGTAGACAAAGTAAGGTTCATTTAAAGATTTACATGTTCTAGCTGTTTTTTAAATTTTCCATTTGACTGTAGGACTTTTATTAGATAATTTTAAATTGCAAAAATATTTAGAAAGAGATGCACTATTTTTATTAGTATTACCAATATAAAATTTTTCAACAGTCGAAATTTTTTTTTGAAAACTGAACGTCTGATTGAGCTCTTACACGTTTTTGAAAACGAGCTACTAAGCATTATTAACGATATCTCTTTTCATAAAAAACAGGAATCATTTTCAGAAGCATTTAGATTTAGAGCATGTAACTAGTTAGCATTATGCTAGATTACCTTCTTACTTCTTTTCCTATAAATGTTTGTGAAAGTTAACGTCATGCTTCTATATATTTTACGAAATAATGTAACCATTTTTACCTGTTCCAAATGAAATTGTCCAGGATTATATGCAGATAACTTCATGTCATGACCGATATAATTTTTTTTCGGTTAGTTAGAATTTCATGTTGGTCACATTTGATTGGTCAATCACGGTAAAACGCACAAGCCTCATTTTAATTGTTTTTTTTTTCGAAAAAAGAGTAAGTATTCTGCCTTTGCAATTTACCATCACCCGAGGAGACACATTTGTAGTGTTGAAAGACGATTGCTATTTTGTAGCGATTTTTAATTAACATGATTTTGTTTTAATCTACTATAATGAATAATATTTACCTCTATTCTGTATTGTGACTTCTTTTAAATTAAATGTTACGTACAGTGGAATTATACTTATATATATATATATATATATATATCAAATATGTGGTGCAGTTCAATTTATATTACAATGAATCATACAATAAGTAGATTAGTAAAGTTTAAAGAACTGATCCGACGTGCAAATTTTCGGGATAACATCTGAGACATAAATCTATTTATTGAACAATTTTAGTTTATACCACAATGACTGATAAACTCCTAAAAAAAAATTCCCAAATTGCCATATTAGTGAAAAAAAGCGCTCACTTAAATTTTCAAAAAAAATTCAACCTTAGCGTTGCGACTGCATGCTCCAAAATTTTGTATCCGTTAACAATAACACATTTAAAAAAAAACATATTTCGATTCGCATTTAATTTTTTCGTCTCGGATGCTACCTGAATTTTACCAAAAACAAAATAATTTCCATACCTGAAGATGACCGATTGTGCAGTTGAAAGTACTTGCGTATTAAAAAAAGACCTTATACAGCTTATAATTTTTAAGAACAAGGATCATAGCATTCATCGAGTGATTTGTAGGTTAATGCACCTTTAAAATTTTGTTTGCGAAGGGATTTTGCCGTTTTATATCATTAACTTTACTAATCTACTTTTTGTATGAATGATTTATTGTAATATATATATATATATATATATATATATATATATATATATATATATGTGTGTGTGTGTGTGTGTGTTTTCACCCCATGCAAGACAATAAAGTCACTGAGACGCGAGGGATTACTGAGTACGAGAAAAAACATTATTAAGAGGAGAGACACTAAAAGAATAAGAAACAAGAAGACGGAAGATAACGATTGACTTTGCATCTAAATCCTTTAAAACCAAACCTATAATTGACACCAAGAAGCCAGAAATGAGTCCCACAAGCGAAAATTGCGGTAGAAGAAACAGTTAACATAGAACGGGCACATAGGCATTTCAACTGGAAGATGATGAGACTTCGCCGCTAGTCTAGAACTCTGCTTAAGTTCATAAAGACTAGGTACCATCGAGCAAAATTCATCAGAACAATTACCATGAAAGTATATATAAAATGGCACAGTCAAGCTATACTATGCCTATGGGAAAGTGATTATAGCCGAGATGCCAGATCACGATCAATAGCATTGCTGATTCGAATTATATCATGAATTTCTAAATATATAGCAGGATCCCCCAGGCGTCTTGTAGCAGTAATATTCAAGCCAAGGACGAATGTTAAACTTATAAATATGATATATATATATATATATATATATATATATATATATATATATATATATATATATATATATATATATATATATATATATACACACACACATATATATATATAAAAGTGAACATAGAATCAACACTTAGAGACGACAGGATGTTTCATGCTAGATGCAATCGTCAGGCCTGACGATTGCATGAAACAGACTATCGCCTCTAAGTGTTGACGTCTATGTTCACTTTTATATTTACACACGCTCTATGTCTGATATTGAGCACTTTATACCATAAATATAGCACATCTTAGACAAATTTTTCTTCATATATATATATATATGTGTGTGTGTGTGCGTGTATGTGTATCTGTCTGTCTGTCTGTGTGCACGTGTATGTCTGTAAACATTTTAGAGAGATTATGTTTGTCAAAGGACAATAGCCATTAAGACAGAAGACGAAAGGCGTCGGCTAAGATAAGTTTATCTTTTATCTTCATTCATAATTGCTGATATCCACTGTAGAGAGGACGGACAGGTCCACCTACGAAACTCTGGAGTCGGGATGCTGAAGGTAATATCAATCAGCTAAGTGGCAAACTTATATATATATATGGCCAATAGGTAAAAAACCAGGGAAAATGACTTTGCTTGAATACAAATATACATGCATTGCGGTTGTTGAAAAAATTCTCACTATAAAATCAACTTTCAACCATTTTACTCAAAGGTCAAAATATTAGATTCTGGGGGAGGGGGGCGTTTTCTTGGCCGGTTCAAGAAGATTTCATATCTGTTTTCTAAAAAAAAAAAAATATCAATGCCATTTTTGTTATGCGTTTGTGCGCGTATAAAAATTATTTCTAGAAAATATTACGACCGAAGCGAAAATATAAGAAAATTTAAGGCGATGTTGTTGGGTTTAAGATGTTGGCGTGTTTAGAATAAGAGAGACCCCCCCCCAAAAAAAAACAAATAACAAGGGGGGTAGGGTTCCCACGCCACCGTCATTGAAATGCCTGTCTTGCTTTGTAAAAATAGCAATGAATGAAAAGTAAATTCAACAAGAAATATTTGAAAAACTGTTCCTCAAAAATGTTTCTTTCATTTTCCAAACGATTTCAGCCTCTGAAAATTGAAAATATAATTTATCTTTTCCTTTCAAGTTATTTTTTATTTTGTTAATACTTGAATTCGATCCTAGAAAGAAATTCGTTTTTCCCACCTGTCAAGGGTTTTTTTTTGTTTGTTTATGTAATTTATCCTCGTGAGATTTGTTTCTCTTCCGGCTATTTTGATTTTTGACTCTAGGATTTTTCGGCGGAATTTTTTAAAAATCCACGTTTTCCTGCCTATTTCCAAGTAAAATCTTAATTTTGTTATATATATAAAGCTTAGCTTAATACCACAAACAGCTAAACTTGGATTAAAAAAGTTGATAACATTTTCTTAATATCAGTCTTCCAAATAGTAAAAGCCTACTTGCTTCCTGAATATATAAATATTTAAACCAGAAGGCAAACCACTCATTTTCATTTATATTTTTAAAATATTCGGGAATTTACTGACTTTGTACGGGTGGACAATGCTTGTTAACCTTGTTTTGGTAGTTTGTCTAAGAGAAGGATCACTCTGATTTTAAAACCGTGATAGATGGGACTTCTTAGCCACTTTAATAACAACCCTACAAGCGGCAAATTGGTTCATTCTTATGTTTAGCCCCGATTATATATTTAGCCAGCAAGTATTCATACAAATAGATTTAATTAAAAACCCCGACAAGGTCTGTCTTTTTTAATGTTTTGTACGCAAAAGTGAACACCTTATTCGAAAATGGGCAAAATACAATAAAAAATTGAACAGATACACCATACTGGTTCTTTTTAAATCTTCAAGCTGTGATTAGGCCGAATGCGTTGCAGATCGGCAGCTGGTGACAAGAGTAATGTAATCATCAGAAGAGAATTCGGGACCCACAAAGTCACTTTTCCCCCCAATCGAAATCAGGTCCAGCATGAAAAAATGTGGGGGTAGAGTGATGAATAGCGTCTGAAAATAATAAAAAATTAGACGTGTTCAAATTCATTCCATTCACTAACGCGCAAATACCCTTAGGAAACGTATAAATCCAACTCTTCTCGCCCCATCTATGGGTTAAATAGCAAGAGGGAACTAGATTTCCAACCGCTGTTTGCAACCAGTCTGAGTAAACGATAACTCTGAAGTGGAAACCGTAAAAATTCTCCATGATCCCCGACTGTTAGCAATGAGGATGTGAAGAAGGAAATTGCAATATTTTTTGGGGAGTGGGGGGTGCTTCTCCAACTGATCGTTTTGAACGGGTGATTTTATATTTTTTATGGAAACAATTTTAACAAATTGTTTTTTTTTTTACTTTCTTTCTACTGAATATGATCATTTATATTTCAATATATTTCTAATTTTATCGCCATGGAGAATAAAGACAATCCGATGCCTCCCATTCACATGATTTAGAAACTTTCGAATCAATTCAGAATTTGAATCATTTGTTGACGGTAACAACACATGAAGGATTGTTAGACCTAGACGTCAATGGCGAGAACTCACTCATTAAATTCACGTAATAAAAATAATTTTAAACTAACCGTTAAAATAGTATGCTGAGTGCTTGCTGACGGAAAGGTTTCCTTCGAATAGCATCAACTAGTTAATAGTAAGATCCACAGAGGAATTAGCAATATTATTACTCCTTTCGCAGCTCAGCTTCAGTCAATTTCTCACCGTCATCTCTCTGTGCCTTTTCTAAAAATACTTCCATGGTAATTGTTCGGATAAGCTCTCCTTTGTTGTTTTATTCCTCTCCTATCCCAGACAATGAATTGTACATACGGGGACTCGTCAGGACTTTTATAGAGACATTGTGATATAGTGAGAAAGTTAAGTAAGAATGCGTTTTTTAGTAGAAGAAATATTGTTGTGTGTTTGGGTCAGTGTTTGTATCTACCTAATTTTAATATTAAGACAAAAGAAGACCGTCTTTTTTTTTCTCCCACTCTTCATTTTGGCCTTGTGCCACATTTTTTGTATTTAAAAGGAAATAGATTATCGCTCCTCGATATTACTAACACTATTTTATTTAATTTCTTGTAAATATATATATATTTTTTAATTCCTGTAAATACTCATTGGGGTTAGTTCTTAAATTGTCCCCTCACCCACAGACAATGACTTGTACATATGACGACTAGTTAGAACTTCATAGAGATTCTCAGATACAGTGTAACCCGGATATAAGAGAGTTGTCGGGACCGGAGAAAAGGTATCTTATATCCTGGTTTCTCTTATATCAGGGTTTGGTCCATTTTGTTTAGGTAAGTATAGCTCTAATTTGGGACCAGATAAAATCTCTCTTGTATCCGGGTTTCTCTTATATCCGGGTCTCTTACATCCGGCTTACACTGTATTATGTTGGATGAAGTAAGATTATTAAGTAAGAATGCGTTGTTTTGGTGCAAGGATTATTGTGGTTTGTTTGCGTCAGTGATTGTGTCCCGCTAACTTTAATATTAAGACAGAAGACCGCCATTTTCCCCATTTCCCATTTTGGTCTAGTGCCACATTTTCTGTATTTAAGCGGAAAGAAATATCGCTCTTCGCTGTGGTACCTAGACTGTATGAATTTAAATGAAATACTAAACTGGCAGTGAGACCTCGTCAATTTATAGTTGAGCTGGCTAGATGTAAAAGTAACTTCTATGCTAACATTTTCTTTCATTACACTTCTCGCTCGTCGAACTCCATTCCGTCTTTATGCTTTCCAGACAGCAATAATGTGTACAAATTTAAATGCAATGACAATCGCTATCTACTATCCTCCTAATTATTTTTAAAATATTTTTTATTCATTAAAAATGTTTCTGTTTCCTTCTCACCCCTTGCGTTTTAGTGTTTGTACTGTCTTGCTTGGGGTGATACCGATAAAAAAAATGAAGAGATTTACAAGAGCACACTATTTACATTATTCGGATTATTGTCCTCATATCTGTCGCCATATTTATTACAACGTTTCGGCGGTTGTACGCTTCGGCCTTCTTCAGGTGGTTGGAATGTCGAACAAAACGTTGTAATAAATATGGCGACAAAGATGAGGACAATAGTCCGAATAATGTAAATAGTGTACATAATACCTCATCTCAGAAATATAGACTGATACTGAAGGGCCGAAACGTTGTAATGAATATGGCAACAAAGATGAGGACAATAGTCCGAATAATGTAAATAGTGTACATAATACCTCATCTCAGAAATATAGACAGATACTGAACGGCCGAGACGTAATAAATATGGCGACAAAGATGAGGACAATAGTCCGAATAATGTAAATAGTGTACATAATACCTCATCTCAGAAATATAGACTGATACTGAAGGGCCGAAACGTTGTAATGAATATGGCAACAAAGATGAGGACAATAGTCCGAATAATGTAAATAGTGTACATAATACCTCATCTCAGAAATATAGACAGATACTGAACGGCCGAAACGTAATAAATATGGCGACAAAGATGAGGACAATAGTCCGAATAATGTAAATAGTGTACATAATACCTCATCTCAGAAATATAGACAGATACTAAACGGCAGAAACGTTGTAATAAATATGTCGAGAAAGATGAGGACAATAGTCCGAATAAATTAAATAGTGTACATAATACCTCATCTCAGAAATATAGACAGATACTGATTTACAAGAGATTTCCAAATATTAGAAAACATTACGAACGTTTATTATAAAATAAAAGTTCACATTATAAAAGGTCCAAGAGCCACTCAAGGTAGAAGGTTACCGAATGAGGTTGTTGTATGGACGAAAGAAGAGGGTGTAAGTGAATCTTATGAAGATACTGACATTAGATAATGGTTGACATTAGACTTGACGACGTTAAGATTGTAGTTATCTAGAAAGCATTCTCTCTGGATTTTTCTCACAAGGTTCTTGGGAAAAAGCCGGGCGAATGGATTTTTGTTCTAACTAAACGACTATAGCAGGCCATGACAGTTACCGTGGGAATGCGAATGGAGTAGCGAGTGGCTTGGGACATTCCGTCTTTGAAAAAGGCGTCGTAGAAAATAATCCCTCACCCGCAGGACTGAGCAGGCACTTTTAGACACTATAAACAGTGGAAACTGCAGCTCAAGCCCAGATTTGGCAACAATGATTCATTTGTGGTTTCACCTGCCACTCACCTTTTGCCACCTTTCGTACATTTAATATCCGAACAGAGCCCACTAAATTTCGCATTATTTCACCTGTTCTGTGTGTTTTTGATTGTCCACTTACGACCCTAGCTTCTCGCTTTCCTTCGATCCACCACCGTCAATAAAAAAGTGATTTCTTTATAGCACCTTCTCTATAAATAATTATTTAATGACAGTTAAATTTTACATGCACTTTTACCAATCTTTACACAAAACCTGATTTTAATCTACAGTTCTGTAACCTTTTCACACTCATTTTCTACAAACAGTATAACAGTAACACGTACAACTTCCTCTACTGTTCGGCAACAAATGATTCATTTACTCTGAATCTTAATAAAGCTGAAGTTAGAAAATGAGTGGACTAGCTTCGATACAAATGTTTATCTAGCTCATTACTCAGCTACACGTATTAGAGTTTTTAGGAAGAACACTATATATAAATATAAATATATATATATATATATATATATATATACAAGTATAGGATAGGTGTATACGGAATAAATTCCAATAACCAAAAAATACTATTCTTAAAAGAGTGCTCAATACTATTCTTAAAAGAGTGCTCAATACCGAGTAGAGCAAATATCATTATTTATTCGATAATTCTAACATAAATATGTTATAAAATCACTGCAAAAATAGCCATTTTGTTTCAACATTTCTGGTGGCTTATCAAGTGATGGTGCCGAATGGACATTCGACACCATCACTTGATAAGACACCAGAAGTGTTGAAAGAAAATGACTATTATTGTAGTGATTTTATAACATGCTTATGCTAGAATTTTCCAATATATATATATATATATATATATATATATATATATATATTTATATTTATATTTATATTAACGGTAACAAATCCCTTGATATCCAATCCAAGTGGATCCTTGTGATATAGAATATTAAAACTAATCCACAAAAAGAGTTCAATGTATGTATTATTACAGAGCAAATAATGAATGAACAGTAATATCCAAAATCACCTCATATGGGGAATAGTCTATTTCGGCAGACGAAGATATCGGTCGTCTCTCTTATCAGTTTGTGTCAGAAATAGAACTTTTACTGTGAAAGCTAAAAAACAATTGAAAAACTAATACAGATATATATTGGCAGGATATTTACATTGAAGCATGTTTGGTTAAATAATGTAGATGTATTATGTCTATTTTAGTTTTAATACTTTCAATTCCAAGAATTATTTTTTTGGTGGCTCCCAAAATTGGCTTTCAAAGTACTTTCAATCTCATCTGTGACCCTCTTCAGGGTTTGCATATCTATGGATGTGTTAATAATAAGCAAAAACTTAAAATTCTGGAAGCCGTTTATATAAAAGAATTATAAAATAATATATATATATATATATATATATATATATATATATATATATATATAAAAGTGAACATAGAAGTCAACACTTTTTTTTAAAAACACCGATCAAAATAAAAAATAAAAATAAAAATATTTTTTATAATAAAAACACCCATCAAAATAAAAAATAAAAATAAAAATATTTTTTATAATAAAAACACCCATCAAAATAAAAAATAAAAATAAAATAAATATAAAGGATAAAAAACAAAAATAAAATTAAATAAAAACAAGCAAAATAATTTGACCCAAATAAATAAACGACTTCCGGTAAAATAGCCGCGATAATAGACTACCCACAATAAGCTATATAAACAAATTTTTACTAAGCAAAAACTTAAAATTCTGGAAGCCGTTTATATAAAAGAATTATAAAATAATATATATATATATATATATATATATATATATATATATATATATATATATATATATATATATATATAAAAGTGAACATAGAAGTCAACACTTTTTTTAAAAACACCGATCAAAATAAAAAATAAAAATAAAAATATTTTTTATAATAAAAACACCCATCAAAATAAAAAATAAAAATAAAAATATTTTTTATAATAAAAACACCCATCAAAATAAAAAATAAAAATAAAATAAATATAAAGGATAAAAAACAAAAATAAAATTAAATAAAAACAAGCAAAATAATTTGACCCAAATAAATAAACGACTTCGGGTAAAATAGCCGCCATAATAGACTACCCACAATAAGCTATATAAACAAATTTTTACTACGTTAATAAAAACACCGATCAAAATAAGAAATAAAAATAAAATAAATATAAAGGATAAAAAACAAAAATAAAATTAAATAAAAACAAGCAAAATAATTTGACACAAATAAACAAATAAACGACTTCCGGTAAAATATCTGCCAAAATAGACTACCCACGAAGCACCACTGACCCTTATATATAAACAGCCGAGAAAAATAACAGTACTCGAGGCCTGACGATTGCATCTAGCATGAAACAGTCTGTCGCCTCTAAGTGTTGACTTCTATGTTCACTTTTATATTTACACACGCTCTATCTCTGATATTGAGCATTTTATCCCATAAATATAGCACACTTTAAGACTATATTTCTTTATATATATATATATGTGTGTGTGTGTGAGTGTGTGTGTCTGGCTGAAAGCAAAAGTTTCTTGCAGGCTTTTTCTGAAAGGAAGAGACTGAATATACGGTAAGTTTTCTTATTTTGTGTCCTCAATAGACACAAACAGGAATTGCTTTTAAAGCAACCCTTGTACTATGATTTGGAAAGAAACCAGTGGGGCTGATCAGTAGATCTGTGGTCCTGAGATTTTTGTTTTAATTTTGGCATATTTTATGTGCGTTTACAATTAAATATATTGTTATTAAAGAAGAACGGGTTTTGCTTTTTGATCGACGCTCTTACTCGGTTTGAGAATGAAAGTGACTTATGTGTTCAAATTTGTATGCGTTGTTTTATTTGGCTATTAAAACTGTTTTAATTAAAAAAAAAGAAAAGAACAAACACTACCTTGGAGCATACCTCGTAAGTTGCGTCCACAAAATTCAAAATTTACACGTGTTTAGAGTAAATAACTGGATTCCAAAGAAAAATCGTAAATGCATCCACTGAGACAGATGCCCGCTAAAATATATGCTCATCAGGCAGGTCGATTTTGGAATTGCGAGGTAGGAGGATTGCTTTGGTAACGCAGAAAAGAATACTGAGCTGTTACGTGACACCCGTCCTTCTTTATGGCAGCGAATGTTGGACGATTTACTCACAGATGGAGAAGAGCCTCGAGGCGACAGAGATGTGGTTCTACAGAAAGATGCTAAGGATATCATAGATCGAGCGTGTAAGGTCTTAGAGAGGATGCAAGAAAGGGGAGGCTTATACTTAACACCAGTAAGAGGCAGCTGAAGTTTCTGGGACACATAATGAGGAAGGAGGGTTTGGAAAATCTGATACTCACGTGTCGAGTAGAGGGAAAGAGAGACAAGGGAAAGCAACACCGGACATGCCTAGCGTCTTTAAGGAAGTGGATGACACAACGTGGCTTTGGGGAGATGGCTGAGGAAAGGAAGTTGTGGAGAGCTTCAAATGATAGAGGGAGGTGGAGAGTCATTATCATCAACGTCCTGAAAGGACACGGCACACAGAAAAAATGATACTGCACTCAAATGAAAAGTCGGAGTTTGATATGGTAAATAAAGACACAAAATATATTTTTCTATATCTTTACCGATTCTTGAGAAAACTTGTTTGAAGATAAAGTTTACGTTCAAAATCGTAATGTTGAAATTTTATTCCGATGATCAGTTAAATCCTTATAGTAAAGATTGTTAAAATTTATAATTTTTTGAAGCTTGACAAAATTTAAATGAATAAGATGCATGGTACAAGCCCATTATTACTAAATAATTGTGCCATCAAATAAGGCCTTCATTTGCTTCAAAGGGCAATATTATGATGTAATATGTTATACA
>OZ038513.1:55940515-55963015 GCA_964036315.1 Acanthosepion esculentum | reverse complement strand
ATCGACAGCGGTCGTTCTACGATTGCGTCAATGGGTTAATATGATTTACGTTTTATCAGGGATAGTCAAGTTTTTTTTTACAGCTCTAGGAATAGATCCCAAGTTAGAAAAGTATCTTAGAGAAACAGAAGTCGGTAAGCATTTCTCTTTCTTTTTCTTGCTCGATAAAGGACAAAATGGATACGGACGATTTTCTTCATCTTTCGATCTCCTTGTATGTCGATCCGGGATAACTAGGTGTATATGTCTAAGGATATATCGTCTAGTTCTTAGTTTCACGTATTGCTCTCACTAGACGAGACATCCCTCGACATTGGCAGAGAGACAAGAACAATATAACCCCCACCTCCATAGATTAAATAAAGGGTTCAGTTCGGAATTCCCTCTTGGTTAAACGGACTGGCATATGCCTGATCAGAGCCGGAGGGCTCAACGGCCGAAACGTTGTAATAACAACAGCAAAGATGAGGATAACGGAAGAGTATAAATAGGGTAAATATTACTTTATGTAAAGCTTTTCATCCCAGAATTTTAGACAGAGATTAATCGCAAGCAATGAAAAAAAAAAAGATAGATTTATTACAATAAATCAAACCCGACCGAAAGTGAGGCTAGATCCATGATAGCATTAAACATCTAGACTTAAACAGAAACCTAAAAAAATTGTCTGTTTTTTAGTAGCATTAAAAAGGAATTCCCACATTACAAATGAATTCACGCATTACAATAGATAACGTTTTATAACGAAGAAAATTGACCATTGATTTTATTGCGTCAAAAGACCTGTGGGTAGTCAATGTATAGCCAATGCATCATAGGAACTAACCAGAGAACTGAGATGTGAATTCTTTCACCATGCCTTGTATTTTCAAACCCGTCGTCTGAAGGGCTGCATTATTCCAGTTGACAGATGTGCTCTTCATTTTGTAGTTGTCTTTAACATGGTAAGGCTTTGTAGTACTGTCCTGTATGTGACATACGAGCGCGGCCGATTCGTGTTCAAATTGGTACCGAACAGTTGATTGCTTCGGAATTCTGCAGAATACTTTTCAAAATACGCACCTGAATGTCTTACAGAACAGACATTATAGTACAAAGTTACTGGGAGAAATCAAAATATGGTTACTGATTATCAAGGATATCGAAGAATCCCTCGAAGAATTAATCGAGTCAAAACCGGAATTTTTCTTTGACGGTGTAAATTGTGCAAATTTAGTATTAAGTTATTGAAAGAAAAATATGGATTTAAAAAAAAAAAAAAAATTTTTGACTGAATAATTACGCTACGAATAATAGATTTTTGTCAAAATGCCAGAAACCTTTGCATTAACCTACAAAAAAAAAAAAAAGAGTTCTAAGCCTGTGAATAAAAATAAACAGAAGCATTTAATAATTTTTTTGGTCGATAAAAGTGTTATAAATTATAAAATTATGCAACTGTTAGGCGATTGTAAAAAAAAAAAAAATGAAGAACGCTAAACCATTCTTTATGAACGTCCAAATACTTGGAAAAAAAAAATAAAAATAATAATAATAATAATAATAATAATAATAATAATAATAATAATAATAATAATAATAATCAACTATATCAGAAAACATTAAAACAGATATTATCAACTGATTATAATTTAAAAAAAAAAAAAAAAACTTTAAAGAACCAACACAATTCTTTTCCAAAGACATTCAAACCTCCCGTCATAGCTCTTAATAAACGTTCAACTGTCGAGTGACAAAGCTACGGGAATTCAGTGATCAAAAATGAGAAACCATGTATATTATCCAGTTAGACAGATGTGCTCTCCATTTCATGGTTACCTTTAACATGATAGAGTTTTGTCGTACTGTCCCGTATGTGACATACGAGCGTGGCCGATTCGGGCCGAAATTGGTACCGTACAGTTGACCTCTTGAGACGACTGCAGAATACTTTGCAAAAGACTCGCCTGAATTTCTTTCCGAACAGGCAGTAAAGTACAAAGTTACAGGCAGAGTTGAAAATGACCATGAGATTACTGATCGTAGTGAATTTGATATAGGTGGCGTTGCATCTCTGCTGATAGCTGTTCAAGGCCGTCCACAGGATGTTGTCTGCGATGGACGGAAGCTGACACACAAGGAAGACGACCACAACAGAAACGAGCATCAGTGTCATATTGTTTTCCTTGACTGCCGACGAGCTCATTTGCACCCGAGAAGCTCTGGAGGTGCGAATGGCATTGATGAGGCAGGTATTCACGTAGGCGAGCAGCGTAAAAGGCAAGAAGAACATGATTAGCAAATTCAGATAGATGAAATAGACCTCTTTGTAGATCTTATTCTGACCCAGCTCCGTCGCACGGTAGATAGGCTGTGTCTTGTTCACCTGGTCGTCCCACTCAAGTACTGTCTCGTACTCAAACATGCGCGGGATGTTGTAAATAACTGAGCCAAGGAAGATGCAAAAGACAGCCTTTTTCGAACGCGATGTTGTGCATATATTAGCCGCCTGCAAGGGTCGGCACACGGCGACGTACCTCTCGACAGTGAAGCCAACTGTTGTATAAATGGTACCCGTCTGCGCAATTAGTGCGATCGGATAGGCAATTGGTTGGATGTAGTTATAGACGAAGAAATACATATCCAGAAAGTATGCATCAACCTCCAAAGTTGGAATGGCGAAATTTACAATCATCGAGAGAAGAACGATGTTGTCGTAGACTGCGAGGGAGATAAGGTATATTGCCGTTGAGGATCTCATTCTCGGTTGGCTCAGGACTGTTATAGCGAGAATATTGAGGAGGATGCCGGAAACAGCAATAATATTTGACGTGATGCCCCATGTGTAGTACTGAAACGGACCGAGGTCGGCATTGATGTCCATACATCCTTCGAAGGACGAAGAATTGGTCATATCCTCCGTGTCGTTCATAATAAGGCGACAGACTTGTTTCCCGTTATAGCGTGCACATCACCTGCAAGAAGAAAAAAAAATATGTGAATGAATTATTTTAATTTGACCGTTAACACATCTTTTTTTCTATGATAAATAAATTATTTCGAAGTTAAATAAGTTATTTCGATGTCAAAATTTAATTTCGGACAGACAATAATCGGATCTAAATTTGTACAAAAGTTATATTGATCCATTTGTTTTAATTAAATCAATAAAAGTTAAATGGACTTAAGTCAGTATCTGTCTATATTTCGGAGATGAGGTATTATATACATTATTTAAATTATTCGGACTGTTGTCCTCATCTTTGTCGCCATATTTATTACAACGTTTCGGCCTTTCAGTATATGTCTATATTTCTGAGATGAGGTATTATGCACACTATTTACATTATTCGGACTGTTGTCCTCATCTTTGTTGCCATATTTATCACAACGTTTTATCTGTCTATATTTCTGAGATGAGGTATTATGTACACTATTTACATTATTCGGATTATTGTCCTCATCTTTGTCGGTTAAGTTAAATACAATTTATTTGTATTATTATGAATTCTTGATAACTAAATAAAAAATTATTTTAACAATTTTTTACACAAATGCGCAGGCATGCACAAACACACACACATATACAAAGACCTATACATACATATATATATATATATATATATATATATATATATATATATATATATATTAAAAAGAAGAGAGAAACCGAAAACGTTTGTGGTTGTACAAATATTATGCTTTAAAGCATAATATTTAAAACAAAATCCACATTACTACCAAAAATATTAGCGGTTTCTCTCTATTTTTCAATATACACACTTTTCTCTCGTTGGAACTACTATAACCTCTTCCCCTTATACATACATATATATATATATATATATATATATATATATATATATATATATATATATATATATATATATTTATGAAAAAACAATTCAACCCAAAAATATATGATTCCATATAAGATTCCGATTAAAACATGAATAAATATTGAACTTACGACTGCATAAATAAATTTAAATATGGTTAATTAATGTAATATATATATATATATATATATATATATTTATATATATATATATATATATATATATATATATATATATATGTATGTATATATATACATATATATATATATATATATATTATTAAATAAAATATTAAATAAATTGTTAAATAAAAGATACGAGCTAATCTCAAAATGCTGACATAAAAACAAATTTTTACTACGTAACTTAAAAATCGAAAACAGAAAAAATAAATAAGTACATGAACAAACAAAATGACAATAAAATAAGCAAAATAAATTAATCCAAACAAATTACCAAATCACACCTGTTAGAATAGACGGAATAGAATAAAAAATAAGAAAGAAAATCAATAAATAAAGTAAATAATAAACAAATTAGCGAACTATTATGACCAGAATATTAGACTATAAAAATCAAAACAAAAAATCGGACAAAAAATAGCTATAACTGTTATATAACGATAAAAAAATGAATAAAATTAATATACTGCGTTACTTAAAAATCGAAAATCAAAAAGAGAAAATATAGTGTAACAAATAAACATCAACAAGTAAAATAAATTGATCTAAATACATCCAAATATATAAATAAACTAACAACCTATACCGATAAACTAGCCGTTTAGAAAAAAACAAATAAAGATAATCAATCCAAATAAATAAATTAAAAACGGTTCCTGCCAAAATAATAGTTAGAACAAATCACAACAATCAACCCCAAAATTGAACAAATAGCTTTAATTATCTCCCCAAACAAGAAAAAACCTATTATATAAGGTATATAAACAAATTTTTATTACGTTAATAAAAACACCAATCAAAATAAAAATAAATAAATATATAAAATAAAAAATAAAAATAAATAAAACAAGCAAAATAATTTGATCTAAATAAATAAATAAACAAATAAACGACTTCCGATAAAAACCCCCACCAAAATAGACTACCCACAATAAGCTATATAAACAAATTTTTACTATGTTAATAAAAACACCGATCAAAATAAAAAATAAAAAATATATAAGATAAAAAATAAAAATAAATAAAACAAGCAAAATAATTTGACACCAATAAATAAATTAACAAATAAACAACTCCCGGTAAAATAACCGCCAAAATAGACTACCCACAATGCACCACTGACCCGTATATATAAATAATAAATAGCCGAGAAAAATGACAACACTCGTGGCTTGACGATTGCATCTAGCATGAAACAGACTGTCGCTTCTAAGTGTTGACTTCGATGTTCACTTATATATATATATATATATATATATATATATATATATATATATATATATATATATATATGTATATATATATATATATAGATAGATAGATAGATAGATATAAATATCTATATTGGTCTCTCCCGTCGTTTTTTGACGTATGAGTATCACGCAACTCAGTTCCTAGGAACCAACAGCCAGACACATGCAGATATGATTTGATTATAATGATGAAGGCTTTGTGCAGAACCAACGCCACTTTCTGAATAGCCGATTACAGTGACCTGGTGCTCCGTGTGCAGCTAGGCCCTCAAACGACCTTCCGAAGGTTTTCTAGACCAGTTGCAATCCAAGCTTATAGAACCCAGCCTGTCATACTATTTACTCATATATATATATATATATATATATATATATATATATATATATATATATATATATATATATATAATTATTTATTTAAAAATTATAACATTTTATTGTTTTATTTTCTCCTGAGTAATTCCATAATTTTAAACTTAAAAGTGATTAGATTTAGATTTCTAAATGGGTAATTTTTTACTTTTAATTTTAATTTCAAATTTTATCATATAATTTAATACTTATTAGTTAGGACATATTCTAATTTACTAGAACCCCAACTTTAAAGCTTTTAATATCTATGATAACCTTGCTACGTCTCAAATTTTTGAATTCTCATATACTTGTATTTTTATTGGTCATTCTACCTTATGTAACAGGGTTTACCCCTAGCGAAGGATCGTTAATTAATTTGAAACTTTTAAAACCATTTATTCTACATTCAACATCATCACTTGATAAGACACTGGAGGTGTTGAAACAAAATGGCTATTTTTGTAGTGATTTTATAACATATTTATTTTATAATTTTTAAATAAATAAATATATCTGCTCTTCTCTGTATTGAGCACCCTTTTAAGAATAATAATTGTTGGTTATTGGAATTTATTCCGTATATACCAATCCTTTTATAGATCGTAAAAACGTCCAAGAGGAATATTTATTTAGAAAAGGTTAAAGTAATTTCATCTAGTATGTTTTCTTTTACAAATATGATTTTCCAAATGGTGTCCTCTATTCTCGCTCCACCGTTTCTGAAGCGTTCCATAAGCTGACAAGTAATTTCCATCGTTATTTCGGTAATTATATGGGGTACATTATTGTTATTGATCGATGGTTCTAGACCTCTCCGCTTTCAAGTAACCCATACCTCGAGAAAATAATGAGGAGAGATCACAATGGTTAGGGAGATCACGCATCCTGGAAATAGCTCCCTCAAAGCTGCCTTCGACATTCTCTATGTTCTGTGGAAATCATACAGCCGAATTAACACGACTACATTTCCCACCGCCGTAACGTAGATTCCCTGTGCCTTTTCTGTACATATTTTCCTAGTAATTGTTCCTCTATTGCACCTAGACTTTATGAAATTAAGAATAGTTAGATTGGCGCTAATGTCTCATTATTGTACAGCTGAAATGGCTTGATTTCACCGTAAGTCCTATGCTAACAGTTTCTTCGCTCGCTTGTGGAATTCTCTTTCGGCTTCTTGCCTCTCGGTCAGCTTTGATCTTCAAAAAATTAAATGCAATGTCAATCGTTAACTTCTGTCTTCTTACTTCCTATTTTTATAAAATTATTATAAAATATATATATACAGCCGAATTAACACGTTTACATTCCCATCGCCATAATGTAGCTTCCTTGAGCCATTTCTGTACATATTTTCCTGGTAATTGTTCTGATGAACTTTCCTCTTTGGCACGTAGACTTTATGATTTTAAGGGCAGTACTAGATTGGCGCCAAGGTCTCATTATTTTATAGTTCAAATAGCTGGATCTAACCGTATCTTCTATGCTAATAGTATCTTCTCTCACACGTTTTGCTTGTGGAGCTCTCTTTCGGTTTCTTGCTTTCCAGAGACTTTGATCTTCAAACTTTTAAATAAAACTAGCAGCCTTACCCAGCCGGTCAATCAGAAAAAGCATTCAATTATGATGGAGCAAAAACAGCATCAACTTTAGATATAACAGAGTGTATCTTCTTCAATTACTTTAAAGTACTTTCATTAAAAAACATTTTGAATTAATGCAGTTACCGATATAACAGAAGTAGTCTGTATTTATTCAATCGAAGTTAGCCGAGGACATGACGGGGTAAAACAGGCAACATGAAGACCCACTTCAGACCACAATTATTTTGGAGTTTTTGAAATTCAATTTGTCAGTGTACTACCAGGGATGTAATAGAGAATACATTTATAAAGTAATTAAGTTTGATTAAAATTAGTTGGAAAATCAACGAAAAATCAGAAAGAAACCAGTAAAAATCACAATTTTCCGCTATTTATGCGGGTTTTCACGATATGGGTGGACTCAATTATCAAGTTAGATTGTTAATCAATCAACTTACTGTTGGTTACAATTGAATGAAGCTTGTGTTAGATTGCTTGAAAATTGAGGGAGTTTTTAGTTTTAAATTTGTGTTGAAATCGATTTTTCGCTGTTTTTCGGTAAACGTAGTGGCGTAGAAATAAAATGAGCTATCGTTGAGCTCGTCACGATGTAAGTAACCGACATACCGAGTTTGAACGAAATCAGAGGTAAAAAGTTGAATTTACCGATTTCTGATTGGCTTTATAGATTATTGATTTTTTTACGCTAGGAACCTATCTCTTCCAATGCACAATGTTTTAATAGGTTTATTGTGCTTCTTGGAGTGAAATGATTAAAAAAAGAAGGGTCCATACCATTCTTAAGGTTTCATTGCGGGTGGATTGATATTATTGACAGATGAGCGAACCCCTCTACCGTTCAGCATACGATACTCGCATACCAAGAGTACTTTTCAAGCATC
Organism: Acanthosepion esculentum; assembly: GCA_964036315.1. Taxonomy (NCBI): domain Eukaryota; kingdom Metazoa; phylum Mollusca; class Cephalopoda; order Sepiida; family Sepiidae; genus Acanthosepion; species Acanthosepion esculentum. The sequence goes on along the minus strand of OZ038513.1, from coordinate 55,954,926 downwards.
TACGTCGGTATTGAGTGTGACAAAAGGTCGAGGATTAAAGTGAATTTAACGATAATACCGTGCAAAAAACGTCCAAGACCCATCGGCACTTCCCCGATATTCATATAACAAGAACGTTCTACTGTTACTGCTGGAGAATTTATCTAGACTATACTTTAGCTATTCTAATTAGGCAGTTACATATTACTACAGTCATACTTACCTGCTGTAGGGACTCGTCCCTGTGCTGGTAGTATCACGGCTACGACTAGCTTGGACTGGCTATGGCCTGGACCAGCTATTACAAGCTAAGACCAGCTATGACTAGCCTAGACCAGCTCTGACCAGCTTGGACAAGCTATGACCAGCTAAGGCCTGCATAGACCAACGGCCCGAGTGAAAACACTCGGGTCCCCACGTTAAAAACCGACCTTGTGTCACAACTTGACTCAATGGGGGAGGTGTCAAGTAAATACCTACATATAAATACAGCCGGCATACTCTACAGAACTCACCCACTAAATGTATTTCTTTTAAAGGCTTATCTACGACTGTTTATCGCGAAAAGCTTCGTACCATTCAGAAATCACTGTTCAAAACATTGCAAAGTTTAACGAAATTGATATTGCGATCTGCGTGTCTTTGTGCTACTTTGTGCCTGCTGGTCTTCAAATGTGCATTGATTATTAGGAAGGGCACTTTGAACATTGCAAATCTGCTTGGTACAGTTCCTTAATAATATATCCACAAATAACTGCTTACGTAAACATGTCTTTTATTGATTTATACCTTCTTGTGCACTGTAATACAAATGGCAAACAATGATCTGACAGCTGTAAAAATAAAAATCGAACTCCAATTTTCAGTCACGCTGTCTGTATCAGTTCCTTTCTATTAAAAATATACTTACGCATTCACACGCATCTTTCGCTAACTCTCGCCCCTTCCCGATGCCGTCTGTCTAACTAAGTAAAACAAACCCTGCGTTTGTATTTCCTTTGAAATAAATTACTTAAAACAGATTTAAAATATTCTGGGTTTTCTTTGCTTTTACTCTCATTTGAGAGAATATAAAAAGCAGTGTATTTCGAGAGCTTCTGACATTTACTTTGTTTCGCGAATAAACATGGAAATAACATCGATTCCTTTTTTCTGGCGTCTGTTGTGTATAAAGAATCGTATAAGATGGTGATTTTCCAGGAGTAGCTTGGGTGTGGCGCAAAGCAGAAAGTATAGGGCATCCGATGATGATCGAATTGACTATTCAGTCGTATTTGATATAGCGAGACAAGCTTACTATTACACCACCTCGAAGTGTACAAATGATGATGTTCTAAGCATAACATAGATGAGGCGTAAGGCCGAAAGTATGGGGCTCTTAGTAAGGATCGAACTTACTATTCAGTCGTATTTGATATAGCGAGACAAGCTTGCTAAACATTGCACCACTTCGAAGTACCCAACATTAGCTTAGATATGGTACAAGGCTGAAGATAAGGACCGCCCAGTGATGATGGAACTACCTATTCAATTGTAATTGATCTAGCTAAACAAGTTTGCTAAACATTACACTATGTCGAAGTGACCAATTGGTGATTTTCCAACAGCAGCTTTTATGTGGTACAAGGCCAAAAATATGGAGCGTTCAGTGAGGATGGAACTCCCTATTCAAAAGTAACTACTTTAGCTAGACAAGCTTGCTAACCATTACACCGTGTCAAAGTGTCCAAATGTTGACTTTCCAACGGTAGCTTTGATGTGGCACAAGGCCAAATGTATGGCGCAACCAGTGAGGATCGAACTCATTGATCTAGCGTGATAAGCTTGCTAACCATTGCATCACGTCGAAGTGCCCAAATAGCGATCTTCCAAGATTAGCCCAGGTGTGGTACAAGGCATAAAATATGGGGCACCCGGTGAGGATCAAACTCACTATGCAAAGGTAATAGATCTAACTAGACAAGCTTTCTAACGATTACACCATGTCAAAGTGCCCAAAATCGTGATTTTCCAACAGTAGCTTTCATGTGGTACAAGGCAGAAAGTATGGGGCTTCCAGTGAAGATCGGACGCCCTATTCAGATGTAATTGATCTGGCTAGACAAGTTTGGTTTGTTAACCATTGCGACACGTCGAAGTGGCCAAATGGTGATCTTCCAAGATTAGCTTAGAGGTGGCACAAAGCCGAAAGTACGGGTCACCCAGTGACGATCGAACTCACTATTCATTTATAATTGATCTAGCGAGACAAGCTTGCTACGAAGTGCACCACGTCGAAGGGCCCAAATGATTTCATAAGCGTAACTTAGATGTAAATTACGAAAGTACGTGCCACGCAGTGTGGATCGAAATCAGTATTTAGTCGTAAATGATAAAGACACGTATCAGGCGGTGTGGTTTTTCCCAGTGCCAAAGAAATTCGATGTGAATATTTCGCATGCTTAGATTATTACAGAATAAAGTTACAAGTATGGATCACCCGGCGAGATTAGAACTCAGAATAGCAATAGTCTGTGAAACTAGCTTGTCAACCATTACTTTAAAGGGCGAATTATAGTACTTAAAGATGAAGAAGACTTATTTTCCACTCGGCAGCCGGTTTCCTATAGACGCAACGGTGGTAAACGTTTCGCAACTCTAACGCTATTTCCTTCACAAATGTTCAGGTGAGTTCCATTTTTTCTTTCACCAGTTCAGGTTTTTATGTTTTATTACTTACAATAAACCAGTGGTTCCTGGCATCACTTTGGTATTTCTAAAATTCTGATGCCGCGCTGTAATATTTAATTCCTACATATATATTAAAATTTTTACTTTAATTCACGTGAAGGAAGCAAACTGAATGCTCACTCGCGCTCATTGGACGACAAAACAAGGGCTCTTCCCGCGACATACATCACGCCCTCTCCTTACGCGCTGATAGGCCTACAAAACAAGGTCTCTTCCACCGATATGCATCACGCCCCCTCCTTATGCGCTGATTGGACGACAAAACAAGGGCTCTTCCAGCGATATGCATCACGTCCTTTCCTTGCGCGCTGATTAGCCTACAAAACAAGGGCTCTTCCAGCTAGATGCATCACGCCCTCTTCTTATGTGCTGATTGGCCTGCAAAACAAGGGTTCTTCCACCGATATGCATCACGCCCTCTCCTTACGCGCTGATTGGCCGACAAAACAAGGGCACTTCCAGCGATATGAATCACGCCCTCTCCTTACGCGCTGATTGGCCGACAAAACAAGGGCTCTTCCAGCGATATGCATCACGCCCTCTCCTTACGCGCTGATTGGCCGACAAAACAAGGGTTCTTCCACCGATGTGCATCACGCCCTCTTCTTACGCGCTGATTGGCCTACAAAACAAGGGCTCTTCCAGCGATATGTATCACCCCCTCTCCTTACGCGCTGATTGGCCTACATAATAAGGGCTCTTCCAGCGACATGCATCACGCCCTCTCATTACGCGCTGATTGGCCTACAAAACAAGGGCTCTTCCAGCGATATGCATCACGCCTTCTCCTTACGCGCCGACTGACCGACAAAACAAGGGCTCTTCCAGCGATATGCATCAAACCCTCTCCTTTCGCGCTGATTGGTCGACAATACATGGGCTCTTCCAGCGACATGCATCACTCTCTCTACTTTGTTGACCGAGACACGCGAGTGTGGTGAGACGGTAAACACCCTGTATGCCAATTACACATGTACGTGCAGACACACAAAATATTTGTCTGTATGCACACTGTATATGCATCGTATGCATTAACACGCATTAACATTAACACTCTCACTCAGATACACAACTAGAAAACAACTAACTCATTCTCGAATTGCCCCCTTATTCTGTTGGTATAGTAAGCCGAACTGTGTGCATCATACCATGCCCTACAGGTGAGGTATTCGCCTCACGTTGGGAATCATTGCAATTAACCCAATACAAGGCCCGAGAGCAACTCAAGTTAGAAGGTTGCTAAATGAGGTTATTGTATAAGAGACGGTAAGAAGTGTATTTTATGAGTGTACTTATGAAAGATGCGGTTGAACCTAGTGGTTGATATTGTAGTGATCGTGAAAGCATCATATCTGGAAAGTTGCGGTTCTTAGGAAGAATCTGTCCAAATAGAACTTCCTCTTTACAAATGGAATACGAACGGAATGATTCGTTCCATGGTGGGCCTTAGTTGTGAAGTTCTGGTGTAACTAAGGAATGTAGATCGTCAGAACATATGCCATGGCAATGATGAAAATGAATATTGTGACCTTTTGCCTGTGAGGTTGTAGAGTGGAAAATACTTCATCAAATACGAGGCCACGTAGAAGCAAAGAAGTGGTTAACAGTAGCCGCTTCGTCTATTAACAGGGCCCCTTTTAAGTCCAAAGTACAATCATATTTTAACCAGGTGAGAGAAAACAAAAAAGATCCACTCAACTCTCTGATTAACAGTTCCGAGCCATCACCCGTTACACCACCGGCAAATCAAAGCTTACAGTATTCTCATGCAGTCACCCATCTAAGTACTAACCAGGCTTGGACGCTGCTTAACTTCCGTGATCTTACGGGGTTTTCAACGTGATGTGGTCGTAAGACTCAAACAATCCCTTGCATCTTTCTTGTAAGTACTTGCCTCCTTCTGCTATCTTTACAAGAGACCATAAATGGAAAACTACTACTATATATGGGCTAGAGCTTCCCGCACCTGACTTTCTAGTCTTGATAGCGTTCAAAAATGTCGAAAGATTCCGTAAATTTCCGACGGAAACGGGTTTAGCTCTATCTTTAAAAAAATAGGAAAGACTACAATTGAATTGTAAAAAAAAAGTTCTTCACGATAATGTGGAACAGTTGGAGCCGTTAACAATATTAGCCGCTTCGTCTATTAACAGGACCCTTTGTAAGCCCAATGTACAATCTCATTTTAGGTGCGAGAAAACAAGAAGAGAAAACGGGAAGATTCAATCAACTCGGCTCTCCGATTAACAGTTCGGAGTCATCACCCGTTACGCCAACTGTAAATCCAAGCTTACAGATTATGGTAATTCAATGCGGCCACCTATCTAAGTACGATTGCAGGGTGGAGAATATATATATATATATATATATATATATATATATATATATATATATATAGGAGAAAGATCAGATGGAGCAAAAATCCAGTTCGTAGCATCTATTTTTTTTAAAAGTGCTCAATACAAATTTAGAGCAATATATTATTATTATATTTTATTATAAGAGATTATAATACAAACATTTTTAATCGCTATACGAACATAAGTTCAGAATTAAACTACTTTAAAAAAATAGGTTTTGTTTTTAAATCTGGTTTTAACTTTAATTCTGACATTATGTTTCCCTCGTTAACTTTCGGAAAAGAGGTAACGATTTGCTTTTAAATTTCCTTAAGAATCATTTTATCACCAGTTACTTACTATCGCCTGAAGAAGATACAATCAAAGTATTGAAACATGAAAACTTATGTATGGCAATTTAAAATTTAATTTTTATTTAACCTCTTATAATAAAAATATAATATAATATAATATAATATAATAATAATATAATATATATATATATATATGTGTGTGTGTGTGTGTGTAAAATGAATGTATATATATATATATGTGTGTGTGTGTGTGTGTGTGTGTGTGAGTTAGAGATGCGTGATCGATTCATTAGGAAACACGATCTCAGATCATGCGGCCTAATTTCCGAATGGTCGACATCGTGGATATGACTTCTTTACTTATGCGTACTTGGGTAGACTTATAGTAAAAAAAAATATGTGTCGTCAGGAAAAGATGATGAAGTCAACGTGTCCCCGTATTGGTGTCTCTGGTCTATATTATGTAAAGCCATCTCGCTACCGAAGAAATACGCAAAATAAATAGAGATCAAATGAAGATAATAAAACACTCCTGCTTATCAATACTCCTTGAAACAGCAGACATCGTATCTTTGATATAACCATGGGGAGCTATGACAGATCAGAAATTTGTGGACTTGTCAGAATATATATATTACACACATTAACGTATTTAAGAAAAACACCAGTATGTACAGACAGGAAAGGCATGATTCGAAGAAACTATAGCTGAAAAATAACAGATAAAACCAGAAATTTTAAATAAAGCAGATTTCAAAATTGAGAGAGAGAGAGAGAGAGAGAGAAAGAGAGAGAGAGAGAAAGAGAGAGAGAGAGAGAGAGAGAGAGAGAGAGAGAGAGCGCTTCGGACATCAGAAAAGGTATTAAGCATTCATTCAAAGACCAAATAACACTTGACACTCCTCCACAACCGTAAAGCATTTTCTCAAATACATTTCTAAAATTAGTTTTAACCTGTGAAAACATCACGGTTTTCTTATTTCTATTGTTTGCTTATTATATTACTATATATTGTTATTATATTATTATATATTAAATAATTTTATTTATAAAAAGTATATATTTCCTTGTTACGTAAAGCCGTTTCATCCATCGTTTGTTTTATTTTTTTAAAGTAGTTTTATTAAGCGTGCTTTTTGCATTACGAATGTTTAATATGTTATTACAATTTGGTTGAATTTGTTTAGCGTCATATCAAACTGTTTTTTTAATGCTGAAATCTAAATATTTTATACGTAATTTTATGCTTTCAACTACAGATATTTTGTACATAGTTATATACTTAAAGGCTCAAATATGTTTTGAAATATATATATATATATATATATAAATATAAAAGTTAACATAGAAGTCAACACTTAGAGGCGACAGTCTGTTTCATGCAAGTGCAATCGTCAGGCAACTATATATATATATATATATATATATATATGTATGTATGTATGTATGTATTGTAGATCATAAGATGTATTGTTGGTAATATAACTATAATAATGTATATTCATAGTTTTACATTAATTGTTATTTTGCGATAAAACATGTATAGTTGGTCATTTTATTATAACAATGTACTGTTGATTTTTGTTTGAACGTTCACTATTTGCCCATATCTCAGACCCTAACAGGTGCTACTACCCCGGATCAGGATGGACGTGGGAACAAAAGCAAATAATCAGTTATTATTACAAGAAATTATAGTACTATTATTAATATTTAATATATTGTATTTGATAACGTTTTCATTGCCAGGAGTGGCTAACCTTTATTTATGTTTTAATGTAAAAATCTTTTATGCTTGTATTTTCGAAGTTGTGCGAAATACGGTTCCAGTCACTCGAGTTCATTTTGCATTGTTTATTTTGACTATTTGATATATTTAATCATTTTTTGTCTATTATTTAGCATTCAGTATATATATTTTTCTTATTTATTGATTGGTATCACTTATTATGTAAACATTATTTTAATATATATATATATATATATATATATATATATATATATATAGATAGATAGATAGATAGATAGATAGATAGATAGATAGATAGATACTGAGAGATTGAGATTGAAGACAGACAGACTGATTCAAATAATAAAGATGAAAAACAACACAAAAAGGAATTATTAGATATTATTAAAGACTATCTGGGTTCTTTAATAATCAATGTTTAAAGGATTTTATGTCAACAGTCGAGAGTATATGCAGTAAGATGCATTAGCTAAAAATAAGTGTAACCAAATTGAGATAGATAGATAGATAGATAGATAGATAGATAGATAGATAGATAGATAGATAGACTGAAACAGTTTGAGATAGATAAAGAGAAAGAAAGAAGCAGTTTGGGATAGATATTGGGAGATTTAGATAGATAGATAGATAGATAGATAGATAGATAGATAGATAGAAAGAAACAGATTGGGATAGATAGATAGATAGATAGATAGATAGATAGATAGATAGAAACAGTTTTAGATAGATAGATAGATAGATAGATAGAAAGAAACAGATTGGGATAGATAGATAGATAGATAGATAGATAGATAGATAGAAAGAAAGAAAGAAAGAAAGACAGAAAGAACAGTTTGGGATAGATAGATAGATAGATAGATAGATAGATAGATAGATATGAACACATTGAGATTAATAAGAGAGTCCGAACAGACAGATAGATTCAAATAATAAAGAAGAAAAAAGCCAAAGAAAAAAATATAACTGGAAATTCTAACAAAATGGAAATATAAGAAACGGAGAAAATAAAATGAAAAATCCAGGCAGTTGAGAAAAGCTGGAAGAACGGATCCAGAAAAAGAACATCTGAGTTGTCAAGTTGAAAGAAATACAGTAAACAATTAATTGAATAAAAAACAAATAATTTTTGCCAACCAAAGTACATGCCTGTTTCTACAATGACAGAAAACAGCGTCGACGATTGAATGCGAAATCTACCGCAGCAGATAATGGAAACAAAAAAAAAAAAAAAGAAAAATTGGCGAATATGTTTTCCAGAAGGCTCAGCTGTTGTTATGGCAATCGAATAAGAAACGCTTGTTGTCTGCTGTCTTTTGTCTTGTTTAACAATTTTATTGCTACAAGAACAACATCCCAAGATCGTTTTCGCTAACAACTACAGGCAGCAAGATAATGGAAACGCAAATGAAAACAAAGTAGCCGAATCCCGACTGCCACATAGTCTGCTTGTGTTTCCATGTTTTTCAGCAGGTTTTACTGTAGTCGACGGCATCTCAACGTTTGTAATAAAAGTTATATATTCTCGTTTTCCTTTGTGTTTGTGTGGGCGGCTGGCTGTGTTGATATCATTTATATCCGTCGGGTGTTAATTTGAAACGAATACCTTCAGTAGACCTGCAGGTGAGGAGAAGAAAAGAATATGCAGAAAATCCAAAGTGGACGCAGAACAGTTTTGATTATCCGACCTCATCAGTTTTCCAGGTCCTCGCGTCCCGATACAAGAAGCCAGATAATTTGTTACGAATAATGCGAAGGCTCGGCCGGGATAGTCAAGAATTGCTCGGAATAGCAGATGGCTGTGATATTCTGACAGTGATGGATTGACTATGTCTATGTTTAGAGTATAAGTTCAAAACGGGGGCGAAATCAACACTATTTTTCACTAGACCATTGTCCCGTGCGAATAGCCTAATGGATAAAAGCGTTGTCTCGGGACAAACCGTAGATAAAAACGTTGTACCTGGACAATGGCTCAATAGCTAAAACCGTTGTCCTGGGAAAATTGGCTAGTGGATAAAAGAGTTGATTCTGGACAATGGCCTATTTTCCTGGGACAATTGCCTAGTGGATAAAAGCGTTTCCCGAGACGATGGCTTAGGGGATAAAAGTTTTATCCTTGGGCAATGGCGTAGTGGTTGAAAAATTGTCCTGTGACAATGGCCTAGTGTTAAATAGCAGTTTCAAACTATTATGTTTTAGAGGTAGTGTATTTTGGCTCAGATCATCTGAGGCTGACCTTTAAGGTCAGATGGTAGACAAAATAGGGATGTCGAATTTGATTGGCTGAGTTGAATGTGCGAATAAGTTATAGATTAAGATTTTAGGGGAGTTGCTGTTTGAACGTCAGACTAACATGACGTGTTAGATTACGTATGTACAAAACCCTTACTTCCAGGGGATGGGTCTTTCGAGAGTTGGTTGTTACACGTCAAAGAAAATGGACGTGTGACATTTTCGTGTTTGGAAGAGGCTCCCTCATAGGGTGTGTAGTAATCTCCCCCCCCCCACTTGATAGAAGCTGTCCACATCGACGTGTTTAAGGAAATATTAGTTAGGTTAAAAGTTCTATTTGTTGATGCTTTTCGTCTCTGAACCCAAAAGACATTTCGCGACACCGACCAAGAGAAGGAGAGGATTGAACTAAAATGACCATCGATCACCAACCAGATGACATGATACCAACCAACACACTCCACCAATGAAGGTTTGGTTTAGATTGGTTTATTTTGTTTTACGGCATATCAACCTCAATAGGTTATTTAATGCAGACAAGATTTTTAGGATAGATTCATATGAATAGAATATGTATTCTTTGGTTTAGATTGGTTTATTTTGTCTTACGGCATGTCAACCTCAATGGGTTATTTAATGTCGACAACATTTTTAGGATAGATTCGTATGAATAGAATATTTTTTTGGTTTAGATTAGTTTATTTTGTTTTACGGCATATCAACCTCAACGGGTTATTTAATGCCGACAACATTTTTTATTGCTGGTAATTTTTTGTTTTGTCAAAATTCTTTTTTCTGGTAATATTTTTCTTTCAAAATTGTATTGCTGGTAATAACTTTTTTCAAAAATGTATTGCTGGTAATAGTTAAGTATTTTCCCATAGCTGGGACCCTAACAAGTGCTACCACCCTGGGTGAGGGTGGACCTGGGAACCCCAGCAATTAAGAGGCGTTTCCACGCGCCTCAAAACCTCCTGATCAGAGGCCTTGCTGCTGGGCGTAGTTTATCGTCTTACCCAGGACGCGGATGTAGTTTAACGTCTTACCCAGGACGACCACCAATGAAGGCTGTACAACGCTAGTGGATAAAAGCGTTGTCCCGGAACAATGGCCTTGTGGATAAAAACGTTGGTTTTTGAATTTGGTAATAAAGTGCTTTTGAGTTCGATCCCTAGGACGGACACTCAGTGGAAATGTACGAGCAATAACTAAACACTACTAAATAACAATAAGAATTAGATATCCCTAGACATAAGCAGTGTAACAAGAGTATTGTACATGAGTAAATTAAATAAAGACTTCAGTTCAGAATTGACTGTAGGTCATCCAGATCCATATACACCAGGAAGAAGAGCACAACGACCGAAACGTTGTGATAACAACAACAAAGATGAGGACAATAATCTAAATATAAATAGTGTAAATAATAACTCCTCATCACAGACATTCACATAGAAAAGCTCTTTTGTTTATTTTAAAGAACGAGATAACTTTGTTAACAATTTTGAGTCGACAAGTTTTTTTTTAGAATTTGCTAAGTAATTATAAGTTTTTTAGTGAGTATATCAAACGTAAAATACTTTTTGGATGGTTTGATGTTGATATACACTAGTGTTTCTTATTAGTCCAAATGTTGTTTTTGAGTCGATGTGTTTGTTTGAGTAGACCCCATGTTTATTTTTAGCGGTGTTAATTACGTTTACCGGGTTGTACATTCAAGAATCAATACAGAAAAGAATTCCATACACAATGTCCAATATTGAAGAATGAAAGTCGAAAAATCAACAATTTATTTATATAATATCTTTGAAGTGAACTTAGGATAAGTACACACTAGACAAATGGATAACAAGAAGTTAGATAAACTCTAGACCTACGAGGGGACAGACAGAATCCTCCACACTATCGTAATAAGATTGAAGGTTTTGAGAAAGACCCGACACCACATACCTTCGATTCAGTCATTTTAATTCATTCCATAAAAAAACAAAACCAAAAAGAAAACAAGGCGTTTATTTAAACATGGGCATGCATTATTCTTGGAGGGGTTAAAATTGATATCAAGCATTATACAGGCGCGTTTCGTATTATCACAAACGATGTTTATAATGGATATCCACGTTTGAGTAGACGTCCTGCTTTTGTTTTTAAATGTAGTCGTTTCTTCTACTCCAACAGCTTTTTCTTTTGCACTCCCCGCAATGGAACACCTTTCCTCTTACTTACTTCCCTGATAGATATAATCTTCAAATATTCAAATGTAATTTCAATCGACATCTCCTGATGCCTTGTTCTTGACCTCCGTCCTTCTCTTTATCCTTTCCCCAAATATCCATCTTTACTCTCACTCTGTATAACCCCCTTGCATGCTAGTGACGCGCCCGCCTTGCTTGGAGTGATATCAGTGTAACCCGGATATAAGAGAGTTGTCGGGACCGGAGAAGAAGTATCTTATATCCGGGTTTCTCTTATATCCGGGTTTCTCTTATATCCGGCTTTGGTCTATTTTGTTTCATTAACGCAGGCTCTAATTTGGGACCAGAGAAAATCTCTCTTATATCCGAGTTTCTCTTATATCCGGTTCTCTTATATCCGGGTTACACTGTACTAAAAAAAAAAAGACTGAATTATATCGAGCGGCCCATACAGTTAAGAGACATAATAAAGAAAATGTTCTCTTTGGTACATAAAAAATTAATATCTGATTAAAATTTAAGTTCCAGAGACAAGCGTCCAATATTAAAGAACGGAATTCGAAATTGATTTTCTTACTATATTTTGTATATTAGCTGAAAACATAGTTTTAACCCTTTCAAGTTCACATTCGCGTAATTGATGTGCATAGCAAAAAATATTATTGTTCCTTTCAGTAGATATATCTAAATGACTTTGACTTAGAAAAATAATATTATTGAATGTATTTGTAATGAAAACAGGACAAGAGATTCTGTCTAATAATCTTTTATTCAATTAAGAATCTTATTACTCGTCTACTTGACAAGCGGAAATGTACAGCTTTTATAGCTTGGATTATCAAAGGGGAGATAATCCATATTCACAACAGTATTATTATAAATATAGTAATGGGACACTGGTGTCCCTGCAGACATTTTGGTCCAAGGCTACTGTGACAAATATTGCACTCTCTCTGAAAACTAGAGTTTGATGTGATAAGTACTGCTACAAAATACCAGTCAAAGCTTTTACCGATTTTTGAGTATTCATATTTTAAATTCGTCTGAAAAAAATGTAGAGAAATATCTAATTTCTACTTAAAGACTTCAAAGTTTTATTATTTCAAGAATAAATCCAAATAAAGTTGATATCATTTGCATTAGATACAGTGAACAGAAAATATATTCAAACTAGAATTCTAATCATGAATCATCACAAGCAAAAAAAAAATATTTTTTTTACTGTATTCAATAAGTAAGAATTTGGTAAAGCATTACAAAAAAGGCTACTCAATGAATAAGATTTGTTAGATCATTTGTTAAATCATAATAAAAACAAAAAATATAGGGTGACCCCCCCAAAAAAACGCGAACTTTTTAACAATCCAATAAAACCAAGAGTGATGGAAGACAAATATTTATATTCATAGTAATTAACCTTAAAACATGCCATTTAAGAAACAATGATAGAATTTTCATTTTTTAAAAATACGTCCTGTAGATGGCGTCTTCCTGTACGAATGCATTCTTGAAATCTGCTGTTGAGATTCCTCATTGACTGCTGCAACATCTCAGCTGGGATACTGTGAATGTCATTCTCGTTACTAAAATGTCGAAATGTTTACTTGCTCATGGTCACTGACTCGCAGTGTTGCCACTTGCTAATGTCTGGCAATACGCACTTCAAAAATTCCCGTTTTTCTGGGTCACCCTATAGATAGAAGTGTATCATTATGAAATGAACAAAGACCGACAATTATTTTAAGACATCTTTATGTTTATACATTCTTTTTATAGATACAAATATTTAAGTTAACGCTCTATTTATAATAAACCGTATCAATAACATTTACCGGCCTGAATGTCAGAGAAATATTCATAGAAAATATTCCGACAGCAATCGAACCTGTATCCTATACGGAACCGTCATATAGTCTGACGAGCCTTAACCGATTGAGCCACAGCAGAGCGTTCGATTAGCAGGGTCGATTTTACTGCTTTTAAACTACAATCTTCCATGAATCTCTCACGGAGGACGAATATTTTCTATGAAAATTTCTCGGACATCTAGGCCGGTAAATGTTGTTTAATACTGTTTATTATAAAACAGAGCATTTACTTAAATATTTGTATCTATAAAAAGAATGTATAAACATAAAAATGTCTTTAAATAGAAGTGTATATAACATCATAATATTGCTGGGCACAAATTATAAGAAAAACGTTTTAAATTTATATGGTTCATTGAAAATCGCACTAAAACTATTGCACTGTATAATATATTTTGAAGCAAATGAAAGTCTTATTTGATTTAGTAATAATGAACATGTGATTTGCAGCTTGTCTATATAAAATTTGTAAAGCTTCAGAAAATTATAGGTTTTATAAGGCTTTGCAATAAGAATTTCACTGATTCTCGGAATTAAATTACAACGCTATGAAACTAAACTTAGCCATCAAATTGTTTTCCTCAAAAAACGGTAACGAGTTAGAAAAAAGTATTCTGTATCCTTATTTATCATATCAAAACCTCACTTTCAAATTGAGTGCCATAAGCGGTTCCAAAATCGGCCTGCCCTACTGGGTCACCACTTAATAGATACAAAATCAACTGTTATACACGATGTCGTAAATTAAAAAAAAAAGAAAACAAACTAGGAGCCCCGAGGTTTGAATCAAGAAGTCACCCTCAGAGCCATCAGCATAGAATCGGGCCTCGAAGAATATTCGTGGGTGCATGGATATATGAAAAGAATCCAGCTGAACTAAGGATATACTCACACAATAGAATCCGAGTTACGGGAAGTTATACAAACTCTACCCGAAAGAGGGGAAGGATAGAATCTACCTCACGTTCGTAAGAAGATTGAAGGTAGGAAAAAGACCCGGAACC
>OZ038513.1:55933015-55935515 GCA_964036315.1 Acanthosepion esculentum | reverse complement strand
AAATACACACAAATGCCTGCACAGGAACCAGTCTAATTACATGTGCTGTATACATCCACATACACAGGCCTGCAAACGTGTACGCACCTAATTTAATCTCTAGATAAACTGATAAATTTGAAAACTTAATCTTTTAATTGGATCTTTTTATTCGTTAAAGGGGATTACATGCAATGCGTGGACAAAACTGTCCTAAGAGGAAAGAAGTCAAATAATCCAACGAAGTCTGGTTAACCAGTACCTTTTGGACGTAGGGAATCATGGCCCGCCATAACGTATTATCTTTGTAGCTTTTAGCAACTTTTTTATTCATTTTTAGTACCCATACCGTTCGCTATTTTTCTATCCTAATTACTCAAATTCTTAAGGTTCCTCTCTTGCAACAACATGTCCTGTGAGCGTCAAATATACTAAACCGTCTTTCCTCATACTGTGTCAGTATATGTCAACACTCATTTTCTGATTATGTGTAATTGGATTTTCTGTTGAAACTTTGCATTGTTTAGATGTTTGGTCCATGGTATTCTCAGCATCCTTCTGTAAAATAATGTTCTCATACCTCATCTAACCTGTTCATTTATAAGAAAATTGTTCTGCATTCAATATCACTGATATTGCGTAACAGTTCAGCACTCTTCTCCTGTTTCTTAATACATTGCTTGGCTTTCGGAAGGCATCTTTTGTTATCCCAATGCGCCTTCATATTTCCTGCCCTCTGTTAAAACACATACCAGATATTTAAATGGTTGTACTCGTTTGAGTTTTTTTTTATTTGCATGTTGGTATCTTCCTTCTGCTACGAACTGTGCTTCCTGTCTTCTTGTAATTGATGTTTAGTCCTTTCTTCTCGTAATTGATGTTTAGTCCTTTCTTCTCGCTTACTCTCATTGCCAGCAGTAGGAGTTCTTATAGTTTCTTTTCCATGTCTACTAATTAGCACCGTGTGATCTGCATATCTTATGTAGTCAGGGTTGTGTTGTCTCCTGTTTAGGGGCCAGAAAGAAAGACACGGAAGACGTAGGTAGATTGAAGAAGTGCATTGAAATAACAGATATATACAAAGTAAGAGTGTTAGTCATAAGCAGATAGAAGTGTCCGTCCGAACGATCAGTTTACACTGCGTCTCGACTGCCCACACACACGGATTGGTGTGGTTTGGTGTGGTTTGGTTTGGGTTGGTTTGGGTTGGTTTGGGTTGGTGTGGTTTGGTTTGGGTTGGTTTGGGTTGGTTTACGGCATATCAACCTCAATGGGTTATTTAATGCCGACAAAAATTTTATTGCTGGTAATAATTGGTTTCGTCACAAATCTATTTCTGGTAATATTTTTCCTTCAAATTATTGCTGGTAATTTTTTTTTCAAAAATGTATTGCTTGTAATAGTTTTTTTTTCTTCAAAATTTATTGATGGTAATAATTTTTTACAAAGTATTTCTGGTATTAAAACGTATTTTACACTTTCATAGTGTTTTTACCCAGTCTCATGGTTAAATATTTGCTCATAGCTGGGACCCTAACAGGTGCTATGACTCTGGGTCAGGTTGGACCTGGCAACACCAGCAATTAAGAGGTGGTTCCACGCTCCTCAAAACCTCCTGATCAGAAGCCTTGCTGTTGGACGTAGTTTATCGTCAAACCCAGGACGCGGATGTAGTTTATCGTCTTACCCAGGACGCGGATGTAGTTTATCGTCGTACCCAGGACGCGGATGTAGTTTATCGTCTTACCCAGGACGCGGATGTAGTTTATCGTCTTACCCTGGACGCGGATGTAGTTTATCGTCATACCCAGGACGCGGATGTAGTTTATCGTCTTACCCTGGACGCGGATGTAGTTTATCGTCTTACCCTGGACGCGGATGTAGTTTATCGTCATACCCAGGACGCGGATGTAGTTTATCGTCTTACCCAGGACGCGGATGTAGTTTATCGTCATACCCTGGACGCGGATGTAGTTTATCGTCTTACCCAGGACGCGGATGTAGTTTATCGTCTTACCCAGGACGCGGATGTAGTTTATGGTCATAACCAGAACGGATCTGTCTGTCTCTGTTCTGGATTGTTCTCCTATCATTTTCAGTGATACATATGTCAAGTTTACCTAGGTTTCTTAATTCTTTGCTTAGGTTACGGAATGTATTTCTGGTTATTTTAATATGGCTTGCCTTCAGGTTACTCTGTCACGTGCGGTCTTCTGTTAAATCTTTCGCAGATATTCGTAATGTTTGATTTCGTAACTCGCCTGTTGCGCTGTTGCTGAAAATATATTCTTCATTCTTATAATTGATTGTTTCTCATACCTTATCGCTTTCCTTTATCACCTTGTCTAGGTGTTCCTGCTGTTTCCTTTCCGTGCCTGCCATGGACACGGTGTTATATGCATATCTTGGGTTGTTAAGATTACTGGCGCCGATACGCAGTCCAAGTACAGGGTGTTGCAGAAAAATTCGACACTTGACAAAAAGAAAACGAAATAGGCAATAAAAAGAAAAGTTGTATATG
>OZ038513.1:55833015-55928015 GCA_964036315.1 Acanthosepion esculentum | reverse complement strand
ATATAAGAGTAAATGGTCTGTTTATAATAAACAGTATTAACAACATTTACCGGCCTGAATGTCCGAGAAATTTTCTGTCGGAGGTCGCATAATTTCTACGAAAATTTCTCGGACATTCAGGCCGGTAAATGTTGTTAATACTGTTTATTATAAAACAGAGCATTTACTTAAATATTTGTATTTATAAAAAGAACGTATAAACATAAAAAGTGTCTTAATATATATATATATATATATATATATATATATATATATATATATATACGATGGATGTTGTGAGATATTACTAGGACCTCATTATTTTTTTTGAAACGTAGTGTGTTGTATGCGAAACTTGATTCGTTTTAAATGCCTGAGAAATTTCATCGTGTTGTGAAACGCGATACCTGATGTCACTATGTCATGTCCTGTGGTTGAAGAGAGTAAAAGGAATTTGTCCTCCTACTTTATAAAACGCCGCCCAACAGATGTCAGGTGAAATCTCCTGTCAGAAAATATGGAGTAATCCTAATCCTAACGGTTGAATCTTGAGATTAACACCCAGAATATGGTGACGAATGAACACAATAACATTATCAGAATTTTCTAAGCGTAGCTTATATGTGGCACATGGACGAAAGTATGGAGCACCAAGGGAGGAACGAACGCATTACTTAGTCGTAATTGAGCTAGCGAGACAAGGATTATAGCTATTATACCACGTTGAAGTCCCCAAATAGAAAAGTAAATTATAGATAAAATTAATGATGAAAATGCTTTGGAAGAATAAGTCTTTTAATATTTTACAGCTAGAAGCAAATAGATTTCTATAATGTGTTCTTTTCGTTCTTTTTCGTGTTTATCGGAGGTAGACACCGGCTTGGCGATTAGAAATCAATTCATATTTCGTCTTTTTATCTTTTCGAAGACTGAAATGCGTGATGAAGAGAAAATGTCTGGGTAAAATCAACTAAATATTTTCTTTCTCTTTATTTTTCAATTGGAGAATCTTTGTCGATGTTAGTTGCCAGAAGCACCAATGATCTGAAGAATGTTAAATTACGGTGTCCGTGGCTTAGAATCCAGTTTTCCTGATTTTTTGTAATCTTTGCTCATCCCAATACGTCTTCGGGTGTCAGTGTCGGGCACTCTGTCCTCTGTCAGAAAGTTTTTCAGATATTTACATTTTTGTACTCATTTGATTTTAGTATCCCCGATTGGTAATTTGCATTTTGGACTCATCCTTTTGCTAACAACCATGCATTCTAAATCATTTCAATACAATGAAGGCAATGAAGCCACTAAGACACCAGGTGTTACTTAGAGTGAAAAAATAAGAAAAAGAAAAAGCATTATAATGGAGTGAGAACAATAAAAGAAGAGGAATCGAGAAGACAGTAGATAACGATTGACATTTTATTTGAATTGGCTGGAAAGTATGGGACAGAGAGAGTTCTAAAAGTGAGGAGTGCATGTAGACAAATCTACTGTAAATAGATGAGACCTCGTTGCCAATCTAGTACTGCGTTTAATTTCATAAAGTTTAAGAGCCACATAGGAAAGTAATATTTATTTTGTTTTAATACAAAAATGGGGCACAAGGCCGAAAGTGTCATAGGGAGAACTGTTCTTCAGTCTTAAATTTAGCTTGCCACGATTACTGACCCAAACATACCACAGTATTGCTTAAACAACACATTCTTACTTACCATTCTTACTACAGTCACCATAATACCTGAAGTCTCTGTGTAGTCCTAACTAGTTGCCATATGTGCAATATATCTGTGGGGTTGCGGAATAAAAATAACGACATTTAAAAATGAAACTGGAAATTGGGAAATATGTTTATTAACAAATAACAGGAACAGATATTATCATCATAGCATCCCTTTTATTTAGTATAGACACCAGTATCGGACATAATATCAATTAAATCAGAAAATACATTGGGAGCAATGAAAAAGGGAACAATTAGCTTGCATACAGACAGAAAATAGCTTGAGTAAGTACAAAAGTTGCAAAATACAAGCATGCGTCTTCACACTGGATCCAGAGAGTGAAAAATAAAGATCATAGTGCTAAATTGTTATATAATATCTTTCCTCTTTTATAGTAGCGAATGCTGTGCAAAGTTCCTACAACTGAAGCTTAATCTTCAACAAAAGTGATTCTACAGAAGGATGCTGAGAATATGCCGGAGAGAGCCTTGTAAACAACCACACAAATCACAATGAATATAGAAACAAATTGAATACTTCTACTCAAAATCCGAAATAGTTAAGATTTCTGGATGAAAATAGGATTGGAGGATCTGAAACTTCAGATAGCATAATTTATGCATGAGTAACTAGGAGAACAGCAAATATCTTATCTGCCAAGCTGGACTGCAGAACAGGGAATGGGATAGAGAGTAAAAAGACAAGCTTTCCTAAAAGCTACAAATATAGGAAGTTGTAGATAGCCATGGACGTCCACGTCTTGATACCTCACCCATTAATACTTGCTACAGAATGAAAATCAGCCAACATGCACAAGCCAAGCCGCACTCAAGGTGAAATACAACTTAACTGAATATACTTACTTAGCACCTGTAAGAAAAAAATACTACAAGAAAAACAATATGAGAAAACCTTTTGAAAATGGTGAAACAGTCAACATCATGTTTCACAATAATGAATTAGGTTTATACCAACACATCACTACAATATCACATACATATATATCTATAAAACATACGGTTGCACTGAAAGTATAAAATTATGTATAAAATATCTGTAGTTGAATGCATACGACCTGGTGCAAGTTAATTGAAACAACCGCCTTAATTTCCTTTCTTTCACTACACGGTCGGTTTTGAAACCACTAGAGTGACAGAGTATAATCGATTTCTATTTTGTCCTCAGATTAGGTCATTCGCAGTGGTGTGCAGTAATATGAATCTATTTTCGGGGCGTATGATGAAATTTGATTGTCCTTGAAAAACATTGTGTCAACCATGATTGCATCAGATTTTCCTCACTCCTAGACACTAATGTCTCGACTACCGATTAGTTGTCCTACGGCTATTGTCTGCGATGCACCTTACTCCAGGGAAGCGTACAAAAGTTGTGACACTGCACGAAGACACTGGCAAGCTTACCAATGAGCAAATCAAAGTACTATATACTGGCCAGGAACCTCTCCTGATTTAAATCCAATCGAGCATCTGTGGTTGGTCAATCTATAAGGAACGGGCATACGAAGTACTAACATGTGCACTGAGTCATGTTTGATTGTACAAATGCGAAAAAAAGTAAATAATAACGGGATTATTTCTTCTGTTTCATTTAATTTGCACAAGGGTGTACAATTGCGTTCAAAATATATTTAATTGAATGCCTAAAAGACTGTTAAAATCTGTAGATTTCGGCATTAAATAATCCAACTTCCTCTATCACTGCTATTTGCTTCCATTCCAAATCTCTTTAACCCCTTGCGTGCTAGTGGATTCCCGCCTTGTTTGGGGTGAAACGCTTAAGAAAATCCATACAGGTTGATATGTTACTAATCAAAATCAGCCAAGCCAAGCCAATCCCCGCCCTGAAAGTACACGTCACCTAGAAGGAACAGAAAGTAATTCTTGGGTATGTTACCTAAATGGAAAATCCAAACAGTGACGAGAAGGGATAGTAACAAAAGACAAACTTTGCTTAAGACTAAAATGGATAGAAGTTTTTTGAGAACCATGAGCTGTGGGAAAAATAAGCCTAAGAGAACTCGCAACGTCGAATTTAAAATGAAGTACGATTTTTAAACTCCGTTATCGGAAAATGGCGTTTTATTATCTTTCAAATGCCGCAACCTAATTTTGCAATAGTTGATTTGTTGTATGTTCGCATATTAGTAGAATTGGTTTCTGGAGATTTGTTACTGATTAATTAATGTTATATTCCGGGCTGAGGGAATAAACACATAACACCAAGTGGATACTAGAAGAAAGGTTTATTGTACGCAACCAGTACAATATGAAATACGGTACAGTCATACACACAGGTCAATCTAGTAGTGAGTGCCACTAATTGGAAGGTCGGGCGTGCTTGTGTCGTTTCGCTCTGACTCTTTTTGCAGTCTCTCATAGATAAAATAACAAAGACAAAACTGAAGGGACACGACATATAAAAGAAGAATTTCAGTTTTTATCCGTGCCAAGGGAATAAATACTTAACACCGGGTGGATACTAGAAGGAAGGTTTATTGTACACAACAAGTACAATATGAAATAAGGTACAGATTATACACACAGGTCAATCTAGTAGTGAGTGCCACTAATTGGAAGGTCAGACGTACCTGCGTCGTCTCGCTCTCACCTCCTCTCGAAATTTATTGTAAACGCCGTTACTTTCGCTAGCGTTTTCTGTGAAATGGTTAGTCGGCATGTAGCTGATTGTGAGTGAGTAAATTTTTATTTTAGTTAATATTTTTTTTGTTTTGTTTTGTTTTTTGTTTTTTTTTACCTGGTTCTTCTTAATCACTAAGCTTGCGAACCATATTTTCTACTCACCTTCTTCATTTTTTTATAGGCCAATGGGACTTATAAAGTTAAAACTTAGTACCGTATGTCATTCCTATCCCCCAGTACCCTCAACTAGTATAAGCCCTGCAACTATCCCAACTACATCCCCCCTACTGTTTTGTTCTGTCATCGTTGTATATGTTATATGTAATAGGAGAAGGTAGGCTTTCCTACCGCCCGGTCTACACTCCTCCCCCTTCTATTGGACACGAGTAGAGGCCCAAACCTTGTTTCGTGTTTAGGAAGGGGTTCCCGGATCTCTCTCTCTCTCTCTCTCTCTCTCTGGCCTCTGTACTGGTGCCGCTGTGTTTCTCCCATGATGCGTGTAGTCTGTGGCATTGCCTGTTCATTCTGAGGGTACACGGTTGACAGTTCCCTGGTTGCTGTTTCCGACTGGTAGTTAGGAGCCCTAACTCTTGCGTAGCCTCTTGAGCGGCCGCTCTGATCAACAGTTGCATAATATCGGGGTGTCTGTAGTGCCATGTCGCGCATGGATAGGTGTCCCTGCAGTCATCTCTGGTGGGCAACCCTGAGGCCACATTATGAATCAGGCTGTGCCAAACCCCCTCTCTGCCCGCGTCATGGGTGATAACCGTCGGCTTCCTTTAACTCAGGCCTTCTCTTTTTCCAAAACCAATTACCCACATGAATAACAAAAACCAGAAATATAAACCTAAACCAGCCTTCCAAAAATCACCCAAACCTCTAAATATCTCCTTCTCTAACATCCGTGGCATTAGAACCAACTTCTGCAGCGTTGAATCTTTCCTCATTGCTAAGTGCCCGGATATACTCGCCCTGTGTGAGACCAATCTTGACTCCTCTATCCCTTCCTCTGATCTCTCGATCCCTGAATACCTCCCTCTCCTCAGAAAAGACTCTCTAACCCACATGCATGGCCTGGGTGTCTACGTCAAGGACCATCTCCCTCTGGCTACAGAGTGCTCTCTCGAATCGCCGGATCATTCGTACTTGTGTCTCCGGCTATCTCTTCTCAATGCTGTAAGCTATCTTTTCTTCCTCTACCGCTCTCCATCCTCTCAGAACTGTGGGATACTCGATGTCATTTCTGACAGCATAGATAGGGCCCTCTCTGTCCATCCGTACGCTCACATATTTGTGTTTGGCGATTTTAACGCCCATCACAACCAGTGGCTAAAGAACGCTACCACTGGCCTCGCAGGCATACATACTCTCAACTTTTCAATCTCTCAATCCCTCACCCAGATAATCGATTTCCCCACGCGTTTTTCCTACAATCGTGACTATAAGGCCTCACTCCTCGACCTGTGTTTTACCTCCATCCCTGAGTCTTGAAGTGTCACGCAGCTCTGTCCTATCGGTAACTCCGACCATGCTGTTGTGTCTGTTAGCATCTCCTTCAGCCCCACCCCCTGCAAAGAGCCTCCTACAACCAGAACCACATTCTGCTACCAACGGGCTGACTGGGACTCGTTTCGTGACTTCCTCCGCGATGTCCCCTGGGATGCTGTATTTAAGCTTTTCACTCACGATTGTGCTTCTGAGTTCTCTTCTTGGATCAAAGCCGGTATCGAAGCTTTCATCCCCTCCAGGACATTCAAGGTCAAACCGCGCTCCTCCCCCTGGTTCACAGCTGCTTGCTTGGCCGCCATTGCCCATAGGAACCACTTCTTCCACCGTTTTCGTAGTGATATGTCCGACTCCAACAGACGTCTATTTATCTCTGCACGCAATGAGTGTAAGCGTACCTTCGACGATTCCAAGTCACTATTTGCTGCTCGGATGAAGGAACGTATTGCATCCCGCAAATTTGGCTCCAAGGACTATTGGCGCCTCTGCAAGAGCGTTCTGAATAGTAACAAACCCTTCATTCCTCCCCTGTTCAACCAGTTTGAGGTCCTGACCACCTCTGCCGACAAGGCCGAATGCTTCACTCGGAAATGTTCTTCCAATTTTACGCTTGACTCTTCAGGGGTACCCTTGCCCGATTTCCCTCCCAGAACTGAGGCCCTCCTGGACGGCTTGCACATAACCCCGTCGTCGGTACTGGGCATTATTTCTAACTTAGATCACCACAAGGCTACCGGTGGTGACGGAATACCAGCCATTGTCCTGAAGAAATGCGCACCAGAACTGGCGCCTGCTCTCTCTAAATTGTACAACCGCTGCCTCAAGGAGTCCTGTTTTCCTGACTGCTGGAAGTCCTCAACCATTGTTCCTGTCTTTAAGAACTCTGGCGACCCCTCCAACCCTTCCAATTACTGTCCTATCAGTCTCCTGCCCCTCTTCGGCAAAGTCTTCGAGGCCATTATCAACGCCGAAGTGATTAATCACCTGATATCCCACGATCTGCTCTCAGACAAGCAGTATGGTTTCCGCTTTGCCCGATCTACTGCCGATGTGCTTACGGCCATCACTGAATTTGTCTACCAAGCTATCCATAATAACGGCGAAGCTCGTGCCTTGGCCCTTGACATCTCCAAAGCATTCGATAGAGTTTGGCATGTCGGCCTCCTTCGCAAGCTCCAGGGTTATGGTATCACAGGTCGATTGACCTAATACAATCGTTTCTGTCAAACCGGGATTTGAAGGTTGTTCTCAGTGGATTCATCTCCAACTCCTATCCCACTAACGCAGGTGTTCCTCAAAGCTCCATCCTTGGCCCTACTCTGTTCCTCATATTTATAAACGACCTTCCTGACGCCATAGACTCCCATGTCGGTATCTATGCTGACGACACCACTATTTACTCCTGCCTCAAACACAAATCTAGTGAGGCGGTCAAAATTAATCTGGCAGCTCAAATGGAAAAGGACCTCCAATCGTCTGTGGACTGGGGAGAGAAATGGATGGTCAACTTTAACGCCTCTAAAACTTCTCTCCATTAACCACCACAAGGGTCCATCCCTGCATCCCATTAGAATGTCTGAGGACCAACTTCTCGAGAGCTCCTCTCTGCGGCTGCTCGGTCTCACGCTGTCCGCTGATCCGAGATGGAACAAATACATCGAGTCAGTTGCATCATCCACCGCAAGAAAAGTTGGTTCCCTGTGCCGAGCCAGAAATTTTTCTCCCGGGAATCGATCATCCAAGTCTATAAATCGACCATTCGCCCTTGCATGGAGTATTGCTGCCATATATGGTCTGGGCCCCTGCTGGTTGCCTCAGGGTTCTTGATAAGATCCAGAGACGGATATGCAATGTGATTGGCCTTGATCTGTCATCTTGTCTGCAGTCGCTCTCTCACAGACGCGATGTTGCATCGCTCTGCCTTTTCTACAAGTACTTTCACGGTAATTGCTCCGAGGAGCTGCTTTCGCTTGTCCCTAGGCCTCGTGAATTTAAACGTCCTACGAGGCTGGCATCCTGTTCCCACCCCTTCACCGTTGAAACTGTTAGATGTAGACGTCTCTTCTACTCCAATAGCTTCATGTCTCGCACATCTCGCCTATGGAACTCCCTTCGCTATTACTGTTTCCCTGACAAATACAATCTCCAACGGTTTAAGTGTAGCGTCAATCGTCATCTCCAGTTGCCTTGATCTATCCACTTCCCTTCTCCACATCCTTTCATCTTTCATTCCTATCTGCTCTCGTTCCAAATCTTCTGTAACCCCCTTGCCTTGATCGACCCTCCGTCTTTCTCTTTCTCCACATCCTCTCCTTTACCACTCCTATCTGCTCTTCCTCCATCCCTTCTGTAACCCCATGCGTGATAGTGGCCTCCAGCCTTGCTTGTGGGGATACGCTTAAAAAAAAAAAAATAATACAATTATGACACATGGCCTAAAATAGGGGACGGGTTAAGGCTGGTCCTCACTGACTATCTTATACGGAGCTAATCCGATTCACGACCCATTCACAGATTACAATTCGCACATTCATCATAAGAAGTCATCCGTCATCAACCAATCCTCCATATACCATAATGCCACATATTCTCAGGGGAACCTACAAAAACGCACCCCATGATATAAAAACTTGATGATAATAAAAGTTCAATGCATAAAAATCTAATGATTGACAATGAGAGGGGAGGGGATGAACCCCAACAAAAACTAAATATCAAATCAAAGTAAAATAAATATAACTGATGTTAGTAGGGCCCGTCCAACCCTCAAAAAGGAGAGGCCGCTATATACTGCCTATTGGACAAAATCAAGAGGCTCTCTCGCTAAGGGAGAGGGATTGGATAAGAAATATACGGACATGGGAAAATAAAGAAATTTGATCCAGTCGAGATAAAAAGAGGCCAAAACAAACTAGGGATGTTGGGGATCTCAACTTGGATCATAACCAAAGATGTGGCCGGGAACACTCTCACCTCCTCTCTCGATATTTATTGTATTTAGAATATAAATTGTGGCACATGGCTAAAATGGGGAGGGGTTGAGGCTGGGCATCACTATCTATCTTATACCTAGCTAATCTGATTCACGACACATTCATACATTACAATTTCCACATTCACCATAAGAACCCGTCCGTCACCAATCAGTCCTCCATACACCATAATACTACATTCTCTCAAGGGAGACCTACAAAACGCGCCCCATGCCATAAAAATTTAATGATAATAAATTATAATACATAAAAATCTAATAATGTAGAATGAGAGGAGAAGGAGATGAACCCACTAATAAATTAAAAACAACACAAAGTAAAATAAACATAACTGATTGTTAGTAGGACCCATCCAACCCTCAAAAAGGAGAGGCCGCTGTATTCTGCCCATTGGACAAAATCAAGAAGCTCTCTCGCTAAGGGAGTGGGAAAAGGATACCAAATTATACGGGCATGGGAAAATATAAAGCTGACCCAGACGAGATAAAAAAGGGGCCAAAAGAAACTGGGGAGGTTGGGAGTCTCAACTTCAATCATAACCAAAGATGTGGACGGGAACACTTTTACCTCCTCTCAATATTTAATGCATTTTGAAAAATACAATTATGGCACAATGCCGAAAAAGGGGAGGGGTTGAGGCTTGGTCACACTATCTTATACCGAGCTAATCTGATTCACGAACCATTCAGTCATGACAATTTATCCATTCACCAAAAGAACTCGTCCATCACCAATCAATCCTCCATGCACCATAATACCACGTCCTCTCTAGGGGGGCCTACATAACGCGCCCCATGTCATGAAAAATTTAATGATACTAAAATATATATAAAAATCTATGATGAAAAAATGAGAGGGGGAGATGAACCCAATAATAAAGTAAATATCAACACAAAATAAACTAAACATAACTGATGTTAGTAGGGCCCGTCCAACCCTCAAAAAGGACAGGCCGCTGTATTCCTCCCATGGGACAAAATCAAGACGCTGTCTCGCTAAGGGAGTGTGAAAAGGATACAAAATTATACGGGCATGGTAAAATATAAAGCTAACACAGACGAGATAAAAAAGGGAACAAAAGAAACTGGGGAGGTTGGGAATCTCAAATTGAATCATAACCAAAGGATGGGAACACTCTCACCTCCTCTCTCGTAGACAGTTGACTTTATAGGTACTTACTACCTATAGTGTAATCATTCATGAGGGTGACTGGTTATTCCATTACATCAATTAATAAAACTTAACGGTGTCGAATTCTATTCTTGACTTGTGAAAACTATGCTCACTCTGCTTCGCATTTGACAGTTGAATAGACGCAAAAATAATGACATTATGAGCATAAAAACATAAAATATGGCGTTCGAATTACTGTTTTCAACAAGTCAAGTTACAGCAAGAATCGACGCTAGTAAAATTGTTAATATTAATTGTTTTTTTTTGCTTCCGAAGTGAGAAAACGTTTATGGGAAATTAAAGGATCATTTCCAAGTAATCAAAGCAAACGTTCAGATTTAAAGGTCGGGGGTAAAAATCAATAACTAATTGATTTATGACTCCTATAATTTGCGAAAATATTTTCTGAAAGCCTAAAATACAAGGACACTACATGAGAAAACTATTTTAAAATAATAAAACCATCAACAATGTCCTACCTTAAAGAAATAGGTTTATTCCAAAAAAATATAACACCTACGACAGATCATATTCAAAGTAAATATCTATAAAACATACGTTTACCCAGATAGTATAAAATAGGTACAAATTGCTTGTAGGTAAAACCATAAAATTGTCTTCAAAATATAACTTCAACAAAACTACAGCATAAAACATACATCTCACCGCCTCTATTAATTACGTCCACACAATCATGTATATCCAGAAATGCTGAGTATCATCTGCCATTCAGTATCTGTCAATATTTATGAGATGAGGTATTATGTACACTGTTTACATCATTAGGACTATTGTCCTCATCTTTGTCGCCATGTTTATTACAACGTTTCGGCAGTTGTACGCCCCGGCCTTCTTCAGGTGGTTGGAATGTCGAACTGGACTCTTTATTTCGCTGACTGGCGTAGACTGTTCTATACCTTTTTCAACTTCCAAATGATAATAATCAACTTCAAAATGGACTTATTTTCAAGTAAAAAAATTAATCAACTTCAAAATGGATCAATCAACTTCAAAATGGATCAATCAACTCCAAAATGGATCAATCAACTTCAAATTGAGAAAATGTCAAAAACCTAAAAACAATCAACTTCAAAATAAGAATAAACAACTTCAAATTGAGATATTTTTTTTTGGTAAATTGAAAATTATTTTTTCAATTAATTTACTCCATGAGTAAGGAAATTGACTGTTTGTCTTCATTATATAGATGAAGAAAAAAACAAAATACAAACAACTTAGAGGCCAAGAAAGCATTGGGTGAGCCTACAGTAAAAGTAGGAGGAGAAAGTCCCGTATGGGCAAAAATGATGATTGATGATGATGCTGGAGAAACCTCTACAAAAGAAGCTGAAGAAGAATTAGCAACAGCTCCAAAGAGGACTTACCTCAAGAAAACTGTGGCTGGCGAAAAAAGGCCCAGATTTTAGCTGCACATGCCGCAGCAGGAAATTGGAAAGACCTGACAAGAACAATTGGTGTGCCTCTGCCAGCAGCGTACCGTTGGTTAGACCAGGGTGCTGATAAGAGTGACTCTAGGGGAGGAGTAAGAAAATAAAAAATTACGCAAGAGCATAAGAATTTTATGGCCGAATTAATTGAAAACTCTCTTAGCGTCACTCAGCAAAATTGTAAATAAGTTGGTCGAAAAGTATGAGGTTCGTGGGACGAAAGAATGCATAAGAAAGCACTTGTACTCCATGGCCTTTACTTTAAAAGCGGTTCATTATGAACCAGAAGCTGCCAATAATAATGTCAATAAGGCGAAACGTAAGGATTACGCAGTAGCTTTATTAGAATTTCAGTCCCAAAGTGTGCCAATTCTTTATATGGATGAAACCAATTTTAATCTCCATATTTCAAGAAGAGAAGGTCGCTCTAAAAAAGGCACGAGGTGCACTACAGTCGCGGCCGGCTCCAGGGGAAATAACGTCCAGGTTATTGGATGTATTAGTAAGAATGGATTAATTCATCATAAAATTAAAAGAGGTTCTTTCCAAAAAGAGGATGCGAAAGAATGGACCAGGGAGTGCCTTAGAAAGACAAATGAAATTTGTGAAAGGGGAGTTGTCTTAGTTATTGATAATGCTCCTTGCCATACTTCAATTGAAAAAGTTGTGAAGGAGGAGGAATTTAGGCGACACCAAATTTTCAGACTTGCCTCCTATAGTCCGATGTTAAATCCCATTGAAAAGGTTTGGTCAGCCATTAAAGGTGACGTAAAAAGAATTATGGCAGACTCAATTGTTGGGATTTTAAGAGGTGATGGCCAGGGATCTTTAACTACTAAAGAATTACGCCTCAGCAAGTTAGAATCGATGTTCTCCGAGGCAATTAATAATATTTCCCCTGAGACTTGCACTAACTTTGTATCTGGAATACAGAGATTACTTCCCTCTGTAATTAACTTAGATGATGTAATCTTTTAAATAAATTTCTTAGGAGCGTTTATATATTTTTTATATCCCATTTAAGTAAAAATAAAAGAATAAATATTAAATTTATTAGTATTATATTAATTCTCAATTTGAAGTTGATTATTTCTCATTTTGAAGTTGATTAAACCATTTTGAAGTTGATTAATTTTTTTACCTGAAATTAAGTCCATTTTGAAGTTGATTATTATCATTTTGAAGTTGAAAAGTTCCACGTGACATGTATATTGGATCTCAGTTGTCAGTTATATCCTGTTAATTCCGCCCCTCCAAGTTCTCCACTGCCTTAACCGGGTATTGAACTCACACTCTTTGGGTCCTGTCACTGGATCTAACTAACGCCCGTCACTGGATCTAACGCCTTTATCCACTGTGCCATGTGCCCAGTGACAGGACCCAAAAAAGTGTGAGTTCAATACCCGGTTAAGGCAGTGCAGAACGGCCAAAAACGTTGTGATAAATATGGCGACAAAAATGAGGGCAATAGTCCGAATAATGTAAATAGTGCATCATCTACCATGTATTCAGTTGGGAAAGTAGAATAACATATATTTTTATTGCTTCCAAGAAAATTAAATTTCGGCATTAAATGACCCATAAAGGAGTTGACATACCGTTAAACCAACAAATCAAACAAAACGATTTTACCTGTCGTGTGGGAAAATATTTACATATTTTCTAGTATATCCCCATGTACTGTGTGTTATGAATAATCAAGAGTGGTTACTTTCCTCTTTGAGAGAGCTATTTCTGTTTACTGGGACTATAAAAGGGCACTATACGCGAACCTTGTATTCACAGTTGAATAAAGCTTTTTCAAAGCCTACACCTGCGTGCCATTGTCATTACACTGTGCCTCTTATTCTGCTAGCCTCTACACGAACCACTGCTTTGTGGAACCAACTCCCAAGACGATGCTTCCCCGATGACAGCAATCTTGGCCTGGTCTAAGATTAACTGTTATCTTCCGCAAATATCAGCATAAATTCTCTTACTTTGTAACCCTCTAACTTGTGTGGTTCTTGGGCCTTGTATACGGTAAATATCACTGTAGAAAAATATATCCTTAAAACTTTTCACAAAACTGTTAATATATTTCTCTAGAAAACACGTTGATTCCCACATAACAAAACTGAATATATAAAATGCCACGATACTCTCTGTTCTGAAGCGATATAACATGTTTAAAAAATAAGGTGAACAGGTAACCTATATAGATATGCAACATTGCTCTCCAAAATTATCTTATAGCTACGTCAATTCTCTACGCAACAAAACGAATAGCTAACTATTATAAGAATTCTTTGAAAGGCATTTTCACAATTTTTTGTATCGAGTATCTACAGTGCGCAAGTTACTGATGAAAAAATGCCTTCCCTGTTATCTTGCGTTTTGAAAGAAGAATGTTTTTAAAAATGTACAACCAGGGAGAAGAAATGAAAGCGAAAATACTAGGTTTATCATTTTACGTTTCCAACAACCTCTGCAATTGGTCGTCCGCTCATACTCACATTGAATATTCATAACGCCCTCTAGATAGTCATAAGCACGAGATAAGGAGATTTAGATAAGCTATATACATTTTGGGGAGGAGGGTCGAACAGAGAATATTTCAGCCTCATAATCTTCTACCTACACATTGTTTTACTTAGCGGCTCGGATTGAGGAATCGGTGAGCCGAGTTCGAATTCCAGTCGAATCCATTACATTCACTTACGAATCTTCTTCTCTAACTGCTACTGGTAAATAGCAGAACAGACCGGGTTTTGGATGGCAACTAGTCCAACGCAGAAAGAAATGGCAACCTAATGCGGGAAAAGTCTGCCTCGTCAGTCATGTATCGAAAGATACAGGATTGTCTAAGCGTGTATTACACATGTCACATAACTAACCGACTGATTATACTGCATTAGAAATTGTTTTACTATAAGAATGCATTGGAAATGATTTTACTATAAGAATGCATTGTAAATGATTTTACTATAAGAATGCATTGTAAATGATTTTACTATGAGAATGCATTGGAAATGATTTTACTATAAGAATGCATTCGAAATGATTTTATTATAAGAATGCATTGCAAATGATTTTACTATAAGAATGCATTGTAAATGATTTTACTATAAGAATGCATTGTAAATGATTTTACTATAAGAATGCATTGGAAATGATTTTATTATACGAATGCATTCGAAATGATTTTACTATAAGAATGCATTGGAAATGATTTTATTATACGAATGCATTGGAAATGATTTTACTATAAGAATGCATTGTAAATGATGTTATTATACGAATGCATTAGACATGATTTTACTATAGGAATGTATTGTAAATGATTTCATTATAAAAAGCCATTGGAAATGATCTTACTATGATAATGCATTGGAAATGATTTTACTATCGTAATGCACTGAAAATGGTTTTACTATCGTACTTTGGAGGCACGGTGGAGAAATGGATTGAGGAATCGGAGAGCCGAGTTCAAAATACAGTCGACCCCATTACATTCATTTACGTGCTAATACCTTTGGGGAAGGTATGAATCCTCTTCTTCTCTATCAGCTATGGGTAAATAGCAGGACAGATCGGGTTTTATAGCCTTGCATGGCAACTGGTCTACCACAGAAAGAAATGGTAACCTACAGCGGGAAAAAAATCTGCCTTGTTAGTCATGTATCGAAAGATACATGATCGCCTAAGCGTGTAACATGCATGGCACATAACACATTGGTACTAAATTTGAATGCGTTTCTTTCTAAAATAATTAGAATTATTTATAAGTTTAATGCATGTAGTTAAATTTCATCAGTTTTATTAAAAAATTTATGTTTTTTTATGCACCGTGTTCATTCATAACTTTGGCGATCACAACTTCCCTTTTGCTGCGCTAACACGTTTAGTATTTAACTTTATCTTTACAAAAAGTTTTAAATGTAAAACAAAAAGGGGAAAGAACTCCTGGAAGTTCCACAATCTGTCACCGGTTATGTGAATAATATAGTTCTACTGCAAACCACGATAGAAATGAAAAAAGGGAAAATAGTAATCCTATTGGAACACATCTCTTGGAAAGTTCACCTATACAAGTCAATCCATCCCCAGACATTCTGGAGTCTCTTCACAGCCCAGTTGAGTTTCTTAACTCTCTTGAGTTGTATAGTATTTCTGGCAACAAGTTTCAGCTAAAAGTTTGGATGCCTATCATATCTCTTAGGAAAATCTATTCACTCGAGTTTTAAAATGGATCTCGTCCTAGCCGACTAAGAGAATCTCCTACGTACAATTAAAAGAACTTATATAGGACAGGTAAAAGGCATGTTTCATTTTGGAATAGCTAAATGTAAGGCACGGGAACAATTTCTGAAAATCGATGTTCTCAAAGTCAGTATTTCATTCTTTTCACATGGCCAGTGTGCTGATGATCAACCAGGTCAATGGTGATGATATAGGTGTTCGTAGTCGGTATAAGAAAAACCTTGAACAAAACCTGAACATTCTTTACTAAGTGTTCCAAAAAGTAGGAAATAAACATACCTAAAACAGAAACTATGATTTGGAACTGGAATGAGAGTATTGATGGCACATCCACCGATTTCTTCTTTAACAGATTCTTAAATTCATTAGTTATAAACACTTCAAATACCTCGGAATTTTTATGATTAATTTAGTTTAGTGTTGAGTCTTGACTCAATGTTGAATCTCGCCTATTGCATGGAATAATAATGCAACACAAAATGTACTTGGAACAAGAATGTATTATAACAAGAAAGTGTACACAATAAGTACATATAGTATTTCTGTATATTCTGGGAAGACGTTCCTGGAGAATGTGTTGACTAGTCGCAGTCGATCAGAGTCTCTAGTTGGATCTCGTGATTCTTCTCTTCTCTTCCTTCTCCCTCGTCTTCCGGTATCAACCATTATTTATATAGTTGGTAGTCACCTATGCAGATAAGGTGGATCCCACCACAACATTTAGCAAATAAGGAAATTGTAAACGGGATATGTTGCGTTAGGGGAACTTTTTTCTAACAACGTAAGAGTCGAATATTGACCTGAGAACTGGAGTCATTTTCTTAAGTAGCCTTCTTTCATCTAAACTCTCATATGGATGTCATGTTTAGCGCCCAGCTCGTCCAAAATCTTTTGTAATCTATATGACATCCTCTTCTCATAATGACTTCAAAGGAATAAGTCCTTCATAACTCAAAGACGATCATTTATCGGACAGTATTGACTGGCGCTACAAATCCATGAATGAAGAAGAGACTTACAAAATGACAAAATCCACGTGACTTCAGTATCTCTCCATATTTCTGAGATGAGGTATTATGTACCCTATTTACATTATTCGGACTATTGTCCTAATCTTTGTCGCCATATTTATTACAACGACACAAGGCACAGTGGATAAAGGCGTCGTAATGTCCAGTGACAGGACCCAGTGAGTATGAGTTCAATACCCGGTTGAGTCAGTGGAGAACTTGGACAGGGAAATTAACATGATATAACTGATAACTGACATCCATTAAACATGGCACGTAGAACTAGAACAGTCTACCCCAGTGAGCGAAATAAAGGGTTCAGTTCGACATTCAAACCACCTGAAGAAGGCCGGAGCATTGTAATAAATATGGCGACAAAGATGAGGACAAAAGTCTGAATAATGTAAATAGTGTACATAGTACCTCATCTCAGAATACTGGAAGGCCGAAACGTTGTAATAAATATGGCGACAAAGGTGAGGACAATAGTCTGAATAATGTAAATAGTCCACGTGACCTGAGCTCTTTGAACAACAGAAACAATGTAACAGGGCATTGGCCTTATTTAAACGTTTGAATGCATGAAATTAGAGCTTGTTGATTTAGTGGGACAGCCAATGGGATAATAATAATTAAAATTCTCTGAAAAGTGCGTTGAATATTTGGGAAGGAGAAAATTAAAAACGAAACGCGTTAAAATTTATGTTTTGAAATAATAAAATAATTAAGAACACCTCCAAAGAGGATCGAACCCAGATTTATGTAGACAAGATTCAGAAGACTATTTACATTATTACAACGTTTCGGCCTTTCAGTATCTGTTTATATTTCTGAGATGAGTTATTATGTACACTATTTACATTATTCGGACTATTGTCCTCATCTTTGTCGCCATTTGGTCAATGAATACTGAATGTTTACTGTTTGGAAACGGATATTTCATCATCAACAATGACATAATCTCATTAGTATTGGTTGGAATTTTATCTAGAGATGGTGTCTCGATGAAAAAAAAAGTTGTACATATATATATATATTTCATACATAATACATTGTGGTTATTAACAGATAAAAAAAGTGGTAGACGTAATGGACCGACAACAAAAATAGGTCATCGAGTTACTGACCACATTCGACGTTGTTTCACTTAGGGTTAGGGTTAGACAGGTGTTAGGGTTAGGATTAGGGTTAGGGTTAGTCAGGGGTTAGGTTAGGGTTAGGGTTATCGTATATCAATCTAATGTATATCAATATATGTATATCAATATATGTATATCAATGTAATGTGGTCGTAAGCCACATATAACTAGATGTGACATGTAGGCGACTGACATTTGGCCGACGGATATTTGGCCGAGGGGCATTTCGCCGAACGGATGTTTGACCCGGTGGACATTTTGCAGATAATGTAGTGGCGTACTTACATGTGTCTGTCACACTCTTTATCGTAATGTGCTACATATATTTATATTTATTTACAGTATTAATTGATGTTGTTTTTGTTGACAGACTTTTAAAAAAAATCTATTCTGTATATATTATATTTTACTTCAAATATTACTGTAAGATGATAATTATTTTGAGAAAAAGCACATTTTACTACAGTAAAAGCCTCAAGCTTTTACGATATGAAAGATCTTTCAATTTCGCTTTTAATGACCTTTATCTTAAAGGGATGAAGAAGCTTTTACCTTATTGCTAAATACGAATTTAAATAATTAGGTGCTACATTTTACCCAAATATTCTCAACTATTTTAAAAAATACTAACTTCAATAATCAAAGTCTGTCTATATTTCTTAGATGAGGTATTATGTACAGTATTTACATTAGTCGGACTATTGTCCTCATCTTTGTCGCCATATTTGTCACAACGTTTCGGCCGTTGTACGCTCCGGCCTTCTTCAGGTGGTTGGAATTTCGAACCGAATCCTTTATTTCGATCACTGGGGTAGACTGTTCTAGTTCCACGAGCCATGTTTGGTGGATGTCAGTTATCAGTTATCAGACCCAAAGAGTGTGAGTTCAATACCCGGTTCAGGCAGTGGAGAACTTTCAGAGGGAAAATTACCAGGAGATAACTGATAACTAGAACTAGAACAGTCTACCCCAGTGATCGAAATAAAGGGTTCGGTTCGAAATTCCAACCACCTGAAGAAGGCCGGAGCGTACAACGGCCGAAACGTTGTGACAAATATGGCGACAAAGATGAGGACAATAGTCCGACTAATGTAAATACTGTTCAATAATCAAATATTTAAATAAGAAAACTTTTAACTTTAAATTTAGATTTAGTAATTTAATCACTTGAAATTCAGTGGTAATTATTAGTCCTATTCTACCTTATAATACTGCTAATTTAAATACTTAAAATATTGCTTCTTACTATTTTTACTTGTACTTTTTCGGTGAAATGTCCTTCGGCCAAATGTCCGTCGGCCAAGCGTTTGGCAATGAGAGCTGAAAGCAATGAAATAATCGAGTTTCAAACCGCGGTCCTGGGAGAATCTTGACAGGTGCGTAGAAGTGGAAAAAGAGGTTGCACCGAGGACACATTTACCTCACCCATTCGTTCAACGGTATTTCAACGTGATGTGGTCGTACGACACATATCGCAAGAAGTGAAAATAATGAAATAATCAAGTGTCGGAGTTAGCCCCTCCTCGGTTCTTTAATCCTTCAACAGGGGTCTCTCTCCCCTGGCTATAAATACTGGCTGACCCTCTCTCTCTCTCTCTCTCTCTCTCTCTCTCTCTCTCTCTCTCTCTCTTTTTCGACTTATGCCTTGGGCCGCTACCTCGCGCGGAGGCGAGGTAAAATCTCTCTTTTTCCACTTAGGCCAATATGTGACCTCTCACAGATACAGCGTTTCCCAAATTCTGAGAAAGCGCTAAGAAAAAATACACGTACGCACGAACACTTACAACACACACACACATAATTTCTCCATACAAACCCTATGTAACGGTCCATGTCTTTGTTTAACTTGTTTTGTTATTAATATATATTTGTTTACACATGTATATCGGTCTTGTTTGTTTTCTTTGTCTTCTTTGGACTTAATTAAAGACCGACATTCTTCTGTAGCTGGACCGGCCAGCAGGAAATTTTAACCTTCTGATATCTCCTCACATCTACACCCCGCACGGTCCGCTACACAAGTTTCTGCAATTACACGCTATCAAAAAATGTTTGGGAATGAAAGAGCGATAGCAGTTAGTTAGTTAGGGTTAGTGGCACATCTTTTTCTTGGCAATTAACTCGATTAATTTTCAATGATATGCGTGCCAGGCACTTTACCGTTAGCAGACATCTGTGTGACAAAGGTGATTCTCTCTTATTGCTGTAAACGTACATCTCCGTTGATATAAATTTAACGGTTCCAGGCTTCTATCGCCGAATTATTTTATTAAAGGGTATGTAACTCTTGACAAGAAACGAAGTTAACAAGGATCGTACCAAAAGTTCTAAGCCCCACCCACAAGAAGTTGGAGAAACAAGACCGTCTTTCACTATTTCTCACTATAGTAACCCTTGACATCAATACACTTAGTCCAACGACGCTTACGAGGGACGTTCAAAAAGTTCTAAGCCCCACCCACAAGAAGTTGGAGAAACAAGACAGTCTTTCACTATTTCTCACTATAGTAACCCTTGACATCAATACACTTAGTCCAACGACGCTTACGAGGGACGTTCAAAAAGTTCTAAGCCCCACCCACAAGAAGTTGGAGAAACAAGACCGTCTTTCACTATTTCTCACTATAGTTACCCTTGACATCAATACACTTAGTCCAACGACGCTTACGAGGGACGTTCAAAAAGTTCTAAGCCCCACCCACAAGAAGTTGGAGAAACAAGACAGTCTTTCACTATTTCTCACTATAGTAACCCTTGACATCAATACACTTAGTCCAACGACGCTTACGAGGGACGTTCAAAAAGTTCTAAGCCCCACCCACAAGAAGTTGGAGAAACAAGACAGTCTTTCACTATTTCTCACTATAGTAACCCTTGACATCAATACACTTAGTCCAACGACGCTTACGAGAGATATTCAAAAAGTTCTAAGCCTCACCCGAAAGTAGTTGCAGAAACAAGTCAGTTTTCACTATTTTTCACTATGTTTAAGTATTGCAATTCCACCACGAAAGAAGCTACCCACACGATGAAACACATCCTAACTGAATATACTTAACAGCTGTAATATATTATTACTACAAGGAAACCAACATGAGATAATTATTTTTAAAATAATGTTAACATAATGATATACCTTAAAGAAATAGGTTTATTCACACACAATACTTACAACTGATCATGTACATATTACATATCTATAGAGCATTCGAGTTCCCTGAAAATATAAAATTATGTACAAAATAACTGTAGTAGAAGCCATAAAATTCTGTTAAAAATATTTAGATTTCGCCATTAAATAACTCATAGAGATGTTGATATACCACAAAGCAAAATTAACAAAACTAAACATTTTTCCTTCGAAATTTATTCGATGCATATTGGTATGCAAAGATGAGGGGTCTGCTTATATTTACCTAAGCCCCTTAAATTACAAATAATTGTAAATGGATAACACGATAATAAAAGTAGTATCACACGAGATATTCTATATACGATAGCAAATAATTTTCATCATCATATCTCATAAAATGCCTAATGTAGATAACTTAATTATCTCATTTCAATCAGTGAAAGCAATACATCTCCATGGCGTTTTAGTCCTGGGTAAAATAATAAACTACATCCTGCAGCAAGGCCTCTGATCAGGAAATTGGAGCTTTTGAGGAGCCGTCCTGGGTAAGACGTTAAACTACATCCACGTCCTGGGTAAGACGATAAACTACACCCAGCAGCAAGGCCTCTGATCAGGAGGTTTCGAGGAGCGTGGAACCACCCCTTAATTGTTGGTGGTACCAGGTCCATCCTGACCCGGGGTGGTAGGGTCCCAGCTATGGGCAAATAGTTAACAATTACCAGCAATACTTTAAAAAAAATATTACCAGCAGTACAATTTTGAAGGAAAAATATTACCAGAAACATATTTTTGACAAAACAAAATATTACCAGCAATAAAAAGATTTTTCATCATTAAATAACCCATTCAGGTTGATGTGCCGTAAAACAAAATAAACCAAACCAAAATAAACCAAAGAATACATATTCTATTCATATGAATCTATTCTAAAAATGTTGTCGGCATTAAATAACCCATTGAGGTTGATGTACCGTAAAACAAAATAAACCAAACCAATCTAAACCAAATAATACATATACTATTCATATGCATCTATTCTAAAAATGTTGTCGGCATTAAATAACCCATTGAGGTTGATGTGCCGTAAAACAAAATAAACCAAACCAATCTAAACCAAATAATACATATACTATTCATATGCATCTATTCTAAAAATGTTGTCGGCATTAAATAACCCATTGAGGTTGATGTGCCGTAAAACAAAATAAACCAAACCAATCTAAACCAAATAATACATATTCTATTCATATGAATCTATTCTAAAAATGTTGTCGGCATTAAATAATCCATTGAGGTTGTTAGACCGTAAAACGAAATAAACCAGACCAAACCAAACCTTTTGAGGAGGATGGAATCACCTCTTAAATTCTGTTGTTCCCAGGTCTAACTGACCTGGGATGGTAGCACGTTAGGGCCCCAGTTATGGGAAAATAGTTAATCCCACAAAAACAAAACCCTATTAAAGTAAAAAAATATATATTTCTATAGTAAAACACAAGTAATACATTTTCAGGTAAAAAATAACCAACAATATCTATTTATAGTAAAATGATCAACAATACATTAATCAAAATGAAAGAAAGCGTTGATGACATTAATCCATATAATATCCTAGAATTTCTTTCAAGAAATCAAACTATATTCCAAAATATAACTTCATCAAAACTCCAGCTTAAAAAAAACACATACCACCGCCTCTAGTAATGATAGTCACACAAACATGTAAAGGCCCAAAATCTGAGTATCATGTACCATGTCGTCTGGGGTATAACGATAAACTTTATCTAGCAGCAAGGGCTCTAATGTGGAGGTTTTGAGCGTGGAACCACCTCTTATTTGCTGTTGTTCCAAAGTCCACTCTTTAGGGTCCCAGCTATGAGGAAATAGTTAACCCCTAAACTGGGGTCAAAATACAATGAAAATACAAAAAATTATTTCTATAGTAAAAAAATACCAGCAATATGTTTTGGGCGATAAAATTACCAGCAATACATTTGAGTCTCGAGAAAAAAAAGCCTCTTTACAAAAATACGTCAATAAGACTTGATCTACACACTGATTTCTTACAAAGAATACATATTCTATTCATACGAACCTATCCTAAAAATCTTGTCGGCATTAAATAACCCATTGAGGTTGATTATCCGTAAAACAAAATAAACTATAAAGCAATCACCTACAATGTATACAATTGTGTAAGCATTATCACATTTTATTACTTCAAAATATTCAGGAAAATTAAATTTCGGTATTAAATGACCCATAACGTGTTGATATGCCATTAAACAAACAAATCAACTTAAATAAACCATGACCTTTTATTTTCTTGACAGTAAAAATATGAACTGTCGTAACTTCAAAGGAAATTTCTTAAATAATAAGTAGAGTCTTTTTTAAACATTAAGAATTATTATCGAATTTCACCAGAAAAAGAATTTGATTGGATTAATCAGTTATTGAGTTTTCTATCTACACTGACTTGCCAAATATTAGAGAGAAATCTATCATAAGCTTCAATAACTCACATCGCCGGTTTAACAACGCCTTTTACTAATTGCTGGAGTGGCTGTATTTGTGTCATTATCTGGCACGTTACGCAGCTGTCCATAAATCATTTGCGCTTACTGAGAGTACCGGCAGGGAATTTACTGACGCCTGAAACATGTCCGATACATGCTCAATGGGATTTAAATCTAGCCAGGACAGAGGTTAATGGGTTACCTGGAACTAGTCGCTCGTTTCTCCCGGACTGCGCTGTTCTACTGGAACAAACCGTCAACCATGGCGCGACACACCCTTGTGCCACGACAGATTCGACGAACAAGCAATCGATCTCACGCCGCAATTTTTGTGGGTTTTTTTTTCAGGTACTTGGGCATTTGGCTGATGTACATTTGTCCGAAATGACATTTGGCCCTCGGACATTTAACGGAGTGGACATTTAGCCGAAAATGTAGTGGCGTACCTACATGTATGTCACACTCATTTTCGTAATGTTCTTCATATATTTATATCTATTTACTGTATTAATTTATAATTTTTCGTTTTTTTTTTGACGCGCTTTTAAAAAATATATCCTGTATATATTATATTTTATTCAAATATTACTGTTAGATTATAAGTATAATTTTTCGTTTTTTTTTGACGCGCTTTTAAAAAATATATCCTGTATATATTATATTTTATTCAAATATTACTGTTAGATTATAAGTATAATTTTTCGTTTTTTTTTGACGCGCTTTTAAAAAATATATCCTGTATATATTATATTTTATTCAAATATTACTGTTAGATTATAAGTATAATTTTTCGTTTTTTTTTTTACGCGCTTTTAAAAAATATATCCTGTATATATTATATTTTATTCAAATATTACTGTTAGATTATAAGTATAATTTTTCGTTTTTTTTTTACGCGCATTTAAAAAATATATCCTGTATATATTATATTTTATTCAAATATTACTGTTAGATTATAAGTATAATTTTTCCTTTTTTTTTTGACGCGCTTTTAAAAAATATATCCTGTATATATTATATTTTATTCAAATATTACTGTTAGATTATAAGTATAATTTTTCGTTTTTTTTTGACGCGCTTTTAAAAAATATATCCTGTATATATTATATTTTATTCAAATATTACTGTTAGATTATAAGTATAATTTTTCGTTTTTTTTTTGACGCGCTTTTAAAAAATATATCCTGTATATATTATATTTTATTCAAATATTACTGTTAGTTTATAAGTATAATTTTTCCTTTTTTTTTTGACGCGCTTTTAAAAAATATATCCTGTATATATTATATTTTATTCAAATATTACTGTTAGATTATAAGTATTTTGAGAAAAAAGCACTTTTATCTACAGCAAAAATCTTAAACTTTCACGATATGAAAGATCTTTCAATTTCGCTTTCAATGATCATTATCTTAAAGGGATAAACTAGATTTTATCTTACTCTTAAATACGAATTTAAATAATTAGGTGCTACTTTTTACCCAAATACAATAAAATATTTTTTAAAATACTAATTTCAATAAATAGATATTGGAATAAGAAAACTTTTAACTTTAAATATAGATTTAGTAATTTAATCACTTGAAATGCAGTGGTAATTATTAGTCCTATTCTACCTTATAATACTGCTAATTAAAATACTTAAAATATTGCTTGTTACTATTTTTACTTGTACTTTTTCGGTCAAATGTCCATTGGCCAAATGTCCGTCGGCCA
Source organism: Acanthosepion esculentum (assembly GCA_964036315.1). Classification (NCBI taxonomy): domain Eukaryota; kingdom Metazoa; phylum Mollusca; class Cephalopoda; order Sepiida; family Sepiidae; genus Acanthosepion; species Acanthosepion esculentum. The sequence continues at coordinate 55,902,776 of OZ038513.1, read as the reverse complement.
TGTTTCCGTTCGGCCAAGTGTCCGTTCGGGCAAATGTCCGTTCGGGCAAATGCCCGTTTGGGCAAATATCCGTTTGGGCAAATGTCCTTCGGCCAAATGTCCGTCGGCCAAGTGTCTGTTCGGGCAAATGTCCGTTCGGGCAAATGTCCGTTCGGCCAAATATCCGTTCGGCCAAATGTCCGTTCGGCCAAGTGTCTGTTCGGGCAAATGTCCGTTCGGGCAAATGTCCGTTCGGCCAAATATCCGTTCGGCCAAATGTCCGTTCGGGCAAATGTCCGTTCGGCCAAATATCCGTTCGGCCAAATGTCCGTCGGCCAAGTGTCTGTTCGGGCAAATGTCCGTTCGGGCAAATGTCCGTTCGGCCAAATATCCGTTCGGCCAAATGTCCGTTCGGGCAAATGTCCGTTCGGCCAAATATCCGTTCGGCCAAATGTCCGTCGGCCAAGTGTCTGTTCGGGCAAATGTCCGTTCGGGCAAATGTCCGTTCGGCCAAATATCCGTTCGGCCAAATGTCCGTTCGGCCAAGTGTCTGTTCGGGCAAATGTCCGTTCGGCCAAATATCCGTTCGGCCAAATGTCCGTTCGGGCAAATGTCCGTTCGGGCAAATGTCCGTTCGGCCAAATATCCGTTCGGCCAAATGTCCGTTCGGCCAAGTGTCTGTTCGGGCAAATGTCCGTTCGGGCAAATGTCCGTTCGGCCAAATATCCGTTCGGCCAAATGTCCGTTCGGGCAAATGTCCGTTCGGCCAAATATCCGTTCGGCCAAATGTCCGTTCGGCCAAGTGTCTGTTCGGGCAAATGTCCGTTCGGGCAAATGTCCGTTCGGCCAAATATCCGTTCGGCCAAATGTCCGTTCGGCCAAGTGTCTGTTCGGGCAAATGTCCGTTCGGGCAAATGTCCGTTCGGCCAAATATCCGTTCGGCCAAATGTCCGTTCGGCCAAGTGTCTGTTCGGGCAAATGTCCGTTCGGGCAAATGTCCGTTCGGCCAAATATCCGTTCGGCCAAATGTCCGTTCGGGCAAATGTCCGTTCGGCCAAATATCCGTTCGGCCAAATGTCCGTCGGCCAAGTGTCTGTTCGGGCAAATGTCCGTTCGGGCAAATGTCCGTTCGGCCAAATATCCGTTCGGCCAAATGTCCGTTCGGGCAAATGTCCGTTCGGCCAAATATCCGTTCGGCCAAATGTCCGTCGGCCAAGTGTCTGTTCGGGCAAATGTCCGTTCGGGCAAATGTCCGTTCGGCCAAATATCCGTTCGGCCAAATGTCCGTTCGGCCAAGTGTCTGTTCGGGCAAATGTCCGTTCGGCCAAATATCCGTTCGGCCAAATGTCCGTTCGGGCAAATGTCCGTTCGGGCAAATGTCCGTTCGGCCAAATATCCGTTCGGCCAAATGTCCGTTCGGCCAAGTGTCTGTTCGGGCAAATGTCCGTTCGGGCAAATGTCCGTTCGGCCAAATATCCGTTCGGCCAAATGTCCGTTCGGGCAAATGTCCGTTCGGCCAAATATCCGTTCGGCCAAATGTCCGTTCGGCCAAGTGTCTGTTCGGGCAAATGTCCGTTCGGGCAAATGTCCGTTCGGCCAAATATCCGTTCGGCCAAATGTCCGTTCGGGCAAATGTCCGTTCGGCCAAATATCCGTTCGGCCAAATGTCCGTCGGCCAAGTGTCTGTTCGGGCAAATGTCCGTTCGGGCAAATGTCCGTTCGGCCAAATATCCGTTCGGCCAAATGTCCGTTCGGGCAAATGTCCGTTCGGCCAAATATCCGTTCGGCCAAATGTCCGTCGGCCAAGTGTCTGTTCGGGCAAATATCCGTTCGGGCAAATGTCCGTTCGGCCAAATATCCGTTCGGCCAAATGTCCGTTCGGCCAAGTGTCTGTTCGGGCAAATGTCCGTTCGGCCAAATATCCGTTCGGCCAAATGTCCGTTCGGCCAAGTGTCCGTTCGGCCAAATGTCCGTTCGGCCAAATATCCGTTCGGCCAAATGTCCGTTCGGCCAAATGTCCGTCGGCCAAGTGTCTGTTCGGGCAAATGTCCGTTCGGGCAAATGTCCGTTCGGCCAAATATCCGTTCGGCCAAATGTCCGTTCGGCCAAGTGTCTGTTCGGGCAAATGTCCGTTCGGCCAAATATCCGTTCGGCCAAATGTCCGTTCGGCCAAGTGTCCGTTCGGGCAAATGTCCGTTCGGGCAAATGCCCGTTTGGGCAAATATCCGTTTGGGCAAATGTCCTTCGGCCAAATGTCCGTCGGCCAAGTGTCCGTTCGGGCAAATGTCCGTTCGGGCAAATGTCCGTTTCGGCAAATGTCCGTTCGGCCAAATGTCTCTCGGCCAAATAGTTCGGAAGTTTAACTCGGATGACAATAGGTTATTTCTGAGGAGCGGCTGTACATGTAACACTGGGTCTTGTCACAGCCTGACAACACTTGGTACAACCTGGTGACACCCCCAAGCGGCAAATCGAATCCAAGCTACTAACCTAACTACTAGAACACTTAGGAAGTCGACTTTTATGTAAACATAGCACATTTGATCATTGTTCCATCTGCTAGGTGCCGATTTAAACATTTAATTATTTACATTGTTCCAGCTATTGTAGAGTTGAGTTAAAGAGAGATAACTGAGACAGCTGGAAGAGGTATGGCACGTGGAACTAGAACAATCTACCTTGGTGGACGAAATAAAGAGTTCAGTTCGAAATTTCAATCACCTGAAGAAGGCCGGTGCGTACAACAGCCGAAAGTGATAGTAACGAGACAGATAATGAGTTGCAAAAGAGGGAAGTTGTAGAGAGCTACGATCGGGAAAATACTGAAGGAAAACGATACATAAAATACGCTAATCAGAGAAATGTAACAGGTTATCGGGCCAGTTGGTGACGCGTATGTCTAGGTGTACAAATATAGAAATTGGTCAAGTAAGCAGTGAAAACCCTTCTTGAAGACATCGCACAAAAGATAATTGCCCTATTAGCCCCCACCCCCACCCCATAATTCCAAATCTTAAAATCCCAAATGTCGAAAACATGAAATTTAAAATCTGGAAATCTGAAATCTTGAATGTACCAAATCCAGACAGATCAGAATCCCAAAATTTAAAGTCCTGAAAGATTCGAATCCGGAAAAATAGCCTTTGGGAGAAATTGAAAAATATTAGGTTGGTGCAAAAATAATGTCGTTTTTTGACGTTCAAGATCATGTCAAAAAACGACATTATTTTTGCACCAACCTAATAGAAAAAGCTTTATTCGTAAACATATAAAAATACTGTTTAAATAGTGTTTATTCATTTGAAACATTAAAAAATTCCTTAAAAAATATGGCATATGCGATGGGATAATTTAGCAACAGCCCGTAGAAAATGAATGCGAACGCATTCTCAGAGGATATTCTTGTCACAAAAAGAAAAAAAATGTGTTTTATCATGATGAAAGGCTTAGAAATATAGTTAGCTATCGTGAATACCGATCAGATCTTCTGGACTATCTTAGGCTTCTTGCTCATAAACTTACATTATAAATTATTCATATATTCTGGTTTTATATTTTAAATACATTTTCAATGTTTCAAATGTATAATCACAATTCAAACGGTATTTTGTAACCGTTTAGAAATGAAGATTTTTTCAAAGTTTTATTTTTTTTAAATTTTTCCCAAAGACAATTTTTGGGGTTTCTGATCTTTCAGGATTTTTAATTTCGGGATTCTGATCTGTTTCGGGATTTCAAAATTCGGGATTTTAAATTTCAGGATTTCGATATTTGGGATTTTAATATTCGGGATTATAACCCAAACCCCTGCCACCCAAGGTCTTTTGCTGAGGCTTTGCTTGCGGGAATATTTCAGTCGTGAAGGGGAACAGTTAGCTTCGCCTGCAAAAACGGTCTACAACGGCTAAGTCGACGACGAGAACAACGAATCTGAATTGAACACAAAATATCTATCTTGTTTTTTGGGTTTTTTTTTTACAATAAGGTTCAACATTTACAGGGCCCGGGGGCTACTCGAAGTAGACAGTTACATTAGGAGGCGATTTGGGTGGATAGGCGGGTAAGATAACGATTAACTCTAGACTTGTACATGTTATTATCATAGTGTTCGAGGAAACATCGTCATGGTAGTCGATTCTACAGGGCAGTGGTTCGCGGGAAGAGACATTTTGGAGTTGAACTTACGTCGCGCCGATGTCATACAGAGAGAATGTGGGTGGTTTGCTACTAAGTAAGTGGCATGATGGGTCCTTGCCGTGAACGTTTGAACTGGGGGAAACCAGGGAATTTAGTTCATCTGAGCACTTTCCGCGGAAGTCGTGAGAGAGCAGTGCGAGGCTTTCCACATCCCGAGAAACATTCGCCACTCGCAAGGGCTCGGTGACGCTTTTTGGCGTTAATGAGTTAGGTCTGACAGCTCCAGCTCAAATATGACAACAGTATTCCATTTTTGACTCGATCTAGCTCTGGTAAAGATGGAGGATAACACGAGGAGTCGGATACTTACTGGAGCGGTACAGGAGACCGACCATTTTACCTGCATCGTTAACAATGAATCATATGTACGAGTTCCCCTTTTTTAGGTCAGGTGTGAGTTTGAAGCCTAAGAGTCTTTCACTGCGCGGTGCCTCCCAGAGGGCACATCCGTTCACAGCCTGAAATCGATCTTGACTGGCCCGTTTCGTTTTTCGGCTTCAGGCTAATTGCCATTCGAAATTAAATAATATTGTCGGATTGAATATTTGCGTTCCAGACTAGTCGATTATGAAAATGAATTTACTTTCATCATAATTTAAGATTTAGATTTGCTTAAGGGAAGTCTAGACACAACTGTTGTTCCAACTATATTTCTATTTTTGTTCTGCTTAGACTTGCTAATTTAGCGTTGAGTTGGCCCCCATATAAAGATAATGTCTAAGGGCTACTGGAAAAATCAAATGTTTTTATCTATAATTACATCTTGACAGCTTCAGGTACGAGCAAAATTTTCCAGCACTAATTTCTGAAGACTACAGTATATATACAATTAAAAAAACATGTTTTTCGCTGGAAATTTTTGCAGCAATACACTCACACCCACATTATTAATAATACTAACTAGATAAAACATTTGAAAAGATATCAGTAATATGCACTAACAGTGTGAATCGGATAGATTGCCGTCAACACTACGCAAAAAAGAAAATAACACTGACCTCTAATACATATATTTACCAAACTTACACAAAAATATCTTGAAATACTAAAGAGTAAATGTATTTAATAAAACAACCATTGGCTTCAACCACAACCTCAAGACAACTTCGGAATCTCTTCCAACTCTTCCAGACGGTCTCCTTGTTTAAATTGGTGAATCCTGCCATAATACTTGCCTTCAGTTCATCTTTGGTGTTACAAGAACTTTTATTGGTATCTCGCTCAATTGCACATAATAATCAAGGGGGTTGCAGTCTGTGGAGTTAGGTGGCCAGATGTAAGGTGTGATGTGGTCGCAGAAATTATCTGACAGCCATGACTGGGTGCTCCTGCTTGTGTGGCAGGGTGGAGAGTCCTGTTGCCAGATATAGGGTCTTCCAGAAGCCACCTTCTCAAGGCAGAACTACCACCTCAAGGTAATTGATGTAGGGATGATGAATGAAGACGTAATGTTGCCATCACTAATGATCATCCTTCGTAATCGTCATTAGACTCATCCAACTCTTTCTGAAAACTCTGTTCTGTCCGCAGCTTAACATTCAAACAATCTTAAATGATTTTTTGCCTTGATAAAGTCCCTCATGGGACGAAACACGTCGGCTAAGATAAGTTTTAAAAATTTATTCCTACGATGCTTTTACAGACATACTTTATTTGAAATTCCTACACACACACACACACACACACACACACATACACACACACATACATTCCCCCTGCTATGGGTAAATAGCAGGACAGACTTGGGTAGCAACCGATCTAGGAGAAGGAAAAAGCCTGAATTTTTAAATCGCTCTGGAGAGGGTTGGACTCAATCAGGCTATCTTGCCCAAGAAACAACATTTCGACTGTAGCTGCAGTACACAAAAATAATGATATTTTTGTATATTCCAGTCAAAATACAAATTTACATATTAAATACTTTCTTAATACATCTCGATAAACTTATCCCTTTTTGTTTTAAATATAAAATATAAATCCTGTCTTTTTAGAATAGAATTATTTAAAAATCAGTAATCTCCGTATAAAATATCGACTGTGCCAGTATTGCAAATATTTTTATTAAAATTTAAATTATATAACAGTCAGTGTTTACTCAGCACTTGAAAATCGCGTTGTGCATGAAACTCGAATCGTGCTACCAATGAGGAAAATATTCTTCAATATATATATATATATATATATATATATATATATATATATATATATATATATATATATATATATAACCTAAAGAGCCAGGTAAACATATCTAGGTTTCACCTAAATGTATCGTCAGGGTAAAACTGGCCATTTTACCCTGGCGATCCGTTTAGGTGAAACCTAGGTAGGTTTGCCTGTCTCTTTAGGTTTATATTAGGTTTGCTCTACTTCGTGTATAGAGTACTTTACTTAGTTACTTTTACTCATTTTGGAGGTTTTTTTCTTTGGACTGAGCTTGAACTCTGAACGATTGTTTTTCACATTCTTCATAATGAAACGGATCTAAACGGATCTTCAGGGTAAACTGGCATATATATATATATATATATATATATATATATATATATATATATATATATATATATATATATATATATATATATATATATATATATGAAATAACAATATATAATTTTTTATATATCAAGAAGAATTTTAGGAGAAAGATATATGACAAATTTGAAAAAGTTCCCGTCTAACGCCCTCGACCCCTAGAACCACGTCGGACAAAGTTTGTTTACGCGATTACACAAGCGCATGAACGAGTGACGCTGGGAATTTTAAATCTAAAGATGTTTTATATATATATATATATATATATATATATATATATATATATATATATATATATATATATATATATATATATATATTACATATAACTCGGCAGTATGAATTGGCTTGATTTTAAGTTTAGATCATATCGTTTTTTATTGTGCAGATTGTCACCACAAATGTATCCACATGTTTCCGGTGTCTGTTTTTTAATTTCAATTTTAGGTCAGCAAATCGGTAGCGAATTATGCATCTGAAAATAATTCATATTTATCTGTACCTCACTCATTTAAACATTTGATCAGGAGGTTTTGAGGAGCGTGTAACTACCTCTTAATTGCTGCCGTTCCAAGGTCCACCCTGACCCGGGGTAGTAACACCAGTTAGGTTCCCATCTATGGACAAATAGTTGACCCCCGAACTTGTGTAAAAATAGGTTTTAATACCAGAAATACTTTGTAATAAAAAAGATATTACCAGCAATAATGTTTGAAGGAAAAATTATTATCAGCAATACTTAAAAAAAAATACTAGCAATACAAACAGTTATACATTCTTTGAAAAAAATGTTACCAGCTATAGATTTCCTCAAGGAAAAATATTCCCAGAAATAGATTTTTGAAGAAAAGCATTACCAGCAATAAAAGATTTGTCGGTATTAAATAACCCATTGAGGTTGATATGCCGTAAAACAAAATAAATCAAACCAGAATGAATCAAAGAATACATATTCTATTCATACGAAATAATCCTAAAAATCTTGTCGGCATTAAATAACCCATTGAGGTTGATATGCCGTAAAACAAAACAAACCAAGCCAAAATAAACCAAATAATACGTACATATTCTATTCATACGAAATAATCCTAAAAATCTTGTCGGCATTAAATAAACCATTGAGGTTGATATGCCGTAAAACAAAACAAACCAAGCCAAAATAAACCAAATAATACGTACATATTCTATTCATACGAAATAATCCTAAAAATCTTGTCGGCATTAAATAAACCATTGAGGTTGATATGCCGTAAAACAAAACAAACCAAGCCAAAATAAACCAAATAATACATACATATTCTATTCATACGAAATAATCCTAAAAATCTTGTCGGCATTAAATAACCCATTGAGGTTGATATGCCGTAAAACAAAACAAACCAAGCCAAAATAAACCAAATAATACGTACATATTCTATTCATACGAAATAATCCTAAAAATCTTGTCGGTATTAAATAAGCGATTGAGGTTGATATGCCGTAATGTATTAATTTTTTCATCCTATGAGTTCTTATTCATTTTGACAATCCCACCTTCTTTAAAGGCGAGGAAGGGCAAAAATATTTTAAGTCAAATGATAGCGATTGCTGTATGAGTCGTACGATATTTGAATCAAGCCCGGGCAACGTCGGGTCATGCTGCTAGTAGTGAATAAACATAGCCAAAATAACACAAAATAAACCAAAGGCTTTATTCAAGGAATAATCAATGCCACTATAGAAAAACAACAACCGAACAAACATTACAAGACTGACACTGCGAGGCACTAACGCAAATTAAATAACGCCATGAAAAATTAGGCTGTATCATCCGTTATCACTTTCATTGGATAACGTAAAAGTCAAACGAGTCGATCAGTACACAACAGCTTTATACCTACACTTGAATGCCAAATAAACTCTTTATCCACTTACATTTCCAATTATTTTACCAACCACCCCGAGCTTATGAGATATCCCGGCTTATTAAAACTTCCACTGCTGTAGACGTACATATACGTCATTTCGAACCGCGCATTGCTTTGAGTCGACGAATATATGCCTTTTGAAGTCACCGGGGAAAAACGGCGGTACTGATCCAGGGTGATTAAAAAGTTTAAATATGACCACGTCGAGGTGTCTTTCGGACGTTTTCTAAGCGCAGCTTAGATGTGACACAAGGCCGAAAGTGTAGAGCACCCAGTGAGGATCGAACTCACTATTCATTCGTAATTGGTTTCGAGAGACAAGGTTGTTAAGCATTATGCCACGTCGAAGTGCCAAAATGGCTCTCGAAGTGTAGCTTCGATAAAGGCACAATGTCGAAAGCGTAGGGCGCCAGGTGGGGATCGAACTCACACCTTAATGGCTTTCTAAGCGTGACTTTGTGGTGGCACAAGGCTGCAAGTGTGTGGTATCCAAGGAGGATCGAAGCCGATGTGTCCATGCTGTGAATGTTTTTAAGGGGTAAGCAACGGAGGGGATTGGAAGTGTGACGTCGGGCTGAGTCTGCAAGACGACGCACATGAAGATTCAGCAAATAGTCTCGATTTTGTTAATGCTATATTAAGATTTTATTTTTGAACGTGGTTGTATATATATATATATATATATATATATATATATATATATATATATATATATATATATATTTATATATATATATATATATATATATATATATATATATAATTTATTTTGCTGGCTATTGACGATCGTTTATTTATATAATAATGTTGGCAAGCCTTCATGAAAATATTTTTGATCTTGTTAAATCATTTTAGTCTTTTTTTTTATTTAAATGCCTTTACGGGCATTTATTCTGAGTTCTATTTCCCCAAGGTGTTATTTTAGTTTGAGAGATTTCGTTTTTACACATTACCCAGAGATGCCATTTATTGATTCCCACACCGTTTATTAGATTTTCTCATTTTTTTTTCTTTTCAACTACCCACCGTTTATTACCACCCAGAGTTTTACATTTTCTAATCTTCCAAACCCAAGAACTAATTAAGGCACTCTCCCTCGTTTTTATTATTTTTGACACTTCAGTCACCTGACTCAACGCATTTTTAAGACATTATCTGTGGATGTTCTAGGATATACATGCATGTCCGAAAGTCTTGTTACCCGTATAAAATATAATTTGCTATTTCAACGCTGTGTTGGGGTATTATCAAGAGTTTCACATGAACGTTACCAGAATACTCTTCAGCTGAATGACGCCCTTCGGAGAGCCTTTGTAACAATCAACAAAACACAGCTTCATAAAATATGACACAGAACATGGCGCCGCAACATTTTATGCCACGAACATGATGCTGTTCATACAGACCTTCTCGATGTGTGACAGCGTCAATGAAAGTGAATAAAATGAATCCAGTACATCTGCTTTGTATTACTGTATTACTTGTTCTTGTATTGTTCTCATTAATTTTTCGTAGAGGGTGACAAGACTCTCAGACCATTCTGTATATTTAGTTATTGGCCATTCCTTAACGTTTATATTGCAAATTTGGCAAGACTTCATGGAAATGTTTTTCGGTTTTGTTAAATTATTTTATTTAAAGACATTCATAATTATTTATTTAAAGCTTGTTTCTACGGAGTCTTATGTTTTAATGTCTAGCGCCTCGGATTGAGAATCGGAGAGTCGAGTTCGAATTCTAGTCAGGTCCGTTATATTCATTTAGGGACAAATAACGTTGAGCAAGTTATGAAGCCATCTCCCTACATTCAGCTATGGGTTAAATAGGACTTGTATCTGGAAACATAATCGTTATTATCAGAAAAAAAATGTTAATGCAATATATTCTTACTGTTATGGTCTGGTATCCTCGCACCACGGTTATGATTCAAGGTTAGGACCAAGCAAGAACAACACGAACACAAGAGTAGAAAATAACAAAGATATATTACAACAGAAATATAATACAAGAAGTTGATAGTGTTAGTATGACTGTCAGTCTGGTTTAGAGTGAACTAATATTGTCTTGACTCGTTAGGTCTCGACTAGTTCCCCGATATTTAACAACCCCCCAACATTGGTCGTATATGGCACAAGGCCGGATTTATGTGGGCTCTCTGACCCCGTAGGCTCGGCCAAAAATATGCCCATTAGAACCCGTATAAACGGGGTTCAGGGACTGTCTACCTCCCCGGACGAAACTTTGCCCTGCGGCAAAGCCTCGTCCGAGTTCCTCTCTGCCAAAGCATAGAGTTCGACAGGAGTCGCGCACAGTCGGAGACTGCGACTCGACTCGTTCCTCAATATTTAACAACCCTCCCACGTGGGTCGAATGTGGCACAAGGCCGGTTTAATGTGGGCTCCCCGAACCCGTAGGCTCGGCCAAAAATATGCCCATTTAGAACCCGTATAAACGGGTCCAGGGACTGTCTACCTCCCCGGACGACACTTTGCCCTGCGGCAAAGCCTCGTCCGGGTTCCTCTCTGTCAAAGTATAGAGTTCGACAGGAGTCGCGCACAGTCGGAGACTGCGACTCGACTCGTTCCTCTTTCTCCCCTCTCAGAGCGGCGCAGTATTTATAGAGTCAGGAAGAGTCCATTATCGTTATTGGTAAGTTCCCATAACACTTACAATCCAAAATATGTTCCAGTTTTAAATAAACCACACGTGTTTATAAACCGTAAAGAAGAAATCTTTCAATTGCAATCTTGTTATCGTTTGAAAGACTTTGTTTTTATCATTTCTCAACCAACCTACCTATTGGCCACCATTCATTAGTTAGCATTTTTCTATCATCCATTAGGTTTGGTTGAATTGCTTTTACGGCATATCAACCTAAATGGGACTATTTTATGCCAACAATATATTTATAGTAATAGTCTTCTTTTTCAAAAAGGTATTGCTGGTAATAATTTTGCCAAGAAAGTATTACTGGTATTAAAAACTATTTTCATACTTTCATAGTCTTTTGACCCCTTTTGTGGGGGTTAACTATTTTCCCATAAATGGGACCCTAACAGGTGCTACCAGTCCGAGTCAAGGGGGACCTTGAAACACCAGCAATTGAGAGCTGGTTCCATGCTCCTCAAAACCTCCTGATGAAAGGCCTCGCTGTTGGATATAGTTTATCGTCTTACTCAGGACGCGGACGTAGTTTATCATCTTACCCAGGACGCGAATGTATTTTATCCTCTTCCCAGAATGTCGGATGTAGTTTATCGTCTTACCCAGAACGCGGATGTATTTTATCGTTTTACCCAGTACGTAGATGTAGTTTATCGTCTTACCTAGGACGCGGATGTAGTTTACCGTCTTACCTAGGACGTGGACGTAGTTTATCGTCTTACCCATGACGCGGATGTAGTTTACCGTCTTACCCAGGACGCGGATGTAGTTTACCGTCTTACCCAGGACGCGGATGTAGTTTACCGTCTTACCCAGGACAATTCTTCCACACCCTGTAACCCCTTGTGTCTTAGTGGCTTCACTGACTTGCATGCGGTGATACCGATTTTTGAAAAAAATCTATAAAACCTACAAAAAATCATTTACGAACTATATTTCTTAAAAAAAAACGTTTACCCTGAAAATATATCATGTACAAATTATTTGTAGTTGAAGCCATAAAACTACGTTCAAAATATTTAGATTTGGTCGTTTAATAACCCATAGAGGTGTTGATATGCCGCAAAACAAAATCAACCAATTTAGAGAGAAACTGTCATTGTCAAATAGACATATTTGACATTGTACCTGAAGCACAACTTAAATCTTACTCCTAATAAAATCATAACTTAATGTAAAATGCAAGCGTAATATTCCCTTCCTTACTCCTGCTTCCCTGACAACTATAATCTCCAACTATTCAAATGTAACGTCAATCGACATCTCCAGTTGCCTTAATCTATCCACTATTCTTCTCCACATCCTTTCCTCTTCCACTCCTATCTGCTCTCGCTCCAAATCTTCTGTAACCCCTTGCCTTGATCTATCCACTATCCTTCTCCACATCCTTTCCTCTTCCACTCCTATCTGCTCTCGCTCCAAATCTTCTGTAACCCCTTGCCTTGATCTATCCACTATCCTTCTCCACATCCTTTCCTCTTTCACTCCTATCTGCTCTCGCTCCAAATCTTCTGTAACCCCTAACCTTGATCTATCCACTATACTTCTCCACATCCTTTCCTCTTTCACTCCTATCTGCTCTCGCTCCAAATCTTCTGTAACCCCTTGCCTTGATCTATCCACTATCCTTCTCCACATCCTTTCCTCTTTCACTCCTATCTGCTCTCGCTCCAAATCTTCTGTAACCCCTTGCCTTGATCTATACACTATCCTTCTCCACATCCTTTCCTCCTCCACTCCTATCTGCTGTCGCTCCAAATCTTCTGTCACCCCTTGCCTTGATCTATCCACTATACTTCTCCACATCCTTTCCTCTTTCACTCCTATCTGCTCTCGCTCCAAATCTTCTGTAACCCCTTGCCTTGATCTATCCACTATCCTTCTCCACATCCTTTCCTCTAACACTCCTATCTGCTGTCGCTCCAAATCTTCTGTAACCCCTTGCCTTGATCTATACACTATCCTTCTCCACATCCTTTCCTCCTCCACTCCTATCTGCTGTCGCTCCAAATCTTCTGTAACCCCTTGCCTTGATCTATACACTATCCTTCTCCACATCCTTTCCTCCTCCACTCCTATCTGCTGTCGCTCCAAATCTTCTGTAACCCCTTGCCTTGATCTATCTACTAACCTTCTCCACATCCTTTCCTCTTCCACTCCTATCTGCTCTCGCTCCAAATCTTCTGTAACCCCTTGCCTTGATCTATCCACTATCCTTCTCCACATCCTTTCCTCTTTCACTCCTATCTGCTCTCGCTCCAAATCTTCTGTAACCCCTTGCCTTGATCTATCCACTATCCTTCTCCACATCCTTTCCTCTTCCACTCCTATCTGCTCTCGCTCCAAATCTTCTGTAACCTTGCCTTTATCTATCCACTATCCTTCTCCACATCCTTTCCTCTTTCACTCCTATCTGCTCTCGCTCCAAATCTTCTGTAACCCCTTGCCTTTATCTATCCACTATCCTTCTCCACATCCTTTCCTCTTTCACTCCTATCTGCTCTCGCTCCAAATCTTCTGTAACCCCTTGCCTTGATCTATACACTATCCTTCTCCACATCCTTTCCTCCTCCACTCCTATCTGCTGTCGCTCCAAATCTTCTGTAACCCCTTGCCTTGATCTATACACTATCCTTCTCCACATCCTTTCCTCCTCCACTCCTATCTGCTGTCGCTCCAAATCTTCTGTAACCCCTTGCCTTGATCTATCTACTATCCTTCTCCACATCCTTTCCTCTTCCACTCCTATCTGCTCTCGCTCCAAATCTTCTGTAACCCCTTGCCTTGATCTATCCACTATCCTTCTCCACATCTTTTCCTCTTTCACTCCTATCTGCTCTCGCTCCAAATCTTCTGTAACCCCTTGCCTTGATCTATCCACTATCCTTCTCCACATCCTTTCCTCTTCCACTCCTATCTGCTCTCGCTCCAAATCTTCTGTAACCTTGCCTTTATCTATCCACTATCCTTCTCCACATCCTTTCCTCTTCCACTCCTATCTGCTCTCGCTCCAAATCTTCTGTAACCTTGCCTTGATCTATCCACTATCCTTCTCCACATCCTTTCCTCTTCCACTCCTATCTGCTCTCGCTCCAAATCTTCTGTAACCCCTTGCCTTGATCTATCCACTATCCTTCTCCACATCCTTTCCTCTTTCACTCCTATCTGCTCTCGCTCCGAATCTTCTGTAATCCCTTGCGTGCTAGTGGCTTCCAGCCTTGCTTGGGGTGACAAAAATAAAATAAAATAAAATTCATGGTCGAGTGGGCTGAGATTCCCAGCATACTATTAAAGAAAAGACGGTTGTGTTTGCGAATAGCCAACCCCCAAAACGGAGGGACCTCCAATACAGTCATCGCCTTGTAACCAGATTGCAATGATGCCACAAAAATGTCTGTAAAAGAGACCTGAAGACATTAGGCATCAATAGAGACATGTAAGAATTTGTTTCCATTGCATGTTTATCATAAAGGCAGATAATGTAGAGTGACCTCCAGTTACTTTGAGGTGACCTTTGCCCAGTCAGAAGCAATAAAGTAAAGAAAGAAACCCTAAAGTCTGACATATAGTCCAGCATCAAACCCTGTCTTCAAAAAGTATGGGAGGGACTGCCATCCTCCAATTGGTATATCAAGACACGATGGACGCTGTGTTAGACACGATCAAGAGCAGAACTCCGCGACGAACGGATGTCTAATCCTAATTCTAAGAAAAAATAATGACTGAATATAAAAGGCATATTTAACGCTGAATTCATTCTTAAGAGCGTTGGGATCCCAAGTATGTACACTTTATTAAATCAAAGACGGTTTGCGATCTCAGGAAAGTCATGCTTATGTCCAGAGACCTCTGATACTCAAGGTAAGCTAACTGGTAACCAGGCCGCATCTCTGTTACAAAAACAATCTGTAAAATAGACAAGAAAACCATCGACATGAACCCAGGAATATGAGACTTTTCATCCTGGAAGCAGGCAATACAGAAAGGCCTTTGTCAATTTTGAAGTGACATTTGCCAAACACGCGGAGCTAAAATTGCATAGAAGAAAAGCCCAAAGTCTGACAGATAAACCAATATAAAAAATCAATCTTTGTCTAAGTAAAGTGTGGCAGGGACTGATATTCGCGCAAGGCTTATCAAACCCAAAAAGGAAACTCCGCCTTAAACATCGTACAGAGCAGAAATCTATAGTCTCCTGAGGATTAAGTAGGACTGATGGGGATTTCCTAAACGTAGCTTAGATGTAGCACAAGGCCGAAAGCAAGAGGGACGAGGTTGTATAAACTTACTAGTC
Source organism: Acanthosepion esculentum (assembly GCA_964036315.1). Lineage (NCBI taxonomy): Eukaryota > Metazoa > Mollusca > Cephalopoda > Sepiida > Sepiidae > Acanthosepion > Acanthosepion esculentum. Next base: position 55,887,200 of record OZ038513.1, on the reverse strand, counting down.
AGTCGTAATTGTTCTCGCGAGACAAGCTAGCTAACAATGACACCAGGTCGATGTGCCAACGGACGTCCGATAGTGATCTTCTAAGCGTAATTTGCATGTGGCACAAGGGCGAGATTATTAAGAACCCAGACAGGGGCCAAAGGATGTCTCATGCACGTAATCTTAATTTGACAAAAACATATTTTGAAATTTATTTGATAGAACACCTACGTTTCGAAAAAAATCTTTATTCTCCATAGTATATTTTAATTCGTATTGCTTTATTTTTTTTCATGATTTTATTTGGTATTTGAATAATCTTTATTGAAGCAGGCTTTTATTTTTAACCGGTTCATAAGTTTTGACTTTAAATGTTGGCCTTTTTACCTATATTTATTGTATAAAAAATACAATTTTGGCACAAGGCCTAAAAAAGGGGAGGGGCTGAGGCTGGTCTTCACTAACTACCTTATGCCTAGCTAATCCGATTCACGACCCATTCATTCATTACAATTTGCACATTCACCACAAAAACTCGTCCGTCACCAATCAATCCTCCAGACACCGTAATAACAGATCGTCTCGAGGGGACCTAGAAAAACGCACCGATGACATTAAAAATTTTATGATAATAAAATGCATATATAAAAACCGATCCGCCATATCAGGACCAATAATATTGCTGATTCTTCATTGTATTTTATCAAAGAGCTCAAGTTAAATAGCAAGGGCACCGGACCATATGTGGTAGCACTATTCTAAGCATGGATGAATGGTAGACTTATAGATATGTCAGATTCTGGAGAGGAAAATGGTCTTGCCCGATATAGTGAACCGAATTTCTTAGAAGCTGACCTACCAATGGATTCAATATAGTGTTTCCCCTTCACGTCAGCAGAGAACGGGAGCCCGAACTCATGAGTGGGAAGAGAAAAGGGTAATCAGAAGGACAGTAGATAGCTACTGACATTTATATTTTTGAAGATTAAAGTTGGCTGGAAAGCTTGGATTCGGAAGGGAATTTCATAAGCGAGAAGTACAAGAAAAGAATTCTGCTAGCATAGAATTTTCGGCTATATATCGCCAACTCAACTGTAAATTGATGAGATCTGGACACCAGTCTGGTAGCACAATATTCCTTACACTAAAAACACACGCATTCTTACTTAGTATTCTTACTTCATCCACCATAATACTTGAGAATCTCCATGAAGTCCTAACTAGTCCCCATATGTAAAATTCATTGTCTGTCGCAGTTAGCTCCTCCTCATTTCTTTAATCATTCAACAGGGGTCTCTATCCCCTGACTATAAATACTGGCTGACCCTTCTCTCTCTCTCTCTTTTCGACCCAGGCCTTGGGCCGCAACGCTGCGCGGAGGCAAGGTAAAACGTCTTCTTTTTCCACTTACACCAATATGTAACCTCTCACCGATACAGCGTTTCCCATATTCTGGGAACACGCTAAGGACAATACGCGTACGTACGGACACTCAACACGCACACATAACTTCTCCATACAAACACACTATAACCTTTCATGTCTTTATGTCATTGTAATTTGTTATTAATATATATTTGTTTGCATATATGTATCGGTCTTGTTTGTTTTCTTTTGTCTTCTTCGGACTTAATATAATGTCCGACATTCTCATGTAGCTGGACCGGCCAGCAGGAAATCTTAACCCAGAGATATCTCTTCACATTTCACCCCGCACCGTCCTCTACAGTCTGTGTCGGAAGAGGAATATAACAACAATTTAAAATCTAGCCACAATGGGTATTTACAATATGAAAACAAAACTATTTACAAGAAACCAAAGAAAATAATATTATTAATAAATCTTAAATGCGGCAGAAACATCAGTTAACTGGACGAAATCAATGCGGGACTATAATAATATAATTCGTTCATTCATTCATCCCAAGCGCCCACTCAGACATACAATCATTCAGAAACAACGACGAATACGAAAATCACACTAGAGGCGCACCGAATCCACCGGAGAACTGACATCACTGACCACCTAAACAAGGGAGGGGATGGGGAATTAAACTAAGGAAAATAGGGACAGAAATAAAAGGTACCAATGAGCCTACATCCCTTAGCTAAATTAACATGGCGAAGAGCTCATCTAAACAATTGCCATGAAAGTATTTATAGAAAAGGCACAGATAGGCAACATAACGGCGCTGGGAAAATTACTGAAACCGAGCTGACAGATCAGAAACAACAATATTGCTGATTCTTCTTTGGATCTTATCAAGGAGTTCACGGTCAATAGCTATTCCTGCTACTTTCAAAAAGTCCCCTTCCTGACAAATATATATATATATATATATATATATATATATATATATATATATATATATATATATATGAGGGAAAATATGAAAAAAAAAAAATCCGAATATGCAAGTTTACTATTTTAATGTTTCAATGTCGACGTCAGACGTTTCGGTCTAGAAGACCTTCTTCAGGACATAGTTATTAAAACATAATTAAACATCAGTTATTTTGTTTTGGTTATTCTTATGTCTATCGTCTTTTTATGTTGACTTGAATATCGTTTAAGTATGTTTTAATAACTATTTCCTGAAGAAGGTCTTCTAGACCGAAACGTCTGACGTCGATATTGAAACATTAAAACAGTAAACTTGCATATTCGGATTTTGTTTTTTTCATATTTTTCATCATATTGTCGGATCTATATCCATATATTTGCTTACATATATATATATATATATATATATATATATATATATATATATATATATATATATATATATATATATGAACATAAAAATGTCTTAAAATAATTGTCGGTCTTCCATTTCATAATGTGTGACGTCATTTGTTTACATTTGGATGCGCTTTGAGTAGATATGAATATACGTGAGAGATTCATGGAAGATTGAAGTTTAAAGACAGAAAATTCGACCTTGCCAACCGAACGACCCTCTGTAGCTAAATTTGTTAAGGCACATCAAGCTAAATGACGGTTCCGTATAGGATACAGGTTCGAATCCTGTCGGAGGACGAATATTTTCTGTGAAAATTTCTCGGACATTCAGGCCAGTAAATGTTGTTTAATACTGTTTATTATAAACAGAGCATTTACTTAAATATTTGTATCTATAAAAAGAATGTATAAACATAAAAATGTCTTAAAATGATTGTCAGACTTTGTCCATTTCATTATATATATATATATATATATATATATAAAGAGTCCGACCCCAAAATGTCTACAGACTCCAGGAACGGTAAAATTGTTTAGATATTGTACTACTAAATTTATTCAGGCATCACGCTATTAATACAAGTTACCTTTGAACTGTACAAGAGAAGCTCCAAATGGTAGTTTTTAGCTTCCAGACATTTATTAGTACTGCGAATTACTGCTTCAGCAACGTTGGCCAACGTGTCCAGTGGGATTGTTGCCAATGCATTTTCAATTTCTTGTCTAAGGGCCGCCAGTGGAATGCCATCTGTATAGAAAATATCGTACAACAGTAAACTGCCTTATCGCAATTTGTTAAAACTACAAAAAAACAATTTTTTACTTTCAAGATGTCTATACATTTTCTGGGCGGACTCAATATATCTCTCTTTCATTCTCTCTACCTCTTTCTCTGTCTTTCTCTCTAGATATATATTTTCCCTTATCTTGTAAAATTTACTTTGGGCTATTAATGATCTATTTATTTTAATTCTTCCTTTACTTAATTATTCATTTTACTATTCAGATTTTTCTTGTTTATATACTAATGTCTAATTTTTTTATTATAATATTAAATTCCTTTGTATAATATTTGAATTAAATAATAGTATTAAAATTTAATTCTAAAATTTCTTTAATCTACTATCTTAAAAACTCTTTCTTAACTTTAAAGATTGTACATTATTTACAGTATTCTTACTATTGTCCTCTTTGTCGCCATATTTATTACAACGTCTCGGCCGTTGTACGCTTCGACCTTCTACAGGTGGTCGTAATGTCGACTGAACCCTTTATTTCGCTCACTGGGGTAGACTGTTCTAGTTACTCAAGGACACATGGCACAGTGGATAAAAGCGTTAGTTACATCCAGTGACAGGACCAAAACTGTGTGAGTTCAATACCCAGCTAAGGCAGTGGAGAACTTTCAAAGGTCAATTAACAGGAGATGACTGATAACTTACATCCATTAGACATGGCACGTGGAACTAGAACAGTCTACCCCAGTGAGCGCAATAAAGGGTTCAGTTCAATATTCCAACCACATGAAGAAGACCGGAGCGTACAACGGCCGAAACGTTGTAATAATTATGGCGTCAAAGATGAGGACAATAGTCCGAATAATGTAAATAATGTATATAACACCTCATCTCAGAAATATAGACAGATATTTAAAGATTTTATTTCTTTATGTAATTTTTCATATTTGACCAAGAGTTAACATTTTAAATATAGGTCATTGTTAATCTTCAACCGGTTTTAACTTCTGTCTATACTTGTATATGTATCTGTTTTCCTATTCCTCCTCACTACTTTGGTGTTTCTTTTCTTTTTTTCCCTCTCTATCTCCCTCTTAAATGGCTTTTCCCTTATTTGCGGCTTTTCCTCTTTTTTCCTTTAATTTTTTCCCTCTCTTCCTATCCTTTTTAATTTTCAATTTTGAAGAAAAAACGTTACGATTCATTTTTTAACAGACTTTTTAGTATTGACAAGCTGCAGGGAATTTCTCTAGGAGCAAAATGGCCATACAAATGGGGTAAAATTGAGTTTTATTTTATGTAATTCATATATACATACATATACATATATATGAAACTTAAAATTATCGAGTCCAATATATCAAAATCAGCCAACTAACATTCAACAAAATTTATTACGGATATAACAACATATTAAAGTACATATAACGTTTACATACTCATACCACTTTATATTTATACTAATTTCTGCTCAGTTCCCTTACACTGAATTGTTTGTTTTGTAAAAAAAAAAAAAAACTACAACGGATAAATTTAAAAATCTAAAATAACTATAAATGGAGAAGTCGCGCGTTTTTTGTTTTTTTAAAAATATAACTATGACTACCGAATGCAGGTTTTATCGCAGTTACACTAGCATGTTTCTCATTATAATTTACACCTGAAGATGATCATAGAGAAGGTCGAAAGTACTTAGGTTAAAAAAAAAACTACGGCACCTTACTTGATGAATTTCATGTTAACATCAAAAAACTGATTAGACAACTGTAAAAGATTTGTATGAGAATAGAGTAGACACGACATGTCTATATTATTCAATGAAACATGTTTGAATGAAGATATGCTACCTAAATACACATACACGCGGGTGCACACACACACACACACACACACACACACACATATATATGTATATATATATTCAATGTATGCATGTGTGTATATTTTGGTAGTATATTTTCGCTCCAGTATGATTAGTTAAATAATTTAGACATATTATGTCTATTTATTTTAGATTTAATCCTTTCGAGTCCACGAATTAATTTCTTGGTGGATATAGTAAATTTATTAAGAAAAATTACAAAATTTTCTTTCAAATAATTTTTATTTCCCCAAATACTTTCAATCTCCTCTGAGTCCATCTTCAAGGATTGCATATCTATGGATGTGTTATGCGTTACCACCGTAAAATCAAAATATTTTTACCGATATGCAAGGGACGTAACTTACGTGAATTTTTAAAAAGATTCTTTAATTGTAATACAGTGTAACCCGGATATAAGAGAGTTGTCGGGACCGGAGAAGAAGTCTCTTATATCCTGGGTTCTCTTATATCCGGGTTTGGTCTATTTTGTTTTATTAACACAGACTCTAATTTGGGACCAGAGAAAATCTCTCTTATATCCGGGTTTCTCTTATATCAGGGTATCTTATATCCGGGTTACACTGTATTTTAATTTGGTATTTTTTCATATAACGTTTTGCTGCTACAAACATTTAAGAACTTTAAGAATAATTAAGGATATGTGTGTGTGCGTGTGTGTGTGTGTGTAATCGATTTCTATTTTTTCCTCAGATTAGTTCGTTTGCAGTGGTGTGCAGTAATTGAATCTGTTTTCTGGATGTATGATGAAATTTGTTTGGCCTTGAAAAATACTGCGACATCCGTGATTGCATCAGATTTTTATCACGTCCAAACACTGTTATCTCAACTCTCAATTAGTTGTGCTACGACCATTGTCTGCGATGGACATTACTCCAAGTAGGCGTACGAAAATTGTAACACTGCACGGACGCATTGGAAAGCCTTACAAGTGAACAAATCAAAGTACTATAGAATGGCCCGGAAGCTACCCTGAATGAAATTCAATTGAGAATCTGTTGTCAATCTGCAAGGAACGACTTCGTAAAATGAACATACAAAGTACTAACATGTGCACTTTGCGCAAGGGTGTATATAACATGCGGAGGAGATTTACGAATACATCTTTAAATTCTTTTATATATTTATTGTTAATAAACTCTTATAAATTATTTCGATCCTACATTATATCAACTTCCTATTTACTTCAGTCCAGACATGCAACGGCAAACGAGGTCAACACTCCTGGTTTAATACGAATAATTAAAAACAAGGTCCATTTCTTTTGGTGCAACACAATTTGGTGACAATCTGCAATCGTTCCGATATATTAATTGACCTTTCCAGATATTCTGGATGTTAATCACTCTTCTCTGAAGACATACTCAGTTCATTTGAATAATTTCATGGTTAATTAATATGTTTTGCGTGTATTTTTTTTACAACTTTCATTCGGTTGGTTTCCACACAATGATCCACAGAAGTTTGGCGAAATTTGTCTTAATTATATTTGGCAAGCCTTGGACAAGGAATGAACATCGACAGTGGTACGAATGTCGCTGCCAAATCTACTGCCAGTAAAACCATACCCCCAGCATATATATAGGGTGTATCAAAAATAATTTCACAAATTCTGGGGGCGGATTCTTCATACCAAAACAGACGCTGATAATTTAAAGTCCAAGATACAATCAAAAATACTTTTACAAACCTTAGGATCGGGTTCCTGACACCAAAACAGGCAAGATACGGTTCACATTCCTCACCCATATTTTGAACAGGAATAGAGGTTTATGCCGTGTTTCCTGTTTAGGATGGTCTAAAGATTTTTCATTTCCTTTCAGTCCCATTAACGCTTTATGTCTTAGTGACATATGCACCTTGCATGCGGTGAATTGATTAAAAAAAATACAAAATAAAAAACATCCTATCTATTTAAAAAAACATCAAGATGGCTAAACCTATTGAGGATTTATCATCTAGAAAATTATTGAATCAGCTGTGGTATCAATATTTGATTAATCAAAAAGTAAATTTTTATAACATATGACTTTTTTTAAAGATAAGTTATAAAGAAAACAATTAAAAATGTATATTGGTTAAACATCTTTATTTAATTTTCGATTTTTTAATATTATTGTTGTAGGGCTCTCCCCCTTTTACACAAGATGGACTCGTCTAAAGTATACTTATTCTGACAGAGTGGAGATACGTGAAGTACACAGGGTATCCACAAAGAGATACGTAGAGTCCAGAGAGAGAGAGAGAGAGAGATAGAGAGAGGGAGAGAGAGAGAGAGGGAGAGAGAGAGGGCGAGAGAGAAAGAGAGAATATTACGGCTCCATTTACAGAGACTTGTACATATACTTTCTACTAACCCGCATTCCTGGACTACTAATCTTCATTTCAAGTTTGTATTCTTACGTTCAATACATTTATTTTCCTATTTCAATTACTGGCGTTATTTATTTATTTGTGCAGGATTCCATCCCCGGAATCCACAACAATTATCATAAATTATAATTTGATAATTATATGTATTCACTATTTTCTTTGAATATACACGAACTGTTTTTCTCATCGTGATATTTATTTTAGTCAAATCATCATATTTACATTTTATTTTAGTATTTTTCACATGTATACATTTCATTTCTTTGGTCACAGATTTCAAAATTTATTGACTTGTTTCTTTTTTCAATTCAACAAAAGAGTTTCTATAAAAGGTTATCATGGCAACAATTTTTAATTAGTTTCATTTCACTTTTGACAATGTTGACAACAATACAACAAATGTAGGCATGGAACTGGTTTCTAAAAATCCATCTTAGATACATACAAACTTGTGTGTATATATATATATATATATATATATATACTTGCACACGCACACACACACACAGACACACACACATATATATATGTTTAATTTTTCACACAGGAACGGTCCCTTTATATTTGCATTTAATGCAACTAAAAGAACATTTCACTTTTAAACTTACCTTTATAATGTCGGATTGACAAAACGCGTCGACAATAGCTAAGAAATATATTTTCCAATTGTCTTCTTTTTATCCATATATATATATATATGTGTGTGAGGGGTGTATACATATGCAGTCCCCTCCAACAGTATTGGGACAGCAAGGCCAATTTCTTTCTTTTTGTTATTCACTGAAAGCATTTGGGTTTAAGATCAAAAGATGAATATGAGACAACAATTCAGAATTTTAGCTTTATTTCCTATTATCTACATCTTAGCTGTAATAAACTGTTGACCATGTTCGCCATAGTCTATGAATATAGAATCCAGCGCAGTACGTAATCTGTTCAATGAAACAACGTTAAAGATTAACACTCACGAATCAGACGCGCTACTGAATCTGACTATATCGCCAATACCACTAGCAGCAGCTGTTCCGTAATTCTTCAGTCTTCGATATCAAAGGCTGGCTGTAATATTTAGCCACCCCTACGAGGGTTACATGTCGCACAAGGCTGGGTTTAACGTGGGATTTCCGAGCCCGTAGGCTCGGCCAAAGATATTCCCTAATGGAACCTGTATAAACGGGTTCAGGGACAGTTTACCACCCCGTACGAGACTCTGCCCCTCGACGGAGCCTCGTCCGGTTTCTTTTCTGTCCGAAGGCAGAGAGTTCGACTGCTCAGCCATCAAAGGCTGGCTGTGCATATTCGGGAAAAACATGGCCGCCTTTATACACGTCGTATTGAATATTTTGAGCCTTCTGATTAAATAAAAAGCTTAACCGTAGTACTTTGTCTGTCGTTTTTAATGAAACATCCATAAATGAAGTATAGTTGCCTAAATATACAATATATATATATATATATATATATATATATATATATATATATATATATATATACAGATATATATATATACATACAATTGTATATATATATATTTTTTTTTTTAAATAAAAACAGACTACTTTAAGGTTCCATATAATAAATTATTTCTCCACAGCCCTTTTAAAGGACCGCGGGCTGTGGTGAAATAATTCATTATATGGAACCTTAAAGTGGTCTGTTTTTATTTAAGTTATTTTCTCTGTTTTACATTGAGCTCTCTGGATTTTATCCTCCTTGGGTTTACCCATACAGATACTTAGTTTTTCGTAAACTAAATATATATATATATATATATATATATATATACAAGTGTATATATATTTATATATACTAATCATATTGAGGACTTTTTATTTTACCTGTATTTCAAAGATTTCTAATACGTGTGTAGGTTATACTTTGATTACTTAACACGTAGACTAACTCGATAATTCTTCAGGAGAATTGCTCTCTTTTTTTTCCTGTAGACGAAAATAAACTGCATCCTACATATCGTAGACAGCAAATATTTTTTCAGAGTCATTATAGTCTATAAATGGTGAAGATTACTGAAGTACTTATTATTAAAATTAAGAATTAAAAGTGGTAATTCGTTAATCAAGTTACTCGTATTGTGAATGTAGTTAACAGGTTCATATATTGCGAACAGTAGACATTGTTTCGGTAAAACATACTAAAGTTGCATATTCATAACGTTTAAATGTAAAAATGTCGGCATTTAAAAAGTTCATTCTAAATATATACTTGATGTCTATGGCTAGACTTTTGAGCATAATTATTATAGATTTGGAGACTGGGAGTTCTAAAATTATGATTTGAAAGTGTTGAGTCAAAAAATAATTGGGAGGTTCTTGCATACATATACTACATATTTTTAGTACTTCATATGGAAACTCAAATCGTAGGCAACAAATTAAAAGTATCCTATTTCTCTGCTCATTACACTCACACAGACACATGCACACTCAAACACACACACATACACACACTTATATATATATATATATATATATATATATATATATATATATATATATATATATATATGTGTGTGTGTGTGTGTGTGTGTGTGTATGCGTATTTATATGAAAGGGAGAGAGCGAAAGACAGAAATAATTGGTCTGAAATTTACACGCCAAACCGGTAGTCACCGTAGAATTTTGAATCATATATCAATAAATACTCCATCACCGAGATTGGCCATACTTATATATACTGTGACATTTACTGTAACTATTGAACAATTTAGTTCATGCCACCTTTCTTCAGTACAAGAACGCACAATTTTCAAATTTAAAAAATTTCAACCTCAGCGTCGCGACTGCACGCTCCCAAATTATTCTTACATTTAACAATATCTCATTGCTAAAAAAACACTCTTTCGGATCGCACTATCTTTCGATGTCGCATTACTACCTGGAATTTAACAAAAACACACTGAAATGTCTACCTGATGATGGTCGTTCGAAACGACTGAAAGCCCGGCTCGTAGAAAAAATAAGACCTGATAAAACCGGAATTTATAAACAAGGATCATACCATTCATTAACGGATTAATTAATATATATACATTGTATATTTAGGCAACTATACTTCATTTATGGATGTTTCATTAAAAATTGATTGTATTTTATTATTAAATATTGTTTGCGAGAGTGATTCTTGCCGTATAATTAGCTTCAGTATTTGTTTTTCGTTTGAATGATTTACGTTACATCAATTGAATACGCACTACATAATTGATATATATATATATATATATATATATATATATATATATATATATATATATATAAGCTTTTCACCCCAAGCAAGGCTGGAAGCCACTAGCACGCAAGGGGTTACAGAAGGAGGGAGAGCAGATAGGAGTGGTAGAGGAAAGGATGTGGAGAAAGATAGTGGATCGATCAAGGCAAGGGGGTTACAGAAGATTTGGAGCGAGACCAGATAGGAATGGAAGGGGAAAGGATGTGGAGAAGGGAAGTGGATAGATCAAGGTAACTGGAGATGTCGATTGACATTACACTTAAATAGTTGGAGATTATATTTGTCAGGGAAACAGGAATAAGGAAGGGAGTTCCACAGGCGAGAGGTGCGAGACATGAAGCTATTGAGTAGAAGAGACGTCTACATCTAACAGTTTCAACGGTGAAGGGGTGAGAACGGGATACCAGCCTCGTCGGACACTTAAATTCATGAGGCCTGGGAACCAGCGAAAGTAGCTCATCGGAGCAATTACCGTGAAAGTATTTGTAAAAAAGACACAGCGAGGCAACGCCGCGTCTGTGAGAGAGCGACTGCAGACGCGATGACAGATCAGGGACAATTACATTGAATATCCGTCTCTGGATCTTATCAAGAAACCTGAGGCAAACAGCAGGGGCTCCAGACCATATATGGCAGCAATACTCCATGCAAGGGCGAATGGTTGATTTATAGATTTGGAGGATCTATTCCCGGGAGAAATATATATATATATATATATATATATATATATATATATATATATGTATATATATGTATATATATATATATATATATATATATATATGTATATATATATATATATATATATATATATATATATATATATATATATATCAAGTATGTGGTGCAGTTTAATTTATATTACAATGAATCATTCATACAGAAAACAGTTATAGAATTGTTTGCGAAAATGTATTCTCGCCATTTTATCATTAACTTCTATATCTGTTTTCTGTATGAATGATTCATTGTATTATATATATATATATATATATATATATATATATATATATATATATATATATATATATATATGTATACCGGGTGTTCAGCAAAATTGTCCAATTGTTAGATTAACCATTGAACCGTTGTAACTTAGAAACAATTCAAGATATCTTAATTGAATTCTCCGGCGTTTTTATAACTCTACTGTTTAGAGAGTAATTATACATTCTTATTGCTCAAAGTAGAGCAATAAGAATGAATAATTACTCTCTAAACTTAACAGAAGTGTACATGAAATATTTAAATAAATTGTACATGAAATATTTAAATAAATTTCAAATACATATATAAATATTATTCCAGGATCATTTTTCAACTTATTCAAGGTGATCTCGCCCTCTCTAACCTTCTAACTTTCTATCCTCGAGTAAAAAACTGCCTTACAGGTTTCACGTAAGATTTCATTTTCAAGTCTTTTTCACTGCTCGTTGGATTGTCATAGCTGAAACTCCTCTCTCACATGCCAAACAGCTTATCAATTGAGTTGGATCTTTTCTAATTGATGATCCCTTTTCCTGTTGTGGCATCTTGATCCAGATTTCCTTCCTACTGTTCCTTCTTTTTTAAACTTATTCACCGATTTCATGATGGTTCTTGAATGGACTTTGTAAATGGAAGCCAGACTATGAATGTTGGTACCATTACTGAAGGCCTGGATTATCTTTTTCCTCTCAACATTGTTCATTTGGGAAGACAGTGGGTCTAACATAAAACGATTTTGACCTGTTCTATTTTTAGATTAATAACTCTAAGGGTTTCTCAGTGATTCTTACGACAAATGGTGTCAAGATGGCTACAGTCTTATCTGAAAACCTGGAAAAAAGAAACTTAATTTATTTAGTGTGTTTTTACATATTAAACATTTTTTGGCCTGGATAATTATACCGTGACACGATTTTGGAACTTTTGTTGTTACACTATATATATATATATATATATATATATATATATATATATATATATATATATATATATATATATATATATATATATATATATATATATATATATATACGTGCTCTCATCAATTTAAATAGCTAGATGTAACTGTAATTTAAAATAAAGGTAAAATAAAAATAAAAAAGTTTAATGATTTCACGATAATTATATAACAATAATATAATGATATTCCGGAGACAAATCTACAGTTTCTGTTACCTCATCTCATTGCATGGTTACAAACTATAAACTTAAATTGGGCTTGAGATATTGTGTAATCGGCTCTAATTTTTTTTTAAATACTTGGATATGATATAATGTATAACTTGCAGTGAAAAAATCAATTTTCGATTTTTTTTATTAATACGTTCCTCCTCTCCCGAACACATAAAATATATATATATATATATATATAGTTTGATATGCAGCTAAAGAAGATTAACGAAAGTAATGATTTTTCTCTCGGAAGTCAACCCCACCAAACCAAACCAAACCAAATCATGAATTACTCAGCTTAGGCTTTTATCAAGTGTGTCCTTGAGGTCCCCTAAAATAAGAAGCTTTCGTTGAGTAATCCAAAAAGTAACTTGAGCCAAAGTGTTGTGAGTTCAATACCTGACCACAGCATAGATAAGAAAAATGTGGAGAGTTGCTAAAGTGAATTAACTGATACTGCAATACCCCAAAAAGGTATGGCACGTGGAATTAGAACAAGCTACCCAGTGGGCTAAATAAAGCGTTTGGTTCGATATTCCAATGCATATCACCTGAAGAATGTCGGAGTGTACAACAGCCGAAACGTCGTGAATGTGGTAATAAAGATGAGGGAAACAGTCCGAACGACGTAAATACTGTAAATAAAGGCTTTTACTAGTGAATAACAACAAATTCTCTTTTACGACAACCCAGGTATTATATATTCTGAAAACCTAAAATATTGCGCCTGCACTATCAGAATTCTACATGTTAATCTTAGAAAACGAAATTTTATACGCCATCCAAAACCAGCAATGTTACAAGTAATACGTCGTCAAAATGTTTATACCGGCTAAAACTACAGACAAAGGCAAATAACCGAGGAAAACCATTCGAAAATACTCAATTCTTATGATAGCATAAGTACTCGGTATTATAGATGGATTTCTGTTTTTAGATGCTCGATTCGATTCGAAGAATGATAGATTAAAAAATCCCGTCTACAAAAAAAACAAAACAACAACTTAAAAGCATTCCTATTTAACTACAAGAGTGAATTCCCATACCAACGCAAAATAGCCATCATGAATAATTTAATGGACAACGTGCACTTAAAATCCTCCAGGTGCTCAATATTCGATAACAGACTCAAAAATTGAAAGCAAAAATTAACAATAATTTTCCTAACCAAATAACAGATAAACAAATTGCACTAACATTAGAAGTAAAATAATAATGATAATAATGTAATTAATAGTCAGTAAAGTATTCTACAGAAACTAACTGCACGGCAATCACAGACTAAACAAAAAATTAATACCAATACCTAATATCAAACAACAAAATCTAAACTCACCAATTAGTACAAAAACTTAAAATCTTTCAAATGCTTACCACTAACGATGCAACAATGAACCATAACTTCAAAAAACTAATTCTGTCAATGAATTCACTTATTCGTTTGGAGAATATCTCTCTAATAATAAAGCGTCCTGGGTATGAAGATAAACTACATCCGCGTCCTGGGCAAGACGTTAAACAGCAAGGCCTCTGATCAGGAGGTTTTGAAGAGCGTGGAACCACCTCTTAATTGCTGGTGTTCCCAGGTCTCGAGGTGATAGCACCTTTTAGGGTCCCAGTTATGGGCAAATAGTTAACTCACGAAACTGGGGTAAAAACACTATGAAAGTGTAAAAATAGGTTTTTATACCAGAACTACTTTGTAAAAAATTATTACAAGCAATACATTTTTGAAGGAAAGAATATTACCAGAAATAGATTTTTGATAAAACAAAATATTACCAGGAAAAAATTGTCGACATTAAATAACCCATTTGAGGTTGATATGCCTTAAAACAGCCAAACCACCCAACCAAATCTAATAATAGAAATTCAAACAACACAAACATTGGTTACATAATCAATACAATATCACGTCGATTTCTATCTATCCGTTAATAGATCATATAAATCCTATATCACCAACTAACACAAACTCAACCAAAAACAAAACGCAAAGAGCAAAACGGAAAGAGCATTTCGACAAATCCTTATAAATAGTACACAAATAATACATCAAATAAACTAAAAAAACTACAAATATTAAAATCATAAACCAGTTTATTCAAAATCATAATTGGAAAAAAAGTGACATATTCACATATTTGCTTCGAGAATGTCTCTCTAATAATAATAATTCAAACAACACAAACATTGGTTACATAATCAATACAATATCACGTCGATTCAATTTCTATTTATCCGTTAATAGATCATATAAATCCTATATCACCAACTAACACAAACTCAACCAAAACAAAACGCAAAGAGCAAAACGGAAAGAGCATGTCGACAAATCCTTATAAATAGTACACAAATAATACATCAAATAAACTAAAAAAACTACAAATATTAAAATCATAAACCAGTTTATTCAAAATCATAATTGGAAAAAAAAGTGACATATTCACATATTTGCTTCGAGAATGTCTCTCTAATAATAATAATTCAAACAACACAAACATTGGTTACATAATCAATACAATATCACGTCGATTCAATTTCTATTTATCCGTTAATAGATCATATAAATCCTATATCACCAACTAACACAAACTCAACCAAAACAAAACGCAAAGAGCAAAACGGAAAGAGCATGTCGACAAATCCTTATAAATAGTACACAAATAATACATCAAATAAACTAAAAAAACTACAAATATTAAAATCATAAACTAGTTTATTCAAAATCATAATTGGAAAAAAAAGTGACATATTCACATATTTGCTCCGAGAATGTCTCTCTAATAATAATAATTCAAACAACACAAACATTGGTTACATAATCAATACAATATCACGTCGATTCAATTTCTATTTATTGGTTACATAAACACTACATTATCGCTCCGATAATAGATTATATAAATGGCATAACGACAACCAACACAAAGTCAACCAACAACAAAACACACAAAGAAATCAAATAAATCCTTATGAATAGCACAAATATAACTTACCACATAAAGTGAAAAACGACTACAAATACAATAAGCATTAACAAAAAGAAATAATCAACTCAATAATTCATCCATTGTTTGAGAAAAATATGCTAAATATATTCACAACTAATAACAAGAAAACGACAGGGTGATTGAAAGGCTGAAAGAAAAATCGACAGCTGCTAACGTCTTTCCTCATTATGCGTCCTATATGTTTCATATCTCTTTTGCTGTAGAGGCATCGTTCTTATTACCATTTTCCTTAAAACTTCGACCTCACATGTTCAGTCTATGGTATTCTCGGCATTGTTTATTTATAACTGAACAAACATTATCCGGTGAGAGCTTTCGGCTTTTATAGCCCAAAAGCAATATTTTCCTTTTAGCTTCGGACACGCCCGTGTCCTTCATCCAAGGTCAGGTGAATAAACAGAGAAATGAGAAATACGAATCGACAGATGTTTTTGTAGATGGAGTATTTTCCAGTAGAAAAAAACAGATCTCTGTCTGATTTCTCGATGATCGAAAATTTTATGAAAATTTTTTTTGTAAAACTAATGAAGAGTTATAGGTTGGGGAGGGGTAATGACGTCTCGCATGTATCATGTTGTAGCGAAAATTAGCAGATCACATGGTCGAGTGTTGTACACACACACACACACACACACACACACACACACACACACATATATATATATATATATATATATATATATATATATATATATATAGAGAGAGAGAGAGAGAGAGAGATAGATAAGGTTTTTTTTATGCCAATTTCTACGTAGGTCTCTTATATTGGGACGCTTGTTTTGCAAAAGATTCCATAGATGCAACGGATAAATTTAAAATTTTTAAATTATTATATCAGAGCGGGTACACGCGTGTTTTTTTATAAGTCATCATCACAATGATAGCAATCACAATAAGCTTTTCTTTGTAATTCACTCTTGAGGAAGATCTCAGAGGCGATCGAAAGTACTTGGGTAGTAAAAAACTACGCCGCCTTGCTAGATGAATTTCATCTTAAAATCAAGAAACTGATTAGAGAATAAAAAAGGATTATTATAAAAATAAATAGACATAAAATATCTATTTTATTCAATGGAAACATCTTTTAATGAAGATGTGCAGCCTGTCTCTCTCAATATATCTCTCTCTATACACACACGCACACACACGCATATATATATATATATAACACACACGCACATACATATATATATAACACATATATATAACACATATATATATATATACATATAACGCACGCACACACACACACGCACATATATATATATATATATATATTATAATATTTAAAAAAAAATATGATTCCTTCGCTACATAAGAGTTCTCATGTTTCAAAAGCGAGAGCCGAGACCCCTAATACAATTTTTGAAATTAAGTTGAATTAAGGTGTCTGGTCACGCTTCCTCGTCAAGCGAGAATTTGGGAAACATGAGAACTCTTGTGTAGCGAAGGAATCATATTTAAAAAAAAATATTATAATATAAGCTCTACTTCTGTATGGAGCACTGTCTTTTTAAAAATAAAAGCAAAAATACTAAGGAACTCCGGATTATTTACCTAACGTGTTCTTTCCTATTTTTCTGCATACCTGCATATATATATATATATATATATATATATATATATATATATATATGATATTCGGTTGTAAAAACTCGGATAGCACAACTTGTAGATATATGAAAACAAATTGGTATCCGAGAAAAAGTTTGAAAGAAAGAAAGAACCAAAAACATATGAACAGGGCGAAACGAAATATATATATATATATATATATATATATATATATATATATGTATAGCATAATGAGAAGCCACGTATACTTTCTTGATATGCATATAATCTGGGGAAAACAACTGAAATATTTTAGATGTTGTTTAAAAACCTTTTTAAACATCATCTAAAATATTATTATCGTTAGATTTACGTTAGAAATATTCAAACAAAGTTACATTCCACATTACGTGACGGACGCTACTTGTAAACAAACTTCTGAATACATTTATTTCTGATGAAAGATCGGGTCAGATCTGTAAAATCAAATATATGTAAAAAAAATATAAATAAATACTTTCACCGAAAAAAAACAATCAAATTTTTTTTAATTTGCAACTTTTCAGTTGTTTTCTCCAGATTATATATATATATATATATATATATATATATATATATATATATATATATATATATATATATATATATTGGCTTTTCTATAAATACTTTCATGGTGATTGTTCTGATTAACTTTGCTCTACCCTTCCTAAACTTTATCAATTTAAACGCAATACTAGATTGGCGTCTAGGTATCATTATTTTACAGTTGAAATGGCGAAATAAGTACGTTCTATGCTAACATTTTATTCTCTCCAACTCCACGTCTTTAGAGTTCTCTTCCGGCTTTTCTCAGCCAACTTTGATCTTCAAGAATTTAAATGCAATGTCAATCATTATCTACTTCAGAGCCGTTGCAAGGGTCTCTTGACCGCCACCCGAAACTGCTACGTCTCAGTTTTCAGGAAAAAAAAATAGATTCATTTTAAATAAAAATGTTATTGTAACCTATTTATTTACAATAATCGAATCTACAATTCAACTAGAAAAAACTGAAAATAAATACAAATGTATCTAAATACAAATTGGAGATATGTCATAATAGATAATTCAATTTTAAATAAACCAACAATGTTTTACGGCAAGTTGTAACATCCACTTGAAGGATTTCTTGTTAAAAAGTTGAATAATTTAACACCTTCTGCCTTATGGATAAAATATAATGAATTCGAAATATTGATTTTCAGTCAAAATCTGTGAAAAATTCTCATTCCTTATAGTCAGTTGTGCTTAGTTTAATTTGTAACGTATATAAATGTAGGTAGAAAAACAAGCTGTTGATAAGATAGTGAGAATCACTAGCACTTTCACGTGCATTCCCACTTGTCAAATTGACGTTAGTATAATTTGTGGCGTTTCAAATTGAAGGAGAGTCGACGGGTCCATTCAAAATCTTAACATATTCCACCCCACCCCAGTAAAAGCGTAAATACTGCTCCATCTTATATATAAAATACAGTGTATGTGTGTGTCAAAGCAACTCTTCCGCTTCCACTGGTCCGAGTTAAAGGATTCATAGCTTGTTCAAAAACTACAGAAAAATAGGCGCAGGTAACGATTTTCATTGAGCTTAGATTCAGGGTTACCAGATTATGCGAGGTTAAAATTATATATTAACATATTAATCAAGCCATTATCGTTGCTTTCTTGGTTCAAGGTGAGTCTTATTTTCCTTTTGTATCCAAAGTTACAGCTAGATTAATATTTTAAGCTAAATTAAAAGTCACCCCATCGTAATATGCACACGATATTTACACTGTCCCCCCCCTATTTGGACGAGATGTGATACAAGGTATATTTTTAGGTGGCGAACCGAGCGCGTACGCCCGGGACAGGAAAAAAATTCTGGTAAGCCCCTACAACTGACGGTTGTGCTGGTCTCGATGCGAGCACTGATCTCTCCCTCTGGCCCAATGGGAAGGCGCATCCCCAAGAAGCTGTTCCCCAAGGCAACATTATTTTCCTCAGTTGCCCTTCTGCAATTTGCACATTAAGCGCTCAATATCTGTATTATATATTATCTACTTCTAGGCAATATCACTCTTCAGGTTTACCTAATTTGCATATTGATTTAAAAAAAATTTATTTCATTAATTAATTGTCCTTCATTACTGTTCTTTTATTTGAGGATTGTTTTGATTTTCATATAAAACATACTTCTCTTTAGGAATAACGTCTTATATACTGCAGAAAAGTTTTCGAAATTTGCATTTCAGGTGCCCTTCAACAAGTTGGCATCCATTTGTAAAACTTCCCTTAACTATAACAAGCCTATTTATGAATGAAATAATCATTTAAAATTTTTGTTTCAAAGTAGTGATTATATCTTACTTTGTGAATGCTTGCTAGTCCATATAAAACTCGCTGAAGTTATAGCTTATCAGATAATTATTGTCTATATTGTTTCGAGATTTCTTTGTCGATGAGTTTCTCTGTTGTCGGAAAAGTACAAGACGACACACCGGAGCGAGAATGATTGCTTCAAGAAATACAGTTAAGGTGCTCTGTCTTTGACAGCGTATAAATGGGTATTAATATAACATACAGTGATGAAATAAAGGAACACGTAGAAAAAGCTTTATAATTTTGACATATTATTTTATCTTTGTTTGTTTTACGGCATATGAACCTCAATGGGTTATTTAATGCCGACAAGATTTTTATTGCTGCTAATATTTTTTATCTATCTATCTATTTATCTATCTATCTATTGATTTCGTTTGTGTTGTTTTACGCATATCAACCTCAATGGGTTATTTAATGCAGACAAGATTTTTATTGCTGCTACTATTTTTATCTATCTATCTATCTATCTATCTATCTATCTATCTATCTATCTATCTATCTATCTATCTATCTATTGATTTCGTTTGTGTTGTTTTACGGCATATCAACCTCAATGGCTTATTTAATGCCGACAAGATTTTTATTGCTAGTAATATTTGTTTTCGAAAACATATTGTTGGTAATTTTTTTTCAAAAATGTATTATTGGTAAAAAAATTTTCAAAACAGTATTGCTGGTATAAAACATACTTTTATACTTTCATAATGTTTTGACCCTTTATGTGGGGTTAACTATTTTCCCATAGCTGGGACCTTGACAAGTGCTACCACCCCGGGTCAGAGTGGACCTTGGAGCACCAGTAATTATGAGGTTGTTCCACGCTCCACAACACCTTCTGATGAAAGGTCTTGCTATCGGATTGTGTTTATCGTGTTACTCAGGACGCGGATGTAGTTTATCGTCATACCCAGGACGGTATTTTAGCCTCATCAGAAATATTTGGGCAATGTTATAAAATCTTTATGCCATAAAAGAAATTATAAAAAAATGATTGTGACAGTTTTCAAATATTAACTTTTTTGCCTCACCTATTTTAGCATTTCTGACAAGGCAAACAACAATTTTCTTTTAAGAAGAAAACACCATTCATTTCTTCTTAGGAGAACCTCAAAAATACGAATTTGTCAATAAATAAATAACATTACATAGCAGTTTACTAGCTAATCAATATAAGTCTATTTTTTCATTGTCCTTTACCTCAAGAAAGCCAAAAGAAATAGCATTTTTAGTTCGTATCATTAGAGATAAATTGTATTTTATGCTTCGACACGTACATAAAAATCAATACAGGTATATTTGGATTCCTCGAAAGAAAATAAAAGTTTTACGTTCACTTATCAAACTAGTTCTTTGATTCCGTAGTAAGTAAAAGTAAAAGAAGCTTTGCTGGCAGTTCTTTTCTGTCACATTCCCAGGAATGCAACTTACGTGTGACTTTCTTATAAATATTTTCATGGCTATTGTTCTATGGAGGTTTCCTCTTTAGTAGCTTGAATTGATGAATTTCATCGCAGTACTAGATTGGCAGCTAAGTTTCATCTTTTTACTGCTAGGATAGCTAGATGTAACTGTAACTTCTCTAACAGTTTCTTCTCCTTCAAGTCTTGCCCTTGGAATTCTCTTCCTGCTCCTTACTTTCCTTGCACAAATGCCGAAATGTTGTTGTAATAAGAAAGATTATTTATTTCGTAAAGAAATACAAAATTGTGGCACAGGGCCGAGGCTGGTCTCCATTAGCTATCCTAGACTTAGTTAATCAGAATCACGACCCATTCATTCATTACAATTTGCTCATTTCCAGCATATCTTTCTTCACTTTCGTCCAGTCGCGAATTATTTGATGAGATACTCGGTGGATCGTCTCAGTGTTTCTCGGGTAGTTCTTTCGAACAAGCTTGCAGCGTCTGGACCCAAGAATTACTTTCTATCCCACTAGACACATCAAAACAAAAAAGCTGGGATAAAATAAAATGCGAGGCCAATTTTACTAATTTGAGGCTCTCTCTGGATCAGCATCGCCTCGCCTGTCTACTATCTGCTTCACAACCGAGTAGTGGCGCCTGGCTCAACGCAGTGCCCTCTTCATCTACCGGTACCCTGTTAGATGATGAGTGCACTCGGGTCGGAGTCGCGATCCGTCTTGGACTCAAATTATGTGAGCGTCACAGATGCAGATGTAGAGCCTCCATCGATGAGTTTGGTTTGCATCCTATCTCCTGTCGTCGTAGTGCCGGCCGCTTTCCACGG
Source organism: Acanthosepion esculentum (assembly GCA_964036315.1). Classification (NCBI taxonomy): domain Eukaryota; kingdom Metazoa; phylum Mollusca; class Cephalopoda; order Sepiida; family Sepiidae; genus Acanthosepion; species Acanthosepion esculentum. The sequence continues at coordinate 55,864,862 of OZ038513.1, read as the reverse complement.
CACGCAGCAATTAATGACATCATCAAAAGAGGTTTGGATGCAGCTGATAGGCCTCGAACGTGGTGATGGAAAGCGGCCGGATGGCATTACCATCTTCCCTTTTAAAATGGGAAAGTCGTTGATTTGGGATGCAACCTGTGCAGATAAATTTTCGGTCGTTAATTTGATCAAGTCCGCGGTTGAGCCGGGGTTCGTCCCCCGAGACGCAAAGATAAAAGAAAATAGCTAAATATTCTTCTCTTGCTGTTGTGGTAGGATCCACCTAATCTGCATAGGTGACTACCAACTATATAAATAGTGGTTGGTACCGGAAGACGAGGGGGGAGGAATCACGAGATCCAACTAGAGACTCTGATCGACTGCGACTAGTCAACACATTCTCCAGGAACGTCTTCCCAGAAATATACAGAAATACCATATGTACTTATTGTGTACACTTTCTTGTTATAATACATTCTTGTTCTAAGTACATTTTGTATTGCATTATTATTCCATGCAATAGGCGAGATTCAACATTGAGTCAAGACACAACAATGGCGACGAAGTAGAACGAACCATACGCCAAGTTTCAACAATGGCCACGAAGTAGAACGAACCATACGCCAAGTTTCAACAATGGCAAAGAAGTAAAACGAACCATACGGTAAGAAGAAAGAATTAATAGTGAGAGTTTTCAACAATTGGGACAAGTCATTGAAGAACCCAGGCTGAAAAAAAAAGTATTAATTCAAAGTCCAACGTTAACGTAACGACGAAGGATTCTGAACTTCTGGATATGTAAAACTCGTTAAAAGACGAATAAGCATAAAGGAACGTTCACTCAGAAAAAGTGGAAAGGTGTCGTAATCGAATAACGGTAATTTTAAATTAAAAAATTATCTACACCGAGACACCCTGTAAAAAGAAAAATTGGCCGACTACAAAAACATGCATGGATTTAAAAGGAGCACAAATACACCGTGTCGACTTTGAAAGGTAACAAACTTTAAAAAATTATTTTTTTAAAATTATTTGTTCAACAATATAGTGACGAATTAGCTCTGATAAGAAAATCAGACGTTGTCATTGAAATACGCGAACAGAAGTCGAAAAAAAAAAAAAAAAAAGTCCGACGCTCTCTGTTCACGAAAAAAAATATACCAAAGTTGATTAGCACGGGCGTGAATGTAAAAGCAAGACATAAAATATAAAAGTCGTACGTTGTTTCGATTTTTTGGTCAGCTTATATGATATTCGTGGATACACAAATTAAAAGGATATTCCTTGTTGCATGAACACTATCAGCTAAAGATGGATGAACTATCCAAAGTCATATCTGAATTATTCAAATCCCAACAGATAGCACAGCAAGAACAACTGATAGCAATGCAAAAATATCAAGAACGTCAAGAGGAAAGACTTTTGGAAATTCAAAAGTTAACACTGGAGAAATTAAACAATTATCAGGCAAATGAGGGAAATTCTTCATATTCTAATAACACCATATTTAATTCGCTGGAAACTTTCAACTATGTGCCAGACGAAGAAAAAACGTTTGAAGCGTACTTTAACGATATGAAGATATTTTCTACACAGACTGTGAAAACTGGTCGAATTCAAGAAAAGTCAGTCTATTACTAAGAAAGCTAGGTACAGCAGAATATAGCAAATTTGTAGATTTTATTCTACCGAGAAAAACAACTGAATTGGAATTCTCGGAAACAGTGAAATTGCTAAAAGAGCTGTTTGGAGCAAATATGTCGCTTTGGCATAAGCGATGGTTATGCATGAATGTCTCTAAATCCGACGATCAGGATTACTTAACATATGCATCTATAGTGAATAGACATTGTGACAATTTCAGATTGGCAGAGATTACGGTTGAAGAATTCAAGTGCTTAATTTTTGCTCAAGGACTGGTATCCAGTAAGAGTGCCGTAATAAGACGTAGAGTTTTGTCTAAACTCGAATCTGAACAAGGCCTTACCCTGCAAAAGTTAGCAGAGGAGTGTCAACGGGCCGTAAAGTTAAAGAAAGAGTCGCAAAAAATCGAAAAAGCTGGTATTGCTTATATTAAAAAAATAAAAAAGCAGTCAAAGTACCCATCAGAGAAAAATTGGAGAAAAAATTCAGCGTATTTTAATAATAGACAAGAAAATAAAAAGAACGAAAATAAAAAGGTCCCACCATATAATTGCAGACGTTGTAACGAAAGACATTGGGAGGTAAATTGCCCATATAGAAATAAGAAATGTTTCGTGTGCCAAAAGAATGGTCACAAAGGATCGTGTTGTAAAACGAAAAAATTCAAGAGCCGAATTAGACAAACAAATTCGAATATCAAATCAGATAGAGATTTGAGGAAATATGTGACGACTGAAATATTCAAAAAGAATATCAAATTTCAACTCGATTCGGGGTCAGATTTAACAATAATGAACGATAAAACATGGAAAATTTTAAAAAGGCCTACAATAATGAAGTCAACGAAACTCGCTCGAACGGTAACTGGAAAGCAAATTAACTTCGAAGGCGAGGTTGTACTTCCAATGAAATTAAATGGGATCGTTAAAAAAATAAAAGTTTTCATTCTGAGAAATGGAGAAACCTTGCTGGGTACAGATTTTATTGAAACATTCGAATTGTGGGATAAACCTTTAAACTCATTCTGCGGAAAAGTAGAAAGTAATACGCAATCAAGACAGGACATTAAAGATGAATTAAAGAAAAAGTTTCCGGAAACCTTCACACCTGGTCTTGGAAGATGTAACAAGTTTGAAGCTAAATTTGAATTAAAAGAAAATACTATGCCTATATTTAAAAAGAAACGTAACGTGCCTTTCGCAAGTGTAGAGAAAGTAGTAGTACCAAAAAAGTTGCAGAAAAGAATCCTACGGGACTTTCATATGGGTCACCCGGGGATTAATAGAACAAAAAGCTTAATGCGAAGCTTTGTATATTGGAAAGGAATGGATGTAGATATCGAAAACATGGTTCATCGATGTAAAGGGTGTGCATTAGCAGCTAAGGCACCACCTATAGTACACAAACCATGGCCAAAGACGGATCATCCGTGGGAAAGATTACACATTGATTTCGCTGGTCCAGTAGAAGATTATTACTACTTAATAGTGGTAGATAGCTTTACAAAATGGCCGGAAGTACTACGCTGCAAAAAGCCTACGTCCAATACCACAACAACTTTTTTGCATGAACTATTTGCACGGTTCGGTGTGCCAGAGTGTATTGTGAGTGACAATGGTACACAATTCACTTCTGACGATTTTAAGGAATTTTGTGAGTTATATCAAATTAACCACATAACGACGCCGCCGTATCATCCGAGATCCAATGGACTCGCAGAAAGATTTGTAGATACGTTAAAGCGCGCTCTGAAGAAAGCCTCAGGAGTTCCAACGGAAAAGGCGCTTCAGCAATTCCTACAAGTATACAGAATCACGCCTAACCAGAGAACACCATCAAACATGGCACCAGCTGAACTAATGTTCGCTAGGAAAGTTAAGTCAGTGTTTGACAAGCTTTTGCCAGGAAGAAATAGAATAAAGAATACTATGTATACAGCTAGAAAAAGATACACCCCCGGAGAGAAGGTCTTTTTCAAGTGCTATAGGAACAACATTGAGTTCTGGGAGCGAGGCATAGTGGACAAGAGAATCGGTGACCTGATTTACATAATAAAAGGGCCGAAGAATACTCATAAAAGGCACCAGAACCAACTCAAAAAATGCTACGTGCTAGAGCATGAAGAGAGTATACCGGATGAGGAGGAAGATCCCATTGATGTAATGTATGATACTTTTCAAGTAGAACCTCCGCAGAGTGCTCATGAACCGAGAAGATCCGGTAGGAAACGAAAGTTCACGGACCCATTGGATGTTAATCCAAAACGAAAAAGATATTGAAAAAAAAAGATATACATATGAACTATGCAAAGGGGATCTACAAAGAAATAACCATCATCATCCCATATAGAAGCCAGTTTGAAATCCAAAAGGATTCCAAGGCTTCGGAGGGGGGTGTTGTAGTAGGATCCACCTAATCTGCATAGGTGACTACCAACTATATAAATAGTGGTTGGTACCGGAAGACGAGGGGGGAGGAATCACGAGATCCAACTAGAGACTCTGATCGACTGCGACTAGTCAACACATTCTCCAGGAACGTCTTCCCAGAAATATACAGAAATACTATATGTACCTATTGTGTACACTTTCTTGTTATAATACATTCTTGTTCTAAGTACATTTTGTGTTGCATTATTATTCCATGCAATAGGCGAGATTCAACATTGAGTCAAGACTCAACACTTGCTGATAGATTTTTTTTTACTCCTGTAGCAATAGAGACTTCAGGGGTTATTGGTCCTCGTTCGATGGCGTTCCTTCGGAGGATTGGCGCGATTACGTCTCGATTAAAGAACGAGCCTCGCGAAACGGAGTGGCTCTTGCAGCGTGTCTCACTGGCGACGGTTCGAGGTAATGCTTTCTCCATGATAGCGGCTGGCAGAGGATAGAAAAAATTGTTTATAGTTACGTTGTTCTGGAATTGTCATCATTGGTCGCCTGAACTTGCTTTGTTACAATGACTTTTGTTTTGTTATTATTAGTTACTTTGTTCAATAAATACATTCGTAATGTCAAAAAAAAATATATATATTGTAAATAATAAGAACAAAGCAATTGATCATCCACCACAACTCAATTCTGCATATATCATAATACCGCATATTCACAGGTGACCTACAAAACATCCCATGACGTAAAAATGTAATTTCATAGTCCATAAAGAATAACTAATTAATAAAAAAGACGAATGACATTAGATCAATGCAAATAATGTAATTCCATTTGGTTATCTGTCCGCGTGTGACGAAATATTACGTAAGCCTGAGAATTCAAATAAGTGTAGTTTTATTATCGAAACAAAGTCTTTATTTGAACAAATATCTATAAACAAAAACAAAACATTTGTAGCTATCTTCTGCTAGATGCAATGATAGAGAAAGCATTACCTCGAACCATCTCCAGTGAGACACGCTGCAAGAGCCACGCCTTTTCGCGAGGCTCTTCTCTTAATCGAAACGCCACCCCGACAAAACTCCGAAGGAACGCACCCAAACGAGGCCCAATAAACCCCAGAAGCCTCCCACTGCCACTGAAGTAAAAATAAATCTCTTACAAGAGAAGAATATTTAATTATTTTTTTAATCTCCGCGTCCCGTGCGACAGACCCCGGCTCAAACGCGGACCTGATCAAATTACCGGTCGAAAATGTATCGGCACAGATAGCATCCCAAATCAACGACTTCCCTTCTTTAAAAGGGAAAATCGTAATCTCATCCGACCTCTTTCCATCACCACGGTCGAGGCCGACTGGTTTGATTTGCGAGGGGAACCCAGCTTAATCCAGACCTCTTCTGATCATGTACTTTATTGCTGTTTGCCTTTGAATGCCGCCGGCACAACGACGACAAGAGATAGGATCCGACCGCTTTCCATCACCACTGTCGAGGCCTACGGGTTCGATTTGGGAGGGTCAACCTAACTGCATCCAGACCTCTTCTGATCATGTCCTTTATTGTTGCATGGCTTGGAAAGCGGCCAGCACTACGTTATTTGGTTATATATCCGCGTGTGCCGTAATATTACGTAAGACTGAGCATTCAAATAAGTGTAGTTTTATTATTTATGTTGGCATGTATCTTGTTTATGGTCGGACTCAGAGAATTTCGATCAGTGTGTTTAGCTATACATTCTTATTTATAAATTAAATTAAAAAAAGAGTGTCCGTAATATTTGGACATCCTGGGCAAAAATGCATATTTTCAAGAAATAAAAGTTTCAACGGCATTTTATTAAACTGTAATATTACAAATAACATCTTCAATATGATTTCCATCATTTGTGATGCAAAAGGTTGACGCACTTTGAAAGATTCACGTGAAATCGATGCAATAACCCTTCATTGCCGTCAATTATAGCCGTGCAACGTTAGCATAGTATTTCTGACTGAAAAGCAATAATTAAAATTTTCAAAAATAACGGATTCGAGATAGATATAAAAACTAACCTAAATGAAGTAGATTTTCTAGATGTTACCTTCAACCTAAGAAAAGGCACACACAAACCATACAGAAAACCCAATGATAAACCACAGTACATACACACATCCTCCAACCACCCGCCTTCTATAATCAAACGGATACCAACATCAATTAACCGCAGGCTTTCCGACAATTCCTCCAATGTATCTATATTTAACAAAGCTAAGAAAGACTATGAAACAGCCCTAAAAGATAGCGGATTCCCAGCAACACTCACATACTCACCACAGAACACAAAAAAGGCCAACGGAAAAGAAATATCATATGGTTCAACCCACCGTACAGCAAAAACGTAAAAACAAACATAGGAAAAATATTCTTCAAACTTTTACACAAACACTTCCTTGAATCAAGCACCCTACACAAAATATTCAACAAAAACACAGTAAAAATCAGCTACAGTTGCACCGAGAACATGGCGCAAATAATAAAAAAGCACAACAGGAAAATTATTAACAAACCACACGAACAAATTAAACCCACGTGCAACTGCAGAATAAAAAACGAATCTCCCTTAAACGGTAATTGTTTACAAAACAACGTAATCTACCAAGCCACGATAAAATCAGCAGATAATGAAGAAAAGGTATACATAGGAGTAACCGAAGGACCTTGGAAACAAAGAAATTATGTACACAAAATGTCTTTCACAAATAGTAAATATGCGAACAGCACAATGCTTTCTAAGTATATCTGGGAAATAAAAAACAAAACGCACACCACACCAAAAATATCTTGGAATATAAGGAAAAAGTCATCAGCCTACAACAACCTATCAAAAACTTGCAAACTTTGCTTGGAGGAAAAAATAGCTATCATTACCTTCCCAGACCAAAATAAATTATTAAATAAAAGATACGAGCTAATCTCAAAATGTAGACATGAAAACAAATTTTTACTACGTAACTTAAAATAGAAAAATAAATAAATATATAAACAAACAAAATGACAATAAAATAAGTAAATTAATCCAAACAAATTACCAAACGACACCTGTTAGAATAGGCGAAATAGAATAATAAAATAAGGAAAAAAATCAATAAAGTAAATAATGAACAAATTATCAAACTATTATGAACAAAAATTAAACTATCAAAATCAAAACAAAAAATCGGACGGAAAATAGTTATAACTGTTATATAACGATAAAAAAAATAATAAAAAATAATATACTGCGTTACTTAAAAATCGAAAACCAAAAAGATAAATATACAGTGTAACAAATAAATAACAAGTATAATAAATTGATCTAAATACATCCAAATATATAAATAAACTAACAACCGATACCGACAAACTAGCCGTTTAGAAAAAACAAATAATGATAATCAACCCAAATAAATAAATTAAAAACTGTTCCCACCAAAATAATACTCAGAACAAACCACAACATTCGACCCCAAAATTCAACAAATAGATTTAATCAATGACAAATAAACAAATATATAAGATAAAAAATAAAAATGAAAAATAAATAAAAACAAGCTAAACAATTTGACCCAAATAAATGAGCAAATAAACGACTTCCGGTAAATGACCGCCATAATAAGCTATATAAACAAATTTTTACTACGTTAATAAAAAACACCGATCAAAACAAAAAATAAATAAATAAATATATAAGATAAAAAAACAAAAAACAAAAAAAAAACAAGCCAAATAATTTGACATAAATAAATAAATAAACAAATAAGCGACTTCCGGTAAAAGTAACCGCCAAAATAGATTACCCACAATGCACCACTGACCCTTATATATAAATAGCCGAGAAAAATAACAGCACTAGTTGCCTGACGATTGCACTAGCATGAAACAGACAGTCGCCTCTAAGTGTTGACTTCTATGTTCACTTTTATATATATATATATATATATATATATATATATATATATATATATATATATATATATATATATATACGTATTAAGAAATGATTTAATATGAAAATGTGCAAATATGAGCGCAGATGTTTCGTCTGGAATATACAAAGGTATTATTTTTTGTTACTGTTTCTTTCCTTTTTGGTTGTATTCCAATGTTGTGTTAAAAGAGTAAAAGACCTTTATATTTCTTGAATAAACGAATAAACGAAAGTGAGTAAATGCTGTTTTTGTTAAATCTCTTTTTTTATTTTTTTTATTTATTTATTTATATATAGTTATTTATCGAGATTTGACAAAATGTTAGCCTGCTCCTCGGATTCCTTCAAATGTTTCCTTTCTTAACCCTAGAACGCTAACGATCAATTAAAGTTACACCACTACTAACAATGGGTACATCATACCCGATTTTGAAAATATTAAATATAAATCTTTATTTGAAATATTTTACATGGAGGCACTTCAAACTTTGAGTTAACATTAGTAGGAACTGAAAAACATATTATTTAGGCAAAAAAAAATCAAGTACTGAAAATTGTAATTAAAAATAGGAAAATTTGCACTGGGTACTATATACCCATGGTTAGTGTTCTAGGGTTAATGACGACTCATAAAGAGAAATAGAGAAAAATATCCATAACTGAATTTGTTTCATTTGAAATAGTGCTTACATTATGTTAGCAGGACCAATAATGTAGCGGATGCTCGTCTCCATGCTAGATATGCCGTAGCCGATGCTTCTCATCCAGATTCAGAGACCAATAAGTGTTGTGAGACCGATACTTCCCTACATCATGGACTCTCCCAGTACTATATTATTATGTGAATGGTAGTATCATGGGAGTATCACCAGTAATGGTGCTCTGCTGTCGAACTCTCTGTTTGGCAGAGAGGAACTCGGACGAGGCTTTGCCGCAGGGTAGGGTTTCGTCCCTAAGCTCGTATATACGAGTTGTAAATGGGCATATTTTTTGCCGAGCCTACGGGCTCGGTAAGCCCACGTTAAACCGGCCTTGTGCCACATTCGACCCGTGTGTGTGTGTGCGGGGGTGTTGTTAAATATCGTAGCACCAGTAATGCGCAGCCGCGTACGATACCAATATCGGACACCAGTGGATAGTAAGCTCTGCTTACTCTTACACTATTCTTTGTAACTTTTCTGTTTAATATATCTTTGTTACCTCTAACCCGTATTCCGTGTTTTCCTTCCGTGGCCCCTACTTCGGGTCTACTAATAAGTGAAGTCATTTTTGTAACCAAGTTTCAAACTGAGATAAATATAGATCACATGGACTTGCATAAAACTTGTTCAGTATTTAAGTAAAGAACAACAAACACGCATGCAAATGAGGTTATATCTATAAATATGGGAAAAGACAAAGGAAAGTTGCAATGTCAGACTTTGTCCGAAATCAAACTGAAGAACCCTTTCTCATGCTGAGAATAATTCTTACAGTAGATGCAGGTCAGGATTTGAGTAGAAACTGACATTGCCATCTGATCAATGTGCAGTATCAAACTCTCTATTTGCAGGCACGTTTATCCATGTTTGCCTAAAGTCACTTTGGTAAAGAATATTGATAGACAAGAGGAATAACTCAAACTATTTAATATTTTAACCCTAGAACACTAACGATCAATTAAAGTTACACCGCTACTAACCATGGGTATATCATACCCGATTTTGAAAATATCAAAAGAAATATTAAATATAAATCCTTATTTGAAATATTTTACATGCAGGCACTTCAAACTTTGTACTTTGAGTTAACATTAATAGGAATTGAAAAACATATTATTTAGGTAAGAAAATCAGGTACTGAAAATTGTAATTAAAAATAGGAAAATTTGCGATGGGTACAATATACCCATGGTTAGTGTTCTAGGGTTAAAAGAAATGCTTATTCCTCAAGCTAACATAAATGATCATGACATTTTTTATGAAAGTTTAAAGAAATCGATTCAAAACTCACGCAAAAATGAAATGAAAGAAAGAAATAAAAACAGAAAAGAAAAGAAATCAGCAACAACAATAACATCTACAAACTTTCGTTCTGCAAGGTATATATATATATATATATATATATATATATATATATATATATATATATATATATATATATATATATCTTTAATACAATAATGTTGCTCCATGTATTTCAGTTTCTATTACTGTTTTTTCTTATTTTCTTATTAGACTACAACAAAAATATAACGTTTAAAATAATAAATGATCAATGTCGGATAAAATACATTTACACACACATATATATATATATATATATATATATATATATATATATATATATATATATATATCACCATCTCAAATTCCTAATTTGTAGTTGTTGTAACCTAGGAAAGTTTACTGAATAGAATAATCAAACGAATGTTGGTAATGAACGATAATATTTAGGACAAGTACAGCATATAAGATTCGCCAGCGGCGCGTAGAAGAAGAAATCAACTGCCTGAAGTGAGTCAAGTAAATTCCACAATGAATCTCCAACTCTAGGATATCTATCAACCGCCCCACGCGATCAGATGTGACACAAGGCCGAGTTTAATGTGGGGTAAATCCGAGCCCGTAGGCTCGGCGAAAAATTTCCCATAGACCCCGTATAAAACGGGATCGAGTAACTGTGTCTCGAGACGAGACTCCGCCTTTCGACATAGCCTCGTCTGGGGATTGTTTCTGCCCGGAAGCAGAGAGTTTGACCAGCATTATATCAACATACAGTATTTAGTACTGTATTTATATGAATGGGACATACCCATTATCGTTCGTAGGCATGCTACAACTGTAGTTTTACCTCCATTCCCAGAAAGCTATTTAATAAGATGTTGTTTTTTTTTATCGCTTGTTCTGCGCGCCCACTTCAAAAAGCGGCGGTTGGGGAACAATATTTCTTCTGGACACTATTCGAACAAATACAGGATTTAAAAAAATAACTAGGCGTGAAATAGAGCATTTATAAATAAAGAAAACCATTTTTTGTTGTTGTTATTGTTCATATCGATTGAAAATCACTCAAAATAAGTTTAAACCGAGCTCTCTAATGCACATAAAACCCAGATAGACAAATAACATATGCATACCACGAGGGCGAAGGATATGAGAATGGAGATGAGGCAAGGCGTCGTCAACGGTCGATCACGCTTGAAACAACGCGATTTACACCAGGGGCGGGAGCAAGGAGACGAGAAATGAAGGTTTATCGCTGGGTGGGGGGGTATACTGGACGGAAAGAAAAAAAAAACAAGAAAAAAAAACAAGGCGACATCGGCGGAGAGCGTCTTCAAATACATTCATTGCAATTGAGACCGTAACTCGCGTGTGGGCCTGTACAGCCATAATAATTGCTGCACCGCCAGCAGCTAAGGCATAACTCTTTGGGCGCAGATCCAAAGTCTTTCGACAGCGGCTGATGCCATAAACAGACTCACACACACACACACACACACACACATATATATATATATATATAGCCACCTGCACTAATGCAATGCTCTTCAGTAAAATGAATGGGGCACTTTGGCTGATGGGCATTTGTTTACATTTGTAAAAACAATACGCTAGATTTAGTTGTGTAACTCTACCGAGTGAAGATAGCTCTTGCTGACCCCAAATTAGTTGTGTTTCAATCCTGGCTTGAGGCATTCGGAAGTCTTGTCGCATTGAGGAGCTGTGATACAGCGAAACAGTACTGCCTGTGAATGACATAATATATATATATATATATATATATATATATATATATATATATATATATTAATACATGTTTCATTAAATAATATAGATAAGTGTTGTCTATATATTTTATGTAAGTTTTTTTCATATAGTCTGATAATCTTAATAACATTATCATTAAATAATGAAAGAAAATCACAATATTGATACATACTTTTTTTTATTTAATCCAATCTGAGCTTTCGGCTTACATAAGCCATTATCAAAGATGACAATTACACAATATATTTATGCAATACACGAACAAGAAATTGATGATAGTATTATTTGTTTACATGGATGATTTCCAAGCAACGATAAACACGTGCATATAAAACGCTGAAAGCGAAAATCGCACGACAGCTCATGACGTCACACATGACCACGCGAGAGTGAATCCGATGAGTATTGAGTATGGAAAGCCGTTGGTATGAACCAATGACTTCTGTTACTAATTATAGGCATTTAAGGATATTTTTGGAGATTTCATTATTTTGTTCAGGTTAGGTTTCAACTGTTTTATGTATATAGCTTCAAGAATTTTTAGTTTTTGTTTATTGTTTTCATGTTTAAGTACAGTTGTGTTTTCGACGAGGATTTTCCGGAATTGTGTATGCGGCCAGGCATGTTGTTTTAAATATATATATATATATATATATATATATATATATATATATATATATATATATATATATATATATATGTACGAAAATGTGAAGATGCTTTTTTATTATTTATTTATTATTAATGAGTATATATACTTATGTTAGTCTGTAAGTTATGTGCCATCTGTAATACACACTTGGGTGATCATGTCACTTTTGTTTCAGGCTTGATTACGCAGGTCTTCCGGCAGTAGGTTGCCTGTTGTAGACTGGTTGCCAATCAAGGCTATAGGTCTCAGTCCGTCCTGCTATTCAACGCATAGCTGGCAGGATAAGAGATGGATTCATTCCTTTCTCAAGGGTATTTTAATTTAACGAACCCGACCGGAATTCGAATGCGGCTCTCCAATTTTTCTTTCCGAGTCGATATTCCTTACGCCACAACGTAAATTCGTACTTATGTAGATTTAGTAAAAAAATAGCATTTCTCGTTTCTTTTCTTTTTTTCCCCTGATATATTATTTATAATTTCTTTTTAATATGCTGTTGGTCGTTTCGAGAATGTTAATATTATTTTAAGAATCAATTCGCAATTTTATCTGAGCAGTGATATTAAAACCGTCGGCTGTTATCGATCTGACCACGAATGTCAAAGATTGTCTGCTTTGATCGGAAAATTAACTTTTGTTATCCTCGCTAAATTTAAAAGATTATTTTCCGTGTGAATACTTCCGAACCAGTTATCAGTGAGTACAGATGTCGGCAAAATATGCCTAGCTATTAATGAATTAATTAAATTAGATTCTTAAACGTGAAACGATTGTTTTTGAATAGCAAGTATTCTTTGATAGAGTTTAGTTTCAAGAAAATCTCAACGAACGAAAAATAAATGTAATAAAAAAAATAATAAGTTTTAGTCTCCTTACAGTTATCATCTTGACACTTATCCGCTCACATAAAAGAAAAAAAAAAAAACGTTACAGTTAAATTCAGACCATCTGCATCAAAGATTCAAAGGCTGTATTGAATATTTGAATAGAGAGATGCGATCGTCTTTGTACATATTAACATTGTAGCAGACGTTAAAAACTTTTTGCCAGAAGTAACGTCATTTCCGCCTTTGCGCATGCGTAAAAAGATAAAGTTAGGGAGCATGCGTGTCGTTGACCTGGGAGGCTAGCTTTTCCTCACTTCGAGCCGTCATCACAAAGGAACGCCAAAGTTAGCGCTCCGCGGAACAGACGCAACATCGCGTAGACAATACGCCCTAGGCGATCACTGATTCACCAGCCGAAGAGGTTTAACGTTTTCTCCATTATATACGGAGACTGTTAACAACATTCCGTGAACATTTTCTAGACACGAAAGATGTTCCAAGTGAGAATAAATATTTCTCTTTTGTTATGCCTGAAACTTTTGTTTGTCTATTTTGTCAACTCTTTTTGTTCAACACACGGTCGCTAACCTCGTTATAACAATTAGATCACCACTGGGGGGTAGTTTTGAGTTTCTTTACTTCGTGTCAACGATACAACATTAAAATCTGCTGTTGAGGAAAAAATAGTTCTAGACTTTTCATACGAGCGGCTACATATATCTTATGTTACTTCCGTCTCTTTGATGCCTAAACTTACAAATTGGCAACAATACACGTGTGAAACTCCCGTCAAGAATTTGGAGATTTTAAAATGTATATTACTGCAAATTTTCCATAAATTAATGCCCATGATTTTGACAGAAATATACAGAATGGTATTTCCGCTAGTCTAAAATGCTTGTTAACAATATACGGGGTGGTATCAAAAAGTTCCTGCACTAGTTATGTTTTAAAAAGCTAATATATTTAGTTACGTATTAACATCATCTTCGAAACAGTCACCTTGCGCAGCAGTACATCGCTTCCAGCGTTCTTGTCACTTTTGGAATCCAGCCTGGAAGTCGTTTTCCGTAAGCGAGTCGAGGACCATTCAGCGATTCGCTGTGGATTTTGGCAACCGGGTTAAAAACGGCGATCTTTGAGCTGCATTTTTAGATCGAAGCACAGATGGAAGTCCGCAGGGTTCTGGCGAACAGGGCGGGCGCGGAAGCGATGCAATGTTGTTTTTGGTTAGAAACACCGCTAGTGAGGAGAGCCTGGTGACAGGGTTCATTCTCGTCGTGAAGAAATCCAATTCTTCGCGAACCGCAGATCCGGACGCTTTCGCCGAAAGTCCCCCCTCAAACGCTTCGAAACGTTGCAGCACTACACTCAGTTGACGGTCTGACTCTGGGGCGTGACGGGTACGAATTCTTGATGCACAATACCGCGGATGTCGAAAAAAAAACAACCCCCACCAAAAAAAAAAAAAAAAAAAAAACGATGTACATGGTCTTGTATAACAAAATCGCAGGCTACAGAATACACTTGATCACAAAAACACAAATTTCACAACCTTACATGTAAACATGTGATGTCATTCGGCACACTGGTGAGGGAAGGAGACTGCTAGATAACACAGCGCGCGCAAGCGTGTATCGACATTTTTTGGCGCGCGACAGAACTAAACCGGAAACTTTAAACTAAACCGGAAACAGATTTAAACTAGTAAATTACGTCGTCACAAATCAAATAAACATGACGCTCCTAAAGGCTTATTGTCACATCACGTTGAAACACAATTTCTGTAAGATCACTGAAGTTAAGCAACGTCAAGCTTGGTCTGTACCTAGATGGGTGTCCGACCGCTAAGGAATGCCAGATACTGTAAGGTTGGATATGCGTGTGGTGTAATGGATAATGGCTCGGAATTGTCAATCGGAGATGTTAATCGGTGTTCCAATTCCAGTTGGGTTCGTTATATTCACTTACGCGCAAATATCTTTGGTGTGCATCCATCTCTTCTCCTCCCGATGTTGGTTAATTAGTAAAACTTGTATCACTAAAACAATTATGAACTAAAAAATAAAATAAAATTTCGTGAAAAATAATAAGATTTCGGCATTAAATAAAACCTACCAACATTGACTCTCTTGAAGTTAGAAAAAATCTATGAGTTCAAAAAACGAAAAAAAAGGACTTAATTATGTTAACACAGTACACGACCCCAAGGACCATTGTAGGTAGAAGTTAACTGAACGAGGTTGTTAAAAGTAGATAACTGTTGGCATGAAGAAGTATTTAGTATTAACTTCCTCTTTACTAATGGAATACAAAGGAGATAAGAATGACTCAACCCTGTATACAAGCCATTCCGTGTCATATCTGTACAGGTTTGAACTAGTGGAAATAAGGAATATCGATCGCCAGTATATTTGCCAGAGGAATAGCAAATATAGTAGTGTCAAGCTAGCGACATTTTGTCTGTAGGAAATAGGTTGTAGGGTGGAAAATAACTCATCATCCACAAAACTACGTAGACGATTTTGAACGCTGTCAACGATTAAAAGTGAGAATTGGCCAGTTCCAGCTAAGATATGGCAGCATTTTTAATCTTCTCTGACTTTTGTAAAAAAAAGAAAAGAAAAAGAACATAGTCAGGGTACTAGGAGGCCCTGCTGAATTTCATTTCATGCATAGGTTTGTGAAACTAAAGACAGTTCAATGACTTTGAATGTGGCATGGCCGTTGGTACTCGAAAGGGGCGTCTAAATATTTTAAAAAAATGTTGATCTGATAGAATTTCTAATCGTCAAGCGATCTCATCTCGAGAAAACAAAACGTAGGTGAACATGAAGGCTGACAGGAGTCTTTACGGGTAGTTTTGTTTTTTTATATAAGCGGTTTCTTACTGAAGCTACGTCATCTGATGGACACATATCCTTACCTGGTAACGTGATTCGCCAACCTGATGCAGTGCCCCCCTTTGATAAACTCTCTGCTATGGTACCTAGAATTTAATCAACTAGAGCGCATTTCTAGACTGGCGGTAAGGTCATATAAATTCACATTTGAATTGGCTAGATATATCTGTAAGTTCTCTTGTTTATTTCAACCTTGTCTTACCAAGTTCACTGGCGAAAGTTTGTGTTTCAAAGTTCACTCTTGTTTATTTCAACCTTGTCTTACAAGGTTCACTGGCGAAATTTTGTGTTTCAAAGTTCACTCTTGTTTATTTCAACCTTGTCTTACAAGGTTCACTGGCGAAATTTTGTTTTTCAAAGTTCACTTTTGTTTATTGCAACCTTGTCTTACAAGGTTCACTGGCGAAATTTTGTTTTTCAAAGTTCACTCTTGTTTATTTCAACTTTGTCTCATAAGGTTCACTGGCGAAAATATGTATTTCAAAGTTCACTCTTGTTTATTTCATCCTTTTCTTACTTAAATGCATGCTTTCTTTCATATCGTTGTTTGATATTGTCCATTCTTATTACCATAAAACTACAGGATAATAAAATATATATAATACATTTGGAATTCACTAATATATACTTACTAACCTTGTTACATAACATTGAGTACTGTTTTTATAACACCTGAGAAAGAAATATATATGTACGTGCAAGTGTATGTGCGTATATGTATGTGTTTTTATCGTACCCATATAAATCACTGACATCGTGTTTACCTGACAACTACAATCTTGACAGTTTCATCTCCCGCGACACCCTATATCTACCCGACATGTCCTCATAATGTGCACCTCATAATCCCCTGCTTTCTGAATATAGTAAATACCATGGACACAAAGTGAGGGATCAGTCTACATAGTGACTGTAATAGAGAATTGAACTCCCAGTTTATAATTTCTTGTTTATTAGGTATGAATCCACCTCTTCTCCCACCAGTGAGTTAATTAGTAAGACTTGTATTACTTACGATTATAATCTAATAAAAAAACAATTCTTACAATCGCAAATATTTTCAGGCTTTAAATAACCTAAAGGCTTTATCGTGCTTACCTGACAAACTACAATCTTGATCTGTTCATGTCCATCGACACCTGAAAACTACCCATGTCTTCATAATGTGCACCTCATAATCCCCTGCTTTCCGAGTATAGTAAATACCGTGGTCACAAAGTGAGGGATCAGTTTATATAATGATTGTAATAGAGATTTGATCCCCCATTTTATATTTTCTTGTTTATCAGATTCTGATTAGGTATGAATGCATTTCTTATCCCACCAGCAAGGAGTTAATTAGTAAGACTTGTATTACTTATCATTATAAACTAATAAAAATCCAATTCGTACAATCGAAAATATTTTCAGGCTTTAAATAATCTAAAAGTGTTTTTTATACCTTAGAAATCAAATCAGTCAATAAAACCAGGTAATATTCCGTTCATGCCTAGTCATATCTACGAGACAATAGCATATAGGATTAAAGCCTTAGCGGGTAAATTTTTTAATTATGATTTCAATCCTTGCGTATAGTGGAAAGAGCAATGACAGTTACCGGACTTGAGTAATATATTTTTTTTTATCGTACCCATATATGTCAGTGATATCGTTCTTACCTGACAAACAACAATCTTGATCTGTTCATCTCCAGCGACACCCGATATCCACCCGGCATGTTCAATTGTTAATCTCCCGCTTTCCGAGTATAGTAAATATAGTGGTCACAAAGTGAGGGATCATTTTATATAGTGATTGTAATAGAGAATTGATCCCCCATTTTATATTTTCTTGTTTATCAAATTCTGATTAGGTATAAATAGACTTCTTCTCCTACCAGCAATGAGTTAATTAGTAAGACTTGTATTACTTATTATAATCTAATAAAAAAAACAATTCTTAAAATCGAAAAATATGAATGATTTTGTTAATTATATCAAAGGCTATACATGACGCACCGTAGCTCAGTATGAATAAATTAGAATTAATATGAAATTCTCTTGGACATAAAGAGTTCTCGGTTTTTTTATTAGCATCAGAGAAATTGTCGAGATGAAGAAAAACAGTCGAGAGAATTTGAGCATAAAGTAATTATAATTTAATTAAAAATTCATAAATGAAAATGAAGTTCCATTTGATAGTCATTAAGGAATCTGAAGTCACAAGGATGACATTACAGTCGATTCGTCGGAATATTTTGAATTGATTTGACAAACTAGAATCAAAGATTAGATGAAATTTAAAAAACGAATATCAACTGAGGATGCCAAGCTGAGGCATTGATAGTGTCTGCGAGGATACTGAGAAAGATATTGCAGATTTCTATAATAGCCGGAAAATACAGGGTGTCCATAAAGTTCGTGTGCACTTTAAAAAATTTATAAATTTATTTGTATTTGCGAAAGAAATAATTTGTAAAAAGCATTAGAAAGAAGTAAATCTATATTTTTTAAGGTTTCATTGAAATTTTATTTAAGTTTCCACATGTCCTCCATCATTAGCAATACAAAGGGTAATACGATTTTGCAGTTCACGGAAAACATTTGCCAACTGATTTACAGTAATGCCTGAAATCACATTAGTTATTTTAGCTATACTTAAAACTAGGTACATTAAACTTTATAACATTTTTTACAGATTATTTCTATACGATTTTGCAGTTCACGGAAAAAAAATTGCCAACTGATTTACAGTAATGCCTGAAATCACATTAGTTATTTTAGCTATACTTAAAACTAGGTACATTAAAGTTTATAACATTTTTTACAGATTATTTCTATCGCAAATACAAATGAAGTTATACATTTTTTAAAGTACACACGACAGGGTGTCCATAAATTTCGTATGCACTTTAAAAAATTATAAATTTATTTGTATTTGCGATAGAAATAATTTTTAAAAAGGATTAGAAAGAAGTAAATCTATATTTTTTAAGGTTTTATTGAAATTTTATTTAAGTTTCCACATGTCCTCCATCATTAGCAATACAAAGGGTAATACGATTTTGAAGTTCACGGAAAACATTTGCCAACTGATTTACAGTAATGCCTGAAATCACATTAGTTATTTTAGCTATACTTAAAACTAGGTACATTAAACTTTATAACATTTTTTACAGATTATTTCTATCGCAAATTCAAATAAAGTTATAATTTTTTTAAAGTGCACACGAACTTTATGAACACCCTGCATATTTAAAGATTCTCATAATAATTGGGAAATAAATTAAAAAAACCTTTAGACTTATCAAACCTTCTAATAATTGTAAATATTTAACAAATATCATTTGCACATAGGTTACTGCTTACTGAAAATATGCGCAATTAATTGTTTCGTTTTTTACGGTCTATCAACCCTTTGTGGGTTATTCAAAACAGAAATATATTTTGTATTGTAAGAATGATTATTATTATTTTTGGGAATGTGTATTACATTAATAATGTTTTTTTGTTTTTTTTTTAGAATAGAAACGATTTTTCTAGTAATAAGTCCTGCTATTTAACTCTTAGCTGAATGGAGAAGATGGATTCAATCCTGACACATGTTTTTATTTGCACGTAAGTCAATGTAACGAAACCGACTAGAATTCGAACTTGGCTCTATAATTTCTCAGTTCCGAGCCACTACTCCATTATACCAACCGATATTCGGGAATCGTGACTAAACTAGCGGCTTCTTGTGAAATCCTATCGATTTATATTATTCGCTTTATTAGTAACCTTGCGAATGTTCCTCGGGTGATGCTGAACGTTTACTCAAACGAGATAATAGTAAGACGAAAGACATTCAAAGAAATGAATTTATCGGTGAAATAAGATTTTAAATTACGGGTCGTCATTACGTAAGAAGCTTAGGGATGCGAGCTGCGTGGAAGCAGTGTATTAATATACGAACTACGTCAAGAGAATTACGGATAGTTCTCTCTGAACTCTCTTCAATTATTGACGCTGTTGGAGAGGCCTAGTGGTTACTGTACTGGGTGCTGATTTCAAGGCAACAAAACAAGTACTCCTCACAGAATATAACCTTCCGATGCCATTTAGCCATGTAAACCACTAGTGATAAAAAAGTTAAAACATTATTTGACATCGAGTCTGAACTTGTGAATAGAGCATACCCTCGCTCCGAATTAAAATAAAAAAAACAAACAAGTTTCTCTATTTCATGGCGTAAGTACTGAATCAGAAAGCCATCTAAAAAAAAAAATATATATATAGTGTACATAGCACATTAATTCCACGTGGAAGCAAAAATATACTTCTGAAGACGTTCAAACGTACAGAGGTTTCGACGAGGATCCTTTCCCCTCGCACGTTCAACTCTCTGCCTCTGGGCGGGGAGAAACCTGGACGAAGCTATGCCTAAAGGCAGAGTCTCGTTTGGAGAAGTAGACAAGACCGACCCTGTGTGCATGGGGGTATATGGGCAATTTTGCCCGAGCCTACGTGCTCGGAATGCCCCACTTTAAAAAACTGGCCTTATGTCACATCATCCCTTGTGGGGAGTTTGGTAAATCGAGAGATTTCTCAGTTGGACGTATTTTGGCGTAAGTAGAAATGAACATTGTATAATATTGTGGCATACACTCGCCCCGAATCAAAAAACAAAAAAAAAATAAGCTTCTCAGTTTTGTGGCGGCATAAGTACTGAATCAGAAAGCCATCTAAAAAAAAAAAAAAAAAGTTTCTCAGTTTTGTGGCGGCATAAGTACTGAATCAGAAAGCCATCTAAAAAAATAAAAAAAATAAAAAAAATTAGTGTAATTCCATGTGGAAGCAAAAAATATAGTTCTGAAGATGTTCAAACGTACAGACGTTTCGACGAGGATCCTTTCCCCTCTCATCTCACGTCCAACTCTCTGCCTCCAGGCGGAGAGGAACCCGGAGGAGGCTATACCGAAGGGCAGAGTCTCGTTTAGGGAGGTAGACATGACCGACCCCGTGTGTACGGGGTCTATGGGCAACTTTGCCCAAGTCTACGTGCTCGGAATGCCCTACTTTAAAAATGTTTGGTAAATGGAGAGGTTTCTCAATTGGACGTATTATGGCGAAAGTACAAATGAACATTGTATAAACTAGGCTTTCACCGTTCTATAAAAAAAAAACCTCCTCACAACTAAATTTAGACTTCGTTCTGGTAACGGATGTCATGATTGTATATATGTCATCCGGTAGCTGAATGAATCCGTCTCCAACATAAAACTGTATACCTGACATGTTGAACACACAGCACCATATGACGACATCATTCCTTTAGACATCCATCAGAAAGAGTCTCTCAAGTTATATGACTTGATCTGATATCGGTACGAAATTGATTCCCAAAGTCGTAGATATTTGGTAAGAAATCCAATACCAAAATATTTCAAACTTCATCAGCAGTTCTAAAATTAAATGACATTAACACTTGCACATATACAAGTACAGATATGAAGAGATAGGTTCTCATCATTTAAGATTTTCATACCATATGTTTTTATCCTACAAAGAGGGACACAGGCAGGTTGGATCCGTGTCGGAGAGCACATTTTCTTTACTAAGATTTCTCGAATGGGCAAGCCCATAGACGTAATAGACACTATTTGAAGAAAAAAAATGGCGTCTATCTCAAATTCGAGTTTCTATTAGAAAAATATCTGAAGTAATAAATATGTCGGATTCAAAAGAAACCTATTAATATTTCAGATATTGCTTTGTTTACGTTTCCGATACGAAACAGAGAAGATATAGGAATTCGAGGAAAATAAAAGAATCTTGCTGAATAGTGACGCTCTTCGTAGACGAGCTGCTAAAGCACGTCTGATCAAACGGTATTTTCCCTACATACGACAGACTCTTAAATAAGAGTATCTATTATAATAGAATTCCCAGTAAAAACGTGCATTAATGCTTCACACACACACACACACACATACACACACACGCATATATATATATAAATATACTCTTAAGGTGTGCTATATTTATGGGATAAAGTGCTCAATATCAGAGATAGAGCGTGTGTAAATATAAAAGTGAACTTTGAAATCAACACGGTTGTTCGCATACGAAACAGAGAAAAAGAATTCTCTCTCTCTCTCTGTATATATATATATATATATATATATATATATATATATATATATATATATATACACACACACATATATATATATTATAAATTAATTGATAATGCTCTGTAAATTTACATTGAGCATTATTGTGTAAAAATAAAAATATCTATAAGAACACCGGATTTTATATCTTACTGTTCTTTCTTTATATATATATATATATATATATATATATATATATATATAAAGACTTTGAGTAATGAGAAATTTACAGTCGGCGAGTAGAAACATAACATAACGTATTTTATTTTTCCCGGCGCGTGCGCAGTAAATCACTGTTGCCAATGGCTTCTATACGTTAATTAGCAGTTTTATGTAATAATGGTTATTGTTCATTGCTTCAGTGTTTTTGCTGTGACTGCCTTTACCTAATTTTTCTTTGCTATCTTGAAAGAAAGAAATTAACCTCCTTTTTAATAATAAGAGAACCCTGTCCTTTTGTGGGATATCTAAGGAGATGACGATCGTAATTGTGAAAAGAAAACATAATGCAATGGTGGAATTTATGCATAGAGGAGCTCTTCCGAAATCTGGAAGTGACGCCCAGATTTTAACTTAAATTTTGACATATGATGTATCTAGATATACAACTTAGTCTATCTTGTAGCGGACCGTGGGGGTGAAGATGTGAAGAGATATCAGAAGGTTAAATTTTCCTGCTAGCCGGTCCAGCTACATGGGAATGTTGGACTTTAATTAAGTCCAAAGAAGACAAAGAAAACAAACCAGACCGATATACATGTGTAAACAAATATATATTAATAACAAGTTAAACAAAGACATGGACAGTTACATAGTGTTTATGAGGAGAAATAATGTGTGTTTGTTGTGCGTGTTCGTACGTACGTGTATTGTTCTTAGCGTGTTCCCAGAATTTGGGAAATGCTGTATCTGTGAGAGGTCATGTATTGGTGTTAGTTGAAAAGAGAGATTTACCTCACCTGCACGCGAGGTGGCGGCCCAAGGCCTAAGTGGAAAAGAGAGATCGAGGCAAAGAGTCAGCCAGTATTTATAGCCAGGGGAGAGAGACCTCTGTTGAAGGATTAAGGAACTGAGGAGGAGCTAACTCCGACAATCTCGTTTAAGTTTTTTATTTTAATAGATGTAATTTTTTTTACTTTGTATCAAAAATGCTTTTTCCTGCGATAGGAGAGAATGGCCCTGGATATAAATGTTACGCAACAGACTCAGGAATTTTCTATATACTTTCATCCTTAATAAATTACTTCCTCTTTTAATAAAAAAACAAGTTCTTTAAGTTAAAGTTATGATCAGACCTAGTAAGATGAAAGAACAATGTATACATACTTGTATATTGTATCCATACCTTACATATCTATGCTCTAATGATGGGAGTATTCCGAAGATACTTCACTATAGGGAACTGACCGCCGGCAACCGAGCGGCCTCGTTTTCACTTCAAGAACGTCTTCATAAGTGACATGGTGGTGATAGACATGGTCATCGAGAGATGGGAAGAGGTCGCCAACGAACGATCACGGGGAAGATGCAATTTACATCAAGAGCCGGAGTGACGATAGAAAAAAAAATGGCGACTTGCCAGCAGTTTGAAACATGTTGATGAGCACTGCTGACGAGTCCCAAATGCATGACGAAACGGCAGTCCAGTGATTTCTGCATTTTTTGAGGTTTCTTCTAGACTCGATGAATTACTTAATATAATTATCTCAGATATTCCTAATTTCTATCATATATATATATATATATATATATATATATATATATATATATATATATATATATATATTGTGTATATTTTTCATTAATGCATGTTTCATTAAATAATATAGACAAGTTTTGTCTATTTATTTTAAGAAAGTTCCATTCATAATGTTTGATAAGCTTAATAAGATTATCATTGAAAGACGAAAGGAAATCACCATATTGATTTATGTTTAAATCCAATCTAAGTTTTCGGCTTACATAAGCCATTATCAAAGATGACAATTACATTTCAATATATCAAACAACACACAGACGAAACAATAATGATAGTCTGTTTCTGTTGCATGAAAAATTTCAAAGGAGCGACAAAAATCGTGCATACGAGACGCGGAAGCGTCGCAGCTCGTGACGTCACACATGACCACGCGAGATAAATAGACAAAACTTGTCTATATTATTTAATGAAACATGCATTAATATATATATATATATATATATATATATATATATATATATATATAAATATAAAATTGAACATAGAAGTCAAAACTTAGAGGCGACAGTCTGTTTCATGCTAGTCCTATCGTCAGGCAGACGATTGCACTAGCATGAAACAGACTGTCGCCTCTAAGTGTTGACTTATATGTTCACTTTTATATTTACACACGCTCCATCTCTGATATTGCGCACTTTATCCCATAAATATAGCACACTTTAAGACTATATTTCTTCATATATATATATATATATATAGATATATATATATATATATATATATATATATATATATATATATATTTAAGTCTACCACATTCCATGCTTCGAATATTGCTGTTAAATATGGTCCGATGCTTCTGCTATTTATCTAGAGATCTTTGATAAATTCGAAAGAAGAATCAGCTATATTATTGGTCCTGATGTAGCGGTTCGGTTTGAGCCACTTTTCCGGCGTTGTAAGGTTGTCTCCCTTTTCTATAAATGCTTTCATGGTAATTGCTCGAATGGACTCTTCCGTATTTGTTGCTGTGTTTGAATGAGTGCGTGTCAGTGTGTGTGCTTGGGATGAATGAATGTTTTATATTATTATAGTCCCGCATTGATTTCGGCCAATGAACTGGTATTTCTTCCATATTTAGTGATTGTTGTTTTTTTTTATTACTAATATTATTTTCTTTAGTTTCATGTAAATAGTCTTGTATTCATATTGTAAATACGCATTGGGGTTAGTTTTTAGAATTGTTGTTTTATTCCCCTCCCGACACAGACACTGAAATTTAAATATGGGGACTAGTTAGTATTTTCATAGAGACAGCGAGGTATTATGGTGATTGTAGTAAGAAAGGTACGTATGAATGTGTTGTTTTGGTGTAAGGAATATTGTTCATACGATTGGGTCAGTGTTTGCGGCTTGCTACGTTATAGTTAAGACAGAAGAAGACCGTCCTTTCCCCAGTCCCCCACTTCGGCCTTGTGCCACATTTCTGTTTATTTTTACAGAATAAATATCGCTCTTCCCTATGACACCTAAACTTTTCTGAATTTAAGTGTCGTACTATAATGGCGTCAAATCTCATTAATTTACAGTTGAGTTGGCTAAATGTAATCATAAATTCGATGCTAACAATTTCTTTTTTCACACTTCTTGCTTGTGGAACTCGTTTCTATCTCCATGTTTTCCAGCCAATTTTAATCCTAAAAACTTTAAATGCAATGTCAATAGTTATCTACTGTCCTCCTGATTAATTATTTTTTGTTCTCGTTCTTTCATAATGTTTCTGTTTTCTGATTCATCCATACCAAGTAACCCGTTGTGTTTTAGTGGTTTTAATGTCTTGTTTGGGGTGAACGTGATTAAAAAGATAATTACTCCTTCATTTTTAAGTGATTTATGGTAGCAAATGTATAGTTTATCAGAACTGCAGTTACGAAATGACTGATATTTAAGTTTACAATCGTATTTTATTTCTAACAAATCAAAAGATAAATATTTACGATGTAGCTTATTGTTTCTGTTCAATACTTCCTGAATATTAAGTTAAACAATGGACATTATATTCAAGATTCTAGAATTATTTACTTAACAGAAACTGTAGGAGGTGGATTGCGTATGGTTTCGTGATGAAGGCATTAGCCATGTTAGCCAGATGAAGTGTAGAAAGGAAGATAAAGGATGAAAGAAAGAAAGAAAGAAGGAAAGAAAGAAAAAAGAAAAAAAGAAAGAAAGAAACAAACAAAAAAGGAAGAAAGAACAGAAAGAAAGAAAGATAAGAAAGAAAGAAAGAAAGAAAAAAGAAAGAAAGAAGAAAAGCAAAAAGAAAGAAAGAAGGAAAGCAAAAAGAAAGAAAAAAGAAAAAAGGAAAGAAAGGAAAAAGAAAGAAAGAAAGTAGAAAGAAAAAAGAAAGAAAGAAAAAAGAAAGAAAGAAAAAAGAAAGAAAGAAAGGAAGAAAAAAGAAAAAAGAAAAAGATAGAAAGAAAAAAGAAACAAACAAACAAAAAAGAAAGAAAGAAAGAAAAAAGAAAGAAAGAAATAAAGAAGAAAGAAAGAAAGAAAGAAAAAAGAAAGAAAAAGAAAAAGATAGAAAGAAAGAATAAAGAAAGAAAGAAAGAATAAAGAAAGAAAGAAAGAAAAAAGAAAGAAAAAAGAAAGAAAGAAATAAAAAGATAGGAAAGAAAGAAAGATAGAAAGAAACAAAGAAAGGAAGAAAAGTTCACTCATTAAGTAACAAGTAAAGAACGATGAATTTGAGAGGGAAGGAAAATGCAAATACATTACTAAAATTATATAATCAAACAAAGATTTGAATTTCTATGCAACAATAAGAAAAAGCCAAACCACAGATCTGCATATATATCTAAATGTAATGAGAACGAAAAGAATATAAATTCAAACGTTCATAACGTTAATTTAAAAGAGAGTTCAATACAAAAAGTCGAGCAATAGTTATTTATTATAAGTTATTACATTCGAACATGCATGTTACCACTACAAAAATGCATATTTGTTTCGATGCCCAATTCAGGCATCTCATCAGGTGGTGAACAAAAATGGTAATAACATAAAATAAAGATGTACATACACACACAATTACACACACACATCTTTCTATCTTTCAGTCTCTCTCTCTCTCTCTCTCTCTTTCTCTCTCTCTCTCTCTCTCTATATATATATATATATATGCACATTTCATTAAAAACGACTGACAAGGTGCTTTTATTTAGTTTTTTATATAATTTCTCGTGCGATCTAATAAAGTTTTTCTTTTCAGAGGATAAATTATATAAAAACTGTCCGAATGTTCTTTTTATCCGAGCGCTTTCGGCTATACATTTAGCCATTTTCAAGGATTATATTTCAACTGTTAGAATTAGAAATAGAAATAGTTTGTATATGTATGTTTTATAAAGTGATTCATTTTTTTTGTTTCAAAACACGGTCAAGATATTATGTCCATGTTCAAAGTTAATATTATTAAGTGTTGGTTTGTTTGTTTTTATTAGTAAGGCTTCCATTATTTTTAGCATTTTTTTGCAAGTGGATGATGCTATTATATTAGTGTTGTCGACAAGTATATTCCGAATAGTGTCCAAATAGTGTTTATATAATTTATCCTCTGAAAAGAAAAACTTTATTAGATCGCACGAGAAATTATATAAAAAACTAAATAAAAGCACCTTGTCAGTCGTTTTTAATGAAATGTGCATGAAAGAAGGATTGCTGCCTAAATACACAAATATATATATACATATATATATATATATATATATATATTTGCTTGTATTCTTTTGTAATCTTTTTTTGAGAATTTCTTGTGTCATTTTAAATCACTAAAACTAAAACATCCCAAGAAATCTTACGAAACAGCAACTTCTCCTCTTTGTGCCTTGTTCCTTTAGAACGCGACTGATCGTGGCTCTCCACAATTTCTTGTTCTTTTTAGCTCTTAATAAATGTTGACTTTTTGCTGTCTCTCCTAAACACTTCTTTCATCCATTTACTCAAGCCACCTAGTCTGCGTTTTGTTTTATTCTGACCCTCTTGCTTTCAATCTTTAGTGAGAGTATCAAATTTGCCAAACCATCTTTCCTTATTATGTGTGCCAGGAATTTTTAGTATCTCTTTCTGATTCTGATGAAAAGTGTCCTTTTTGTTTCCATTTTCCTTAAGACTTCTTCGTTACTCATATGTTTAGTCAATGGTATTGTCAGCATGCTTCTATAGAACCATATTTCTCCTGTCATCGGTGTGGAGGTTGTTCAGCATTCATTTTCAATATAGGAGGGATGATATTGCATAACACGATTTTCTTTGTTTCTAATAAAATTTTACTTTTCTTAATGTTTTGATCAGTTTCGGAAGGCATCTGTCCTATCCCATTTCCACTTCGGACTTCGGTGTCACATTTCCCATTCGCTGTTAAAGCACTTGATCCGTATTTACATTTAAACGAAAGCGAAAAGAAAAGACTTAAAAAATTGTAAAATGAGATAAAGAATGGGGCACCCAGTGAGAATCGAACTCACTACTCAGTCATAATTTTTCTAAGGAGAATCTTTATGAAAATTACACTACGTCGAAATGTCCATTAGTGATTTTCTAAGCGTAGCGTAGACCTGGCATAAGACCGGATGTATAAGGAACCCGGTGAAAATAGAACTCATTATTCAGTTGTATTTTGACCTAGACAAGATTGCTAACCATTAGACTTCATGGAGTTATCCTGGAATATATGGTTATCTACCAAGGAAGCCGCCCAAGATGAGAACAACATTATTTGAACCAAAAATGAACAAAGGTATGTATTGTTCCCGTAACAAGTCGTATGCACGTGTATGAAAACTAATTAAATATATCATTATCCTAATTAGGAAGACATGTGATGTATGCCCAAGGGTATAAAAAATACAGTTCCATTTTACTCAAAGGTGTATCTTAGCTTGTCAATGTGAGTACAAACGTCTCTTCAAATAAATTAAAGTACATTCTATTCAAACCCCTGCTGATTAATGTACATAGACCCGACTAAATTTATAAACAACTAACAAAGAAAACTGCTTTTTCCTTACGGGAAAATCGACAGTGAATTATGGCAATTATTACTCATTTGAAGACATTCTTTTTTGGCGGAATTTCCTCATATTTTAGTCAGTATTAATTTCAACCAATTGCAAGTGGATAATTGGCATCAAGTTCAATTAAAACGTATATATATATTTTTTTTGCCATAATAACCTCATCCACATCTAAAAAAAAAAGGAAAAAAATAATGGAAGCCTTAATAATAAACAAAATCCAACACTCAGATATATTAACTACGAATACAGCCACAATCTGCTGACTTTGTTCGAAAGATAGAACATACATATAACTCTAAATGCATACACACAACCCATACATCCAGTTTAAAAGTAAAAATAAATGTATCTATGATAATGACTAAAAGAATAGCTGAAAGCGCTTGGACATGCAGAAGGTTTGGTCAGTTTCTACACACACTGGGTTCAGATAAGTAAACACTTGTTTGAACACAAGAAAAATTAAATAAAAAGCATAATCGCAATATGTTGTCTGTCATCTTTAATTTAATATATATATATATATATATATATATATATATATATATATATAAATGAGCACTTTACCCTATATATACTCGTATATTTAGGTAGCAATGCTTCATTTATGCATGTTTCATTAAAAACGACAAAGTACTACGGTTAAGCTTTTTATTTAATTTTTCTTGTGTTCGAAGAAGAGCTTTCTTTTCTAGACAAAGAGTGTGTAAAAACCGTCCAAATGTTTATAGTCCGAGCTCTTTCGACTATACCTTTAGCCATTATCAAGGATGATTCGATTTTTCAGCTTAATTGAGTGTGTGCATTATGTTATATTTTAGTGTGTTGTAGTGATGTTTTAATTTCCGAATACGGTTAGCACATTGTGGCCTTGTTCGTAGTTAATATTATTTAGAGTTGGCTTCTTTTTTATTAAAGCTTTTTTTACAGTGCTCGGAACTATAATAACATTTGGACAGTTTTTACACACTCTTTGTCCAGCAAAGAAAGCTCTTGTTCGAACACAAGAAAAATTAAATAAAAAGCTTAACCGTAGTACCTTGTCTGTCGTTTTAAATGAAACATGCATATATATATATATATATATATATATATATATATATATATATATATGTATAAAATCCGTGGGTAAGTAATCTAAGTGAATCCTATTAATATAAAATATTAAAACTGATCCACAAAAGAGGGCTCAACATCTTTATTATAGAACAGAAAAATGAATTACATAAAGACGAAACTCAATTGTACCCCCTTTTTATATGGCCATTTCGTTCCCCGGAATAAATTCCCTAGAGCTTGTCAATGCAAAAAACGTTTTATAAAAAATGATTCTTAACGTTTTTTTTTTAATTTAAAATTAAGAAAAGGATAGAAAACTGAAGAAAAAGAGAGAGAGAGGAAAACAGAGGCACAAACAACAAATAAGGGAAAAACATTTCAGAGGGATATCGAAAAAAATGAAAAGAAACACCCAAGTAAAGAAGGAGAAACAGGAAGACAATATTAACAAGTTTAGACAGAAGTTAAAAAAGGTTTAAGATCAACAATGACCTTTATTTAAAAATATTAACTCTTGTTCAAATTGGAAAAAAAATTAAAATTGAAAAAAAAAATTACATAAGAAAATACAATCATTAAATTTAAAAAGAAGAGTTGTAATGAGAATAGATAAAAGAAAAATTAGAATTTAATATTAAAACTATTATTTAATATATATATATATATATATATATATATATATATATATATATAATGGATTCTCCAGTCGGTTTCAACGTATGAGGATCTGACAGCTTAATTGATTCAGTTATGAAATTTTGGGCGATAATCTTAAGTGGCACTTAAGACACGCTTAAGGAGGCCGCTAGTGAGGATTGTGGAATGAGATCACTGTTAGATTGGCTGACCTTGTAGATCGTTCTCTCGCTTCTTGAAGATGATTCAGACAAGCAGATTGAAAACTGCTGAGTCCACTTAAACAAGTTGATCTCTATTCTACCCGCTCCAAAGCTATATATATATATATTTGTCAGGAAGTTGACCTTGATGTAAGAGGCGATCCCAGCGTTCGGCCTATGTGGAAAGTGGCTGACCGTAGCCTTATGAGTGAAATTGGCTAGACAGAACATTTTGGGAGTTGTTGATGGTCACAAGTCATCGTGACCGAGTGTTTGAGCGCGCTGGTCTTGTTCAGACTGTTGATCAAGTTAGATAACGTGCTCTCTCTCAGAAACTTAGGTCAGCTATGTTTGGTTGCATTATAGACCACAGGTGGGCTGTGTGGATGTTTAACAAACACAAACGTACCTGAGCAGCTATCTGCATCAGGGATTAGTTAGCCACCCGAAATAGGCAGGCATCCTCAGATACGAGTGGCCAAACTTCCATATAAACTCACGAATCAGAATCATAGGAAATTATTGAAATTAAACCGGTTAGTCTAGATTACAATAAAAATGAACTGTTTACTGAGAAAGTGTCAGTTGAACCCCATGTAATTAACTGCAATAAGAAACGTTTTATTTGCTCGCAAAACAACGAGCTTTCTTTTATTAGACCTCCTCGTTTGGTAAAGCCGGGAAAATCTATTGTCTCATGCTGTTTTGTAATACAAAAAAAAAAACAAAAAAAAAATGTTTACGAGGAGATGATTTCGATCAAACGGACGTAAAATCTTTTAAAAGAAATCTTAAAACTCCCCAAGCAAAGGATCTGTGTTTATCGTTCATTAAATTTTGGTCAGTTATCTGAATTCAGTCGCTGGCTTTCTACGTTAATTTTGAAAGCGTCGGCTGCATAACCTATTTCTACTGGCAATGACATGGACATATATAAAATA
>OZ038513.1:55815515-55828015 GCA_964036315.1 Acanthosepion esculentum | reverse complement strand
CGAGACATGTACAACGACTGAAACGTCTTCAATATGGCAGTACAAATGAAGACACCAGCTCGAATAGCGTAAATAGTTACAATACCTCATCTCAGAAACATAGACGGATTTATATGTATAATTCAATATGGATACAAGTGGAGAGTCAAGCAAAGTGACTTCAGATGGGCCAACAGGGAAAATTGAGCAGAATTTACGGGCAAAGTATTCTGCTTTATCAATAGGAAATGCTACCATCTCAAACTGAGTGAGGGTTTTCTTAAAATCGTTCAAAGTGCGGTAGAGGTTATCTAATGTCATGTAAATATTGAAACTAATTGGATAAAATCGTTTTTTTTTTTTTTAAAACGATTACGATAGTTACATTAGGCTTGTAATAATTAAAACACATTTTCGCGGTAAATATATCCCCAGGTCTAAATGAAGAAATCAATAAAATAATACGAGAAAAATGTCTTGAAGATGTAATTTGAACATGTAGGAAGTTGGTTAAAACAACCTTCGAGCTATCAACAAAGTTAATCTGAAATGAACTTCATCCGTTCTCCTGATAACGAACGTGTCGTTAAGTTACCGCGAGATAAGGTGAAATAGGTGGCATCTCAAATTGCTGCCGCTGGATGCGTGAGGCTCATTCAATTTTCATCGAAAGACAAAAATTATTCTGAAGCTATTTTATACTTAATCATTTTATTTCAAGCAATGCAACAGAGCCACTAAGACAGAAGGAGTTAAAGAGTTTAACAGAACATTTGAAAATCATTAGAGAGGGAGGTTAATAAAAGAACATGAAATAAAAGAAAATGATGATTGACATTGCATTTAAATTTCTGAAGTTGACTGGAATGCAAGAAGCCAGACGAGAATTCCACGCGCAAGAAGTACGATAGAAGAAACTGCTAGCATAGAATTTACGACTACGTCTAGCAATTTAAACAGTAAAATGATGAGACCTAACTGTCGATCTAGTACTGCGCTTAAATTCATAAAGACGAGGTAGCAAAAAATGACCGTTCATCAGATCGATTGCCTTGAAAATAGTTATAGAAAAGGCACAAAGCAGACACGTTACGGTGTGGGAAAGTTACTGAAACCGAGATGTCAGATTAGGACCAATAATACTGCAGATTACTTGGATTTTATTAATAATATCTAAATGCATAGCAAAAGTTAGAAACCAGACGTGGCAGTAATATCCAATGTACGGACGAATGATTGACTCAAAAATGTGTAAGATAGTTTTTTTCTTGCGAGGGAAAATGTCTAGCACGACATAGTAAACCAAATTTTCTAGCCGCAGACCCAGCACCTGATACATTATAACCTCTTCATTTCATGTCATTGAAAAAAGTTAGCCTGTAGAAGGCGCAGTGGTTCACTCTCCTGGAGGTTAGCTTAAATTCATAAAGACAAGGTAGCAAAAAATGACCGTTCATCAGATCGATTGCCTTGAAAATAGTTATAGAAAAGGCACAAAGCAGACACGTTACGGTGTGGGAAAGTTACTGAAACCGAGATGTCAGATTAGGACCAATAATACTGCAGATTACTTGGATTTTATTAATAAACCAAACCGACATAGTAAACCAAATTTTCTAAACCGCAGACCCAGCACCTGATTCATTATAACCTCTTCATTTCATGTCATTGAAAAAAGTTAGCCCGTTGAAGGCGCAGTGGTTCACTCTCCTGGAGGTTAGCATTAGCCATCAGCAATTAAAAGAGAACGGTTTTTCAAGATAATGCTTTCACCGTGACATTATCTACATGAAGAAGTCAAACGATGATAGATCATAAAGACAAAATATAGATCATGAAGTCAAACTATGACAGATCATAAATCAAACTATGATAGATCATAGTTCAACTATGACAAATTATAGCCAGACTATGATAGATCATAGCCAAACCACGATAGATCATAGTCAGCATTGATAGCTAACTTAATGGATGCTGGGCCCTTGTTTGAAATCAGACGAACGATAGCAGGCAGTTCTGAGCATGAAGTAATGGTCAATAATTTAACCCTTGATAGACTACTAATTGCTCGAGACTTGCCGTCTTTAAGCAGACAGATAGTATGAGAAAATAATCGTTCATCAGGGTGGCATAAAACATTCAATTAGTCAGTTATTATCATATTGTGGTTCATCCATGCTGGGTACTGTAACCCTGCCCCCCCCCAAAAAAAAATTGTAAAATTTAAATAACAAAAACGTTCTATATTACAGAAAATTCCATCGACACTATGGGATTTTAAATGAAACAAAACAAGCATTATTCTTATTAAGACATTAAAAAGGGTCATTTTACAAGACAATATATATATATATATATATATATATATATATATATATATATATATATATATATATATTTAAACATGTAGTATTGAATGTTAAAGACAACATAGTCTTGCATATTTTCTTTTAAATTTTCTCATATTCTCTAATGAGACTTTTTATTTGAAAATGATTTCGAAATATGTATTGTCCATACGATGACCTAGCACTTTCGAACATCATTGTTCATCTTCAGGGTCAATATTTTTAGTCAAAATTTTTTTAAACAAACATTTGCCAATGATGTTCGAAAGCGCTAGGTCATCGTATGGACAATACATATTTCGAAATCATTTTCAAATAAAAAGTCTCATTAGAGAATATGAGAAAATTCAAAAGAAAATATGCAAGACTATGTTGTCTTTAACATTCAATACTACATGTTCAAAAGAAAAGTTGCTGCCAAATTACATATATATATATATATATATATATATATATATATATATATATGCAGAAATGTAGTTTTAAGGAGTGCTATATTTATGGGATAAAGTGCTTAATATCAGAGATAGAGCGGATGTAAATATAAATATAAAAGTGAACATTGAAGTCAACACTCAGAGGCGACAGGCTGTTTCATGCTGGACGCAATCGTCCGGCCGAGATGATTGCGTCCAGCATGAAACAGCCTGTCGTCTCTGAGTGTTGACTTCAATGTTCACTTTTATATATATATATATATATATATATATAACAAAGAGTCAATCATACCTTGAATCAATCAGCAATGTGTATGCGATTATCGGCGAAATCACTTCGCTAGTAGACATAAACATAAGCATTCCACTACTGATAATCCTCCGAATGATGAGATCCTCATAATAATCGCATACACATTGCTGATTGATTCAAGGTATGATTCACTCTTTGTAATGTAAATATATGCTGCCTATTTTATTATATATATATATATATATATATATATATATATATATATATATATATATATATATATATATATGTATGTATATATATCACAGCAATAAACGTATGAAGCTTGATATTACTAGACATATTAAAAACGGGCGAAGCAACCGGTTTCGCTCCCGCTCATCAGGCTCACAACAGGAGATTTAATTTCAATTAAAAACACAGAAAATGTACAATAAAAGAAAATGTGGAGGAGAAGGGGGAGGGGAGGAGCAAAAGGAGCTAGAGGCAAATGACAGCGAGCCCCAACAAACACTCACGTTGTTTACACAAAGAAGGCTTGCGGGACCCGATGTAAAGTGCCTCCAGCACCTTAAGGTGAAATAACGAGTGTGACCGGGACAACACGGTGAACTGGTCAACACTAAAATTAGCTGCACACGATCTGCTCTTTAATAAGTGCTAAAATATGGCGGACACGTAGGTGTTTGGGACGAGTCCATTCAACGGCAAAGTGTGGTTCCTGATTTTGGTAGGAACGTGCTGTTTAATTCTCATGTCCAAGCGTTGTGTCGTCCTTCCTATGTAGTCAGCCCCGCAACTGCAACCATATTTATAAATTGTAGAATTAATTTGATGAGGAGGAAGGACGTCTTTACACACTGGACGAACCATGGGCCAGGTTTGAATATCTTTAAATATATATATATATATATATATATATATATATATATATATATATATATATATATATATTGTTTTGCAAAATGTCCTTTTTTTATTGGCTCCTGAAAAAAATTAATTTCGGTTGAGCTCTTTGGTTTGAGGTGTGAGTTTGTAAACAGTGACTATTTAAGCTAATATAGCATGACTCTTCGGCAGAATTGAGTCACTGTCAGTCACTGTGTGTTTATCTAAATCTAAAAATAAACACGCTAAAATTCACCTTCATCCCTACCGTGAGCCGACGGCTTAGGGGTAGAAGTTCCGATTGACGCCAATTCAGTCAGGTTTCGATCCTAGCTAGAGGCAAGCGGACGTCTAGCCACACTGATGAGTTGCGAAGCAGTCTGTCTATGGATGACAAATATATATATATATAACATTTTTCAATACCATATATATATATAACATTTTTCATTACTATATATATATATAACATTTTTCATTACTGTATACATATATATATATATAACATTTTTCATTACTGTATATATATATATATATATATAACATTTTTCGTTACTATATATATAACATTATTCATTAATATATATATATATATAACATTATTCATTACTATAAATATATAACATTTTCATTACTATATATATATATATATATAACATTTTTCTTTACTATATATATATATATATATATATATATATATGTATATATATATATATTGTGTGTATTTAGGCAGCATTCTTTCATTGTTGCATGCTTCATTAGATAATATAGACAAGTGTTGTGTATTTATTTTATGTACATTCTTTTCATATCGTCTGATAAGCTTAATAACATTATCATTAAAAGAAGAAAGAAAATCACAATATTGATACATATTTTTTAATCCTATCTAAACTTTCGGTTTACATAAGCCATTATCAAACATGACAATTACGTTACAATATATTAAACAATACACGGACAAAACAATAATGATAGTCTGTTTATGTTTACATGGAAGATTTCCAAGGAACGACAAAGTCGTGCATACAAGACGCTGGAAGCGAAAATCGCACCGAATCTCATGACGTCACACATGACCATGCGAGAGTGAAAGCGAGAAGTGGCTTCTGTTACCAATTACAGTAATTTAAGAATATTTGTGGAGATTTCATCGTTTATTTTGTTCAGGTTAGGTTTCAACTGTTTTATGTATATAGCTTCAAGAATTATATATATAGATATATAAAAGACGATTGCGTCTAGCACGAAAATGCCTGCCGCCTCTGAGTGTTGACTTCAATGTTCACTTTTATATTTATATACGCTCTATCTCCAATGTGGAGCACTCTATCCCATAAATATAGCACACATTAAATCTATATTTCTTCATATATATATATATATATATATATATATATATATATATATATATATATATATATACATATATATATATATATATATATATATATATATATATATATACATATACATATATATATATATATATATACATATATATATATATATATATATATACATATATATATATACCAACAATAAGCTATATAAACAAATTTTTACTACGTTAACCAAAAACACCGATCAAAATAAAAGAATAAATAAATAAATATATAAGATAAAAAAATAAAAATAAAAATAAAAAAACAAACAAAAAAACAAGCAAAATAATTTGACATAAATAAATAAACAAATAAGCGACTTCCGGTAAAAGTAACCGCCAAAATATACTACCCATAATGCACCACTGACCCTTATATAAACAGCCGAGAAAAATAACAGCACTAGTCGCCTGACGATTGCACTAGCATGAAACAGACTGTCGCCTCTAAGTGCTGACTTCCATGTCCACTTTTATATTTACACACGCTCTATCTCTGATATTGAGCACTTTACCCCATAAATATAGCACACTTTAAGACTATATTTCTGCATATATATATATATATATATAGAGAGAGAGAGAGAGAGAGATTTATATATGAATAAAGACAAAGGAAAATGTATCTTAGCCGATGCGTTTTGTTCTCTGTGTAACGTCAACAAGGAAAATGAAAGGAATTTATTTTGTAAAAATTATTTACCTACAAGTGCAAAAATGTTATCGGTTTTTCAAAATGTCTGAGTTTTTGGAAGCCTTCCCAAATATTCTTCATGTTAGCTGAATCATCAGACAAGCTATGCAAGGCACGAAGTGATACAATTCAATGTCTAATAAATGAAAGTGATGTTTCAGGAATATGTTTTGTGCAAATTAATGTTTAAATCAATTTAGTTTTTGATTCATTTATGTGTTAGTTATTTTGGCAAACTGGGGCAATGGATTTAACCGATTTCTTTCAATATATTTTATATTTTTGTGGTCATGAACCTTGTCTTGGGAAAGGAGTAATTCTTTCGGGAAAGAAGGTAGTGGAAAAATCGGATTCAGTAGGACATCGAGAATTTTCCATCATTCATTTTCTCTTTTCATAAGTCTCGCATTGAAAGCTGCGGTTGGATATATTTCTATATATAACACATGCATTTGATAAACTGTTGTGCGTAAGTGTTGTAGCATACCTACGGACGATAATGGGTAAGTCCCCATTCACATATATACAGTAGTAAATACTGTATGTTGGTCTGCAGTCGGAGATTCGTTTCCAGCTGCGCTGGTCAAACTCTCTGTCTCCGGACAGAGACGTTCCCCAGACGAGTTTCTGTCAAAGGGCAGAGTCTCGTTTAGAGAAACAGCTACCCGGTCCCGTTTTATAAGGGGTCTATGGGGAACTTTTGGCCGAGCCTACGGGCTCGGATACACCACATTAAATTCAGTCTTGTGCCACATCTGACCGTGTGGGGCGGTTGGTCCATATCCTGCAGTCGGAGATTCGTCTCCAGCTGTGCTGGTCAAACTCTCTGCTTTAAGGGAGAAAGGATCCCCAGACGAGGCTATGTCGAAGGGCAGAGTGTCTCGGGAAACAGCTACCCGATTTCATTTTATACGGAGTCTATGGAGAATTTTTGGCCGAGCCTACGGGCCCGGATTACCTACGTTAAATTCGGCCTTGTGCCACATCTGACCGCGTGGAGCGGTTGGTACATATCTTGCAGTTGGAGATTTGTCTCCAGAGCAGAGAGGATCGGATAACCCACATAAAATTCAGCCTTGTGCCATATCTAACCGAGGGGCGGTTGGTAGATATCCTGCAGTTGTAGATTAGTTTCCAGCTGTGCTGTTCAAACTCTGCCCGGAGTCAGAGTGGATTCCTAGACGAGGCTATGTCGAAGGGCAGAGTCTCGTCTCGGGAAACACCTATCCGACCCCGTTTCACACGAGGTCTACGGAGACTTTTTGGCCAAGTCTACGGGCTCGGATACCCCATATTAAATTCGGCCTTCTGCAACATCTGACCTCATAGGTTGGTAGATATCCTGCAGAAGGAAATTCATTGTGGAATTAACTCGGCTCACTTCTAGCAGTTGACTACTTCTTCTACGCGCCGCTGTGTTTTTCTTGTTCTACGCTGTGTTGTTCTTGTCCTAATTATCATCGCTCATTACCAACCTTCATTTGATTATTCTATTCAGTAACCTTCCCTAGGTTACAACAGTAAGATTCAAATTTCTGCAGGTCTCCCCGATTTAGTGTGAGGAACAGTTCTGGCAACTTATTTTATATATACCTGCTTCAAAATTATTATTTGTATGGATATTTTTGGTTCTGATCACATACCTAATATTATTGATGTAGTTGTAATTATTTTATGCTGTTTAGATTGGATATGCTGTTTTGGACAATGGATGTTTTGGGGTTGGCAGGTAGGGTTATGTATCTGCTTTTATGTAGTTTATTGTTGTTATCATTGCGATCGTACATTTTGTATGTCTTTCTCTTAGCGTGGCAGATGACATAATAAAGATATGAAAGGCTTTGAATGTATATTTCTTCTTTGGTGTTGCTGGATGCAGATTGCTATTGCTCTTAAATAGAATCCTAAAACTATTACCGATTTGATTTTGTTACACTGGCGGCGACAAAATATTGACCAGGTCATTCCTGTTAGTAGCTTTTCTATAAAACTCAAACTGAAGTTCGTTATTATTTCTGTGCCACGTGAAATCTCTGAAGGGTAAAGTGCTGTTAGACAGATTTAGCGATTACGTCTACTGTAGGTTCGGCGTTATTTAGTTTGTTGACAAGATCGGGTAAAATTATATCTTGTGGATTTATTAGTAGAGGACGCTCTATGTATCTGCAAAAGGAGAATCATGTAAAATATTTTTAAAGAGACAACTTTGCAGAAATTCCAAAACTAGACAAAATACCACAGCGGAGAGCGGCCTATTCCTGATATAATGCGTTTCAAGGTAGCCGAGGTTTAAAATTAAAGTTTTTCTCACCTCAAATAATCTGTCTTTCTGGTCAGTTGTCCGTCTTCAGCCATTCTTCGACTGGGGACTGGAATTAGTCCTCAGGGAAGATTTGAGACACATGTCATTGGAGCATTTCAAAGAAAGTGAAAAGCGATATATATATATATACATATATATGACATAATTTAGCTCTTGAAAATATATTTCAATTGAGCACTGTTGAGTGATAAGCTAATTCTATAAACAACAGCCACCTGCGTTAATGCAAAGCTCCCCAGTAAAATGAATTGGAGCACTCCGGCTGATTGGCATTTGTTTACATTCATAAAAAACAATACGCTAGATTTAGTTGTTCCTCTCTGTCGAATGAAGATAGCTCAGTGGTAGAAACTCTGACTGACACCAAATCGGCTGGGTTTCGATCCGGGCTTGAGGCATTCGGTTGTCTAGTCGCACTGAGGAGCTGTGATACAATACTGTCTGCGAATGACATAATATATACATATATATATATATATATATATATATATATATATATATATATATATATATGTAGTGAGAGAGAGAGATATTATCACAAACGTAACAACATAGAGAGAATTAATATATAGCCCCATAAATCAGGGCCTACCTACATTTCTCACGCCCACAAGACAGACATGCTTGCAGATGTGTTGAGGTATCACATTTATACACCCGCCACACTAATATATACACTTACACACATCATACACACTCCCGAAGAACTAAATGATAACATACACTTAACACAGACATATCCCCTTCCCAGGAAACAATAAAACTGTCAAAATTACCAAGGGAATTCAGAGTTGCATGAATCTATCCAGCTTATATCTTAAAAAACAACTTAACAGAGGCTATTTGACCAACACAAAGACCAGCCAAAATTAACGATAAAAAAAATTCAAACTACAGATAAAGTTTATTTTCTTCAGAAAGTCATTCATTCATGTAGTTCACTACTTAGTAGCAGTTTCTTTTTCTCCTGATGATGGCCATACTGGCCGAAATTAGTCGAGGAACCTAATTGAAATAATAAAACAAAAAATATTGATATACAACCCAGTGTGTCTGAAAATTTTCATTTTTTCATTTTTCAATATATTTATTGTTCACAATACTACCAGGGACTCAGCAGGACAAAGCAAACATAGATTACATTCACATCAGGAGCCATTTCTTCAGCTATGAGAGGGAAGTCTGCTTAGACATAATATAAATCATATCATCTTTCTCAGACGGTAATCTGGATATCCTGTACTGGTTACGATGAAAACAAATCTGGTAAAATTCAAGGTTTCAAATGTTGCTAAGTGCTACAAGGGTAAGGAGGTTGTGGAGAGACATGAACCTGAATGGCCCGAAAGGACACGGCACAGAAAAGATCATCAAGATCTATGTCGTAGCAGTTACGGGTATATCAGCTACTCCTTGCATAACCGGTAGTACTATGTCTTGTTCCCGTGCCTTCGTCGTCTGAGGTTGTTTTCTATGGAGCCTTCTCCTACCTGGCGAAATTGAGTGAATGATTGGTGGGAGCAGGGACCCCGAAGGCCTCGGCAAACGTAGAAAAACTGAGAAGCGACGTGACCTGAAAGTACGTGGCACATGGAAGGAAAGAAGAATCATAACTAAAAACGGCACTCGAAAAATTTGCACCGATGCACATCGACATGCATATGCAAGACGCATCATGCACATTTAAATTTAAAAAAAAATTGCAGTTCAATACGCCTTAGACATCAGAGACGGAGGCACGGTGGAGTAATGGATAGCGGCTTGGATTGAAGAATCGGAGAGCCGAGTTCGAATTCCAGTCGAATCCATGACATTCACTTACGTGCTAATAACCTTGTGAATCCTCTTCTTCTCCCTCCAGCTATGGGTAAATAGCAGGACAGACTGGGTTCTATAGCCTTGGATGGCAACTGGTCTAGGAGAAGGACAACTCTGAATTCAAACCCGGAGTGGAACCCCGAAGGCGGATGGACGGCAC
This sequence comes from Acanthosepion esculentum, assembly GCA_964036315.1. Lineage (NCBI taxonomy): Eukaryota > Metazoa > Mollusca > Cephalopoda > Sepiida > Sepiidae > Acanthosepion > Acanthosepion esculentum. Next base: position 55,817,731 of record OZ038513.1, on the reverse strand, counting down.
TTTGTGCTACCTTCCGGCAACTCCTGCAGCCGCGTTGGTAGCAAACCGTATTGGTTTATACTCTCCTTTGTACTCTGCTAGCAAGGCCGAGAGAGGGGACTAGACGTCTGGGCAGCCCTAGTTTTCCATATATCCCGACCAGGCTCGTAGCAAACGGCGCTACTCCATCGTCTCTCGAGACGGACGGATGCCGACGACGAGACATCAAAGAAATAATACTGCCATCTATTACCTTAAAATTGCGTTTGATGACTGAATAAGACTTTAATACCACAATTATTTTAAGTCCATTTCTATTTCGTATTCCATTCTGTCTTGCGAGAACAATTAAGACTTAGATGAGGGTTCGTTCCTCACTGTGTTCCTCATGCTTTCGGCCTTGTGCGACTTCTAAGCTACGCTTAGAAGATCAACATTAGACAACGTCGAAGTGCCCAGGAACTTTCTAAACGTATCCTTGATGTGGCACAAGACTGAAAGCATGGCGGACCCAGTAAAGATCGAACTCACTACTCAGTCGTAAATGAGACAAGCTTGCTAACCATAACACCACGCCCTACACAGAGTGATTTACTAAGCCAATGCCGAACGTTTGGAACAACTAGTGAGTATCGAATTCACTACTCAATCGTAACGGATCCAGCGAGACAAGCTTGTTAACCATTGCACCATATCGGAACGCTCTGGTTGGAGATATAACAAGTGCAGCATATATGAGGCACAAGGCCGAAAATATATAGCACCCAGTGAGAATCGAACTCATTACACTGTCGTAATTGATCTAGCGAGACAAGATTGCTTACCTTTACACTACGTCGAAGTGTACTTGTTGGCGATACGGCGTTTAACTATGGGTAGCCCAAAACTCAAGGAGAATCAAACCGAAATGCCCTGGTTGAAAAATAATGAATTACTAAGCATAGCTTAGATGTAGCACAAGGCTAAAAGTATGGAGCAAGCAGCGGAGATTGAACTCACTACACAATCGTAACTGAGCTAGCGAAACAAAACCCCCCCTAACCATTACACCACGCTGAAGTGGCCTAAATATAGCGACTTACTAAGTGAAGCTTAGATGTGGCACAAAGCCGGAAGTCTGTGGCACCCAGTGTTTATCGAACTCCCTACTCAGTCGTAATGGCTCTAGCGAGACAAGCTTGTTAACCATTACACCACATCGAAGCGCTCTGATTGTAGACATATTGATTATATATCTGTTTCCATTCATAGAGTCATATTATTTCTATGCAAATATAAATACATTTATACCGGATTGTTGTTTTATCAATGGATAGAATTGAAATCCCTATAGACTTACGTGAATAATTTTGTATAATATCAGTCTGTTGGCATTTATTTTGGGAAACTTGCGTTTGGCATCATTGAATATAACCGTTCCCATATCGTTACAGCCTGAAATAAATATTCCCAGACATTCCAAAATATAAAGAATACTGCTATTACGATTCCTGTTTTGTCGAACTCCTAAAAACGAAGAAGACCCAAATTCCTGAACAGACGAACAGATTGAACTTGAGAATGTCTTGTCAGCCTCAAGTGTTGTTTCTTATCACAGTGATTTCATTGCCGCTATCGTACTAAATATAGGATATTCGGTAAACGGAAAAAAACGAATGACGTAGGTTGGAATTTTATTTTTTAAACAAAAATATTTTTTTAAAGATCAGTTTAAATAGATCAGGTCATCCCATAAGTTCTGTCCGAATTTTGAATAAAGAAAACAGGTGACCAAATGTTACATTTAATTACAGATTCAATCAACAATGTATTTTCCCTGATTATCTATGACTTCCTTCCATCTATTAACAAGCTTACTAATTCCATTACTGTAAAATTCTTTTGGCTTTGATTCGAAGAATTCACAGTTTTAACCTCTTCCTGTGTTACAAAAGCTATTTCTTCCAAATGATTCTGTAAGCTACGAAACAAATGGTAGTCTGTAGGAGCAAGATCGGGAGAATAAGGTGGATGAGGAATTTTCTCCCAACCAAGTTCTTCGATCTTTTGTGACGTGATTCTTCCTGTGTGTGGTCGCGCATTATCCTGATGAAACATCACCCGTTTTTGATTAACTACAGCAGGTCTTTTTTTCCTCAGAGCTTGGTTCAAACGCTCTAATTGCTGACAGTATATTTGAGCATTAATTGTTGCATTAGGTGGTAAGAATTCAAAGTGGATTATTCCTTGGCAATCCC
>OZ038513.1:55685515-55810515 GCA_964036315.1 Acanthosepion esculentum | reverse complement strand
TCTGTAAGTATTACTCATCTTGGCTGGTTAGGCCCAGCAACATTTTTTTTCTATGGTTATTTTCCGTTTCCCCATTCGGCATTACACATGGCTGTTTCCGATTTTTTTCCGTGATGAAAAATCGCGTTGCATTATTGCGCAGAAAAGCTTGGGTTCTCCTCTCATTTGCGTTGTGGCAGACTGCAGATCGTTAGAGGGTGAAACTGCAGTACCGACTCGAGCTATACCTCGTTGAGCGTTGACGTTGTGAAACGTTTTTTGGTTTAATTTACTGCGTAGGTAATTTAATGCGTTTGCATTTTGGTCTTAATTTTTTCCTTTCCTTGTTCGGTATATATATATATATATATATATATATATATATATATATATATATATTGTTGTTGTTTAAGTATTAGGTCGCTTGGCCCTTTGTCTGTTGGTCACATCAATATTGTTTTTTGCATATATTACTCACCAGAGAGAACCATCACTGTCTCCCATTAGAATGTCTGGCGCTGAACTCCACGAGAGCACCTCTTTGCGACTGCTCGGTCTCACATTGTCTGCTGACCTGAAATGGAACGAATACATTGAGTCAATAGCTTCGTCCATCGCAAGGAAAGTCGGCTCTCTTGTCACGCCAGGAAATTTTTCACGCCGGAGTCAATCCTTCAAATATTTAAATCAACCATTCACCCTTTCATGGAGAATTGCTGCCATATATGGTCTGGAGCCCCTTCTGTTTGTCTCAAGGTTCTTGATAAAATCCAAAGGAGGATATGCAATGCAATTGGCCCTGATCTGGCATCTCGTCTGCAGTCGCTCTCTCACAGACTTGCCGTCACCTCCCTCTTTCTTTTTACAAATACTTTCATGGTAACTGCTCCGATGAGCTGCTTTCGCTGGTTCCCAGATTTCATGAATTTAAGCGTTCTACTAGACTGGCATCTCGCTCTCACCCTTTCAGTATCGAAACTGTTAAATGTAGCCGTCTCTTCTACTCCAATAGCTTCATGTCTCGCATCTCTCTCCTGTGGAACTCCCTCCCCATTTTTTTGTTTGCCTGATAGCTATAATCTCCAACTATTCAAATGTAATGTCAATGGACGTCTCCAGATGCCCTGATCTATCCCCTATCCTTCTCTTCATCCTTTCCTCTATCACTCGTCTTTGCTCTCGCTCAAAGTATCTGTAACCCCTTGCGTGTTAGTGGCTTCCCGCCTTGCTTGGGGTGGAAAAAATTTGCATTTTATTAACATAAACTTGCATAATAATTAGCCACATTAGCCACATAATAATTGTGTAAAAGATCAGTGATGCGGAAAGCAAATGTTAAAGGGTGTGTGATATGATAAACACACATGTTCATCCGCAGAAGGTTTGAAGCATATTTGAAGTATCCCTCCGGCCATTTTTTAATGGGAAGAAGAGAATGTCTATGAGGGAAATTATCCACCTGGAAGTGGCGAAAACACCAAGAAGCACAATAATGATTCCATCAACATTCCCAAATCCAAAATTTCAAAAGACCCATCGAAATTCATTAGAAAATTAGCAATTAAACTTAAGATACATTATTTACATTATTCGGACTATTGTTCTCATCTTTGTCGTCATATTTATTATTTATTACAACGTTTCGGCCGTTGTACACTCTGGCCTTCTTCAGGTAGTTGGAATGTCGAACTGAACCCTTTATTTCGTTCACTGGGGTAGACTGTTCTAGTTCAATGTTTAATGGATGTCAGTTATCTCCTGTTAATTTCCCTCTGAAAGGACACATAACACAGTGGATAAAGGCGTTAGTTAGATCCAGTGACAGGACACAAAGAGTGTGAGTTCAATACCCGGTTAAGGCAGTGGATAACTTTCAGAGGGAAATTAACGGGATATAACTGGTAACTGACATCCATTAAACATGTAATCAATGTAAATTCAGAGCTAATAATTTAAAGAAAAACAGGCCACTTTAAGGCTCCATTGTAATAGTTTATTTCACCAAGGACTTTTAACTGTCCTTGGACCTTCAGAAATCACTTTCAAAAGGTAAAATGAAATTAAAATTTACACTTTTGACGGACAGTATTAAGCTTATAAAGTTAACATAGAAGGTAGCAAGGAATGGTGTGAGGGACATGGTCGAGTTTAGAGAGGGAAGGGAGAGTTTTAAAAGTTATTTTTATATTTCTTTATAATACTTAATATTGAGGAAGGAAGGGGTGTAAGGATCAGACATTGGCCTATTTAATTGGTCAACTCAACGGAAATGGTATGTGGAAGGGGAGGAGAAAAAAGAATTAAGAACGACACACACAGTACTGCGATTGAGCTTTTTATGTAATCTTTCTTTTGTTTACTTTTCTGAACACACACACACATACATACACACACAGTATCGGGAGTGTTGCTATGGTAACGGACCTAAATTACGCAGTGGGAAGCTGCCTGGTATTCATTCATCTTGAACTCTGTAGCGCATGCGCAGTAAGTTATAACATTCTCGCCTAATTTCCCTGTTTATAGCAGCGCTTGGAAGTGTAGAGTCTGCGGAGGTTCCATTAGTGACCATGTCTTGTGCAGCTGTTTTTGGCCAAGTACACCCTTCCCCAAGTTCAACAACCACCATATACCCCAGATCTCACTCTACGTGCCATTTTATTCCTTCGGAATAATAAATCACACTTGAAAAGAACAATACAATACAAGAGAATGCGACGCGACAGCTATTCTCTGTCCCACAAAAAGTGTTCCAGGAATGCTTCCATCAATGGAAACAGATGCCGGAAAAGTGTGTGGCTTCAGAAGGGGGACTACGTCGAAAGAGATTAAGTGTCAAATTATTATGCGTTGTCGTTTTATTTTCATAGCACAAGAGCCGATACCTATTGATCAACCCTGATACTTTTTGATCAGATTATAGCACCAGTCCTATACTTACTTGATGAACATTGATCGTATTCACCCCACAGTAATAGATTACAAGCGAGTAACTAGAAGTCAAATAGCCAATGCTATTAGCAGATCAACTGAGAGACTTGAGAATATTCTGCACAATGAACTTAGCATGATGAAGTGTTCTGCTCGGTGGGTGTCACGTCTTCTGTGACATGATCAAGAGTGCACCAGGCTGATCACAATACGAGGAAATGAGCCATTGTTTGAGGCAGACGCTTGATTCCTTGAATGTTTCCTAACCAAAGTTGAGGGTTATTTTCCTCTCTTTGATACAAAGATAATCCATGCAGTGGAAATACCCATCCATATCTGCTCCAAGGTAGGCCAAAGTCGTTTCATCTGCAGAGGAAATGAGGACCTCAGTTTTAAAAGGCATTTTGTTTATTGACACTCCTCAAAATGGCCACATCAATGGGGAGTACTATGCCAACTTCAGTTATGTATCATGCGTGATACACGCTTAGGAGATCATGTATCTTTCGATACATGAATGACGAGGCAGATTTTTCTCGCAGTAGTTTGCCATTTCTGTCTGCGGTAGACCAGTTGGCATTCAAGGCTATAGAACCCGGTCTGTCTTGCTATTTACCCATATCTAGGGGGAGAAGGAAAGGATTTATACCTTTCACTTGGGTATTAGCACGTAAGTAAATGTAATGGATTCGAATATAATTCGAACTCGGCCAACTTACTGAGGCAATTACGAAATTCTATCACTGACCAAACGCCCGGAAAAACTGACAAAAGTCTTTGTTTTTTTAAAAGACCAATTCACCTGCACACAATTCCTTTGTTTCAATGGCTACTATGCATGACTTTGGATTTGAATTGGTCTATCACCCTTCCTATTCACCTGAGTTAGCCCCATCTGACTAGTATGAGTTCCCCAACATGAAAAAGCATTTAGCTGGGTACCAGTACCTCAGTGATTATATCTCATCAGCTGTTCATAACTCTTGCTACTAACGAATGAAAGCTACTTCATCAATGTGATGCAATAACTGCAACACTTTCCATGAGGGCATTTTGGTCAACTTATGAACATTTCAGCCGACCCCCGTAATCAAACACAGAAAGGACTTATCTACATATAAACGGGGTGAATTCTATATGTGTCCAGACTTTTCAGACATTTACTAATTTCAAAGTACAAAACTCTAATCTCCTTCAAAGTAAGATCCTCTGACTTCAGTTCCTTTGTTGTACAACTTCTACCACTTCCAGAAGACCCCATGAAAGTTTTACCAAAGTGAAAGTGAAAGTGTCCCGGACGCTTGTCACAGCCGCCTTTATCTTCTCAATGTCTTCAAAACGACTAATTCTGAGATTCTTTTTCAGTTTGAGGAACAACCAGAAGTCAGACGGAGCAAGGTCGGGACCTGTAGGTAGGGTGAGGGACACTTTTGACGACCATCAACTATCTTTCTGCTATCACCGACGCGTCTCTACTTCTGTTCGTCACTGAGCACCCTAGGGGGAAAAAAAAAACTTTGCACATATTTTCCACATTTTCGGATCTTCATGGATAATTCTGTGGACAGTTGCCACACCAATTCCAAAGTGTATGCCTATTGTCTTTAAAGACACATGACGATCTTCGTCCAGAAAACTGAATTTTCGCAACCAGATATGATGTTCTGACATTCATTACTTTCAAAGTACAAAATTTGCTTCAAAGTAGGATCCTCTGATTTCAATGGCTTTGTTGTAGAGCTCCAGCCATTTCGTGAAGACCCCATGAACTTTAACCAAAGTGAAAGTGTCCAGAACCCTTGTCACAGCCTCCTTCATTTTCTCAATGTCTTTAAAACGACTATCCCTGAAAGTCTCCTTCAGCTGGTGGTGATGGTGGTGGTGGTGATGGTGGTGGTGGTGGTGATGGTGGTGATGGTGGTGGTGATGATGGTGGTGGTGGTGATGGTGATGGTGGTGGTGGTGGTGGTGATGGTGGTGGTGATGTTGGTGGTGGTGATAGTGGTGGTGATGGTGGTGGTCGGGGGGGACAACCAAATATCACAAGTAGCAAGGTCTACACTGTAGGGAGGGCGAATGACACTCTTGATGTCCATCCCAACACAAAACTTTATCGCATGGCGATCTTCCAAATCGTTTTCACGCTACAACTGCATTCTGTAAACTAGTTAACTGTGACAAACAGCGTTTAGTAGCGTGCTTTCAAAGATATCTTGCAGCCGTTTCCTTCAATCTATATAATTTTCTGTGCACCACGATGTGCCTCTCAGTCCTCAGACTATATAATTCTTTTAATATGAGAACTTATTTTCAAATATTGAAATCAATCTCCACCGGCCTAGATATACAAAAACTTAGTAAAGTCCGCAATGAAATCATCCAGGACCCTTGGCACTACCTCCTCCATTTTCTCAATGTTATCAAAACGAATGCCCTTGAGATTTTCCTTCAGCTTAGGGATCAACCAAAAGTCACAGGGAGCTATGTCATGACTGTAGGGGAAGTAAAAGATATTTGATGCCCCTCAACAATGTCCCTGCTGTTTTTCCAACGATCCTTTCATTCTACTCGTCATTGGGCACCCTGGGAACAAACTTTTCACTGATTTTGCGATTGTTCAGATCTTCAGGAATACTTCTGTGTACAGTTGTCAGATCAACTGTGAAATCTATGCTTATTGTCATTATTATCACATCATGTTCTTCATCCAGAAAATCGAGAATTTTCTTAACCAGGTCTGATTCTCTGACGGTTCTTTCCTTCTCGCATCTTTCATCGTCTCTCACTACCTCTCCACCATCTTTGGCATCCTGAGTAAGACGACAAACTAAATCCAACAGTAAGGCCTCTGATCAGCATGTTTTGAGAAGCGTGGGACTAACTTTTAATTGCTGACCAGGGATGGCAACACCTGTTAGGAGTCCCATCTATGGGCAAATAGTTAACTGCAAAACTGGGGTCAAAACGTGTACAAAATAAGTTTTAATACCAGAAAAACATTTTTTTAAAAATTATTACCAGCAATATATTTTTGGAAAAAAAAAATATTACCAGCAATAAAAATTTACCCATTAAGTTTGATATGCCGTAAAACAAACCAAACCAAACCATCATTGGAAAAATAAACATTACCAGCAATACATTTTTGGACAAAAAATATTTCCAGCAATAAAAATCTTGTAGGCATTAAATAACCCATTGAGGTTGATATGCCGTAAAACAAAAACAAAACAAAACTATATTTGGAAAAATAAACATTACCAGCAATACATCTTTGGAAAAAAAATATTACCAGCAATAAAAATCTTGTAGGCATTAAATAACCCGTTGTGGGTGATATGCCGTAAAACAAAACAGACCAAACCAAACTCTACCAACCTTGAACCCATTGTGATAGAGAAAAACAGATTCATGGCTACCATGTTAATCCATAAGAAATTTCCTAATATTCTGAAGCATTTTTTTATGTAAAAAGACATCTTGTTGCATAGCGAACTTGCAAATTGTATACATGTCGAGACAAGATTCTGCAAACGGGTCAGCGTTGGCAAGCAGTGTTTATAGGGTCTTATTCAATGAGCTGTTACAGTCGTTTACTTCAGTCTGGAATAACAGAACTTATTAGATGTACAGAAACCGGATACAAAAATTATAATAATCTCGGACAGTTGCTAAATAGATTCAAAACATCTGGAATACATCTCGTCTTACCCATACGTATGACCCATACGCAACATACACAAACAGGTCTAATAAACATACTTATATGCTAATAAATATATACTCATACACACAAACATAAAACGCACAAATGACACACTTGTGCATATATATGCCCACACGCACGCATGCGCATACTCAAAAACATATCAATCAACATACACCACGACACATACGGTGGTATTAACATCAGTGGAAAAATAGAATGTTATTGTCAATTTCTTCTTCAGGCAACACCCCCCACCCCCCAACATACTGTCCTTTGTAACTATTAATAAGTGTTCTCATTTTACTATGCATCCTAAACCCCGTTCTGCTATCCATTAGAACCATATTTCTGTTGCTCCTTCGTCTGTGAGGATGTTGTTCAGCATTCAATGTCATATTGTTAAAATTCCACCTTTACGTGCCGAATTTAGGTGCGTCGTCAGTGTTGTTGCCCCCATGTCACGAGAAGTTCCGGGTCTAAATAAACAACAGACTTCTTCGATGGGCGACCCGACCGAATATGATCAGTATTCGTCCCGCACCCAGAATAAAATGTGCTACTAGCTTCAGGACGTGCTTTATATAAGTTCCTCCAGAAAACGGCAACTAATCAAGACTTCACTTGGGCTATTCGATGTTATAGATAGTGATTTTCCAAGCTACACTTGGATGTGGCACAAGGCCGAAAGTAAAGGGCACCCAGTGAGGATCGAACTCACTACACAGACGTAATTGTTCTATACAGAGACAAGCTTGCTAACCATTACACCACCTCGAGGTGCCAATTCGATGATCGATGTTAGATCGGGTATGCTTGGTTGTACTGATCTTCCTACATGCGGCCAAGACAGGGTGTTTTTTGGAAGTAGAGAAGAAAACAAACCAATAAATATATATACACATTAATCAAATAAAAACGATTTATTACGACTTACTTTTCTTTCTCTTCCTCCCCTTTTAACTTCTTTATTACATCTTATTTGTTTGGTCTCTTTTTTTAAAAATTTTCCTTTTTATTCTTTTTATTACATATATATATATATATATATATATATATATATATATATATATATATATATATATATATATATATACACATTAATAAAATAAAAACGAATTATTATATTGGCTCGACTTACGACTTACTTTTCTTTCTCTTCCTCCCCTTTTAAATTCTTTATTATATCATATTTGTCTGATCTTTCTCTCATATAAAATATTATAAATATAAGTAAATTTATATAATTTATAATTAATAAATTCATAGAAATAAATATATTACAGTATATTTTAAATATTACGTAATAGTCTTTACGGTTTCTTTGGTTCTAATGAATATTTTATGTATCAGTCTATATTTCTGAGATGAGGTATTATGTACCCTATTTACATTATTCGGACTATTCTCCTCATCAGTCTTGCCATATTTATTACAACGTTTCGGCCTTTCAGTATCTGTCTACATTTCTGAGATGAGGGATTATGTACACTATTTACATTATTCGGACTATTGTCCTCATCTTTCTTGTAATATTTATCACAACGTTTCGGCCTTTCAGTATCTGTCTATATTTCTGAGATGAGATATTATGTACACTATTTATATTATTCGGACTATTGTCCTCATCTTTGTCGCCATATCTATTACAACGTTTCGGCCTTTCAGTATCCGACTATTTTTCATAACCCTAAAAGTGAAACATCGCCTGGGAAGCAACCTTACTATTTTTATTTTGCGAGAATAGCTAACAAATTATTGATCACCGGAGAGGACTCTGGAGTTATTAAATGAGTAAAACTTGCTGTCATTCGCGTGCGATATGATTAGGTTGAAATATAAGACAGGTTGCAATTTTGATCACTCTAACGTAACTTTTTCAATGCCTTAGGTAAAATAACCATTTGCCAAATAGATGGGATTACAGTGATTTTTCAAGCGTAGCTTAGATGTGGCACAAGGCCGAAAGTAGGGGGTTCCCACCGAGCATCGAACCCACTACTCAGTCGTAATTGTTCTCGAGAGACAAGCTTGTGAACCATTACACCGCCTCGATGTGCCCAGCAGGTGGGATTATATTATCGATGATGGGGGGAAATTCCATCTTAATTAGAATATATAAATAAAAGATTAAATATATAAATTAAGGAAGGATTTGTTTCTTTTCCATCTTCAAATGCAACAGGACTTTCTTCCCAATCCAATAGTTGTTAAATTTGCATGCACATTACATACAAAATATTTCTGTATCATCCGCGTAAATATTCAGTTGTTTTATTTAGAAATATGAAACTCATCAATAAATTTTGATTTCTTTTTCGTTTGTTTAGAAATAGGAAAATCAGTTATGAGATCGACATACTGTTAAGTTATTCATGAAAATATTATGGCACGAAATATGGAAGATTTGCTTCATCCTCCTTAATCTCCCGACCTTGCTCCATCTGACAATCATCTTTTCAGATCATTGTAATATTTGTTTAGAGAAAACAGTTTATTAATTTCAATTCATTGATATTGACAGTTTCTTCGAATGAAATGTAAATAATTTTGCGCTGAAACTATGGGATTGTTATCGATAATAAAGCGAAACGTTATATCGATTAATAAAATTATCAATATAATTTAATTTTGATCACTCTAACATAATTTTAACGTAATTTTGATCACTAATGTAACTCTTTCAATACTTTCGGCAAAATAACCATTTGCCAAAAAGAAGGGATTATAGCAATGATGAGAGAAATAATACCTTAATTAAAATACATAAATTAAAGATTACATATATAAATTAGGAAAAGATTTGTTTCTTTTCCATTTTCAAATGCGATAGGACTTTCTTTCCAATCCAATAGTTATTACATTTGCATACAAAATATTTATGTATCGTCCACGTAAATATTCAGTTGTTTTACTTACAAATTTGAATCTCAACAATAATAGAAACATCACCTATAAGTCGGCATGCTGTTAAGTTATTCATGAAAATATTTTGGCACTAAATATGAAATATTTGTTTCATCCTCCTTACTCTCCCGACCTTGCTCCATCTGTCATCTTTTCAGATCATTATAATACAGTAGAAGCCCTTACAACTGGACTAAGAAAGCCTTCTGGATATGAGGAATTGGTTACAACGTTCAGATATGAGGGGGTTATATTTAGATTAAAATAAAAGTACTGAAATCAGGTTTAGCATTTATTTTCAACTAGCAGTAAAGTCCGGCGTTGCCAGGGAGTAAACTTCCTCTGAATGGAAGGTCATAACCCCCATTCTCATTTTTTACACGCATGTAAAACTAAAGTCTAGTAGAACTGATGGCCGCCCACGTAAAAAACGCAATGTACACAAGTTGTCGGTATTCATCAGCACAACGGAAGAAAAAATTGTAAGGTTTAAAGGAAGCAATGAACAGCCATGATAGCATCAGCCGTTTGCCATTACTAAGACACTTCCAATTAAAAGTTGTCAAGTTCAATACGAACACGGGACTTAGGAAGTCTTTGGTGAGTTGGAGCAGATGGCATTGTATTCCGATGGGATGGTTTTATTATCCCCGAGTGCAAGACATTACATGAGACACCGTGTCAGTTGCAACGTAGTAAAACGCAATAGCGTGAAAGGTTGACGCGTCTTTTGCCCAAAAGACGGCGCTAGCACTACCGCAAACAGAACCACATAACAGAAGTATGGGAAGGTGCCGGGGCGAGTACTTGTAAGTGGCACACATTTTTTCGTAGTTTTAATAGCCAGTTGAGGCGATCATGAAGCGCACGTAGCGTTACCTAAAGCAGTCCTTATGGTAGGTGGGGAAACACGCCAACGGTGTACAACAGAGAATGCATATTATAACTCTGCATGCTGCTATTCTTTTATTAAACCCATTTCTTTTTGCGTGGACGCACTCGAATTCTCTGACAATTAAACGAATCCACCTTCCCACGTATTGGCTTTGTGGTGCAATTGAATATGATTACGTGGTCGACATGTAAATGCGAATGCAGCTATGGTTTGGTGATAAGGGAGCATTTGGTGAGCAAGACAACCTTTAATGAAATGTCTTAGGAATAGCAAGTGGCTACTACGACGATCTTTAAAAAAACCGGGTTAAGAAATGAAGGCACTTACGATGCAGCTAAATGATGCACATAAAGATGTGTACATTGCGTTTAAACGTGACCGACCATGGGCTATAGGACTTCTGCGTAGGTAATATTTTTAGATTTGTTTGTTGGAGAGTAAACGTAAACGTTATCATTACTCCCGACTCGGGAGCACCCTACATCAAAAGCTGTCCATGGTCGAAACACTGTTCACCTAAATGCAGACCCGCGACGCGGAGCGTCTCTCCTTGCGACTTGGCAATTGTTGTTGAGACATGCTCACCGTACTCCAGGGCTTTCTGAAGCTGTGGCAGACGCAGTAGATCTGGAATTTCTCAAACGACGATTAGCGGTCTGCACAGGACTTTCTAAAGCTCTGGCAGATACAGTAGTGCTGGTATTTCTTAAACGACGAATAGCGGTTTGTTGAGGTTGTTCCGAGACCCTGGAAGGTGCTGTAGCCCTAGCATTCCTAAGACGACGCGAAGTGGTTTGTTCAGGGGTCTCTAAAGCTCTAGAGCATGCAGTAGCGCTTGCATTCCTTAAACGCCGAAGGATTGTCTGTGTTGGGGACTCGGAGGCACTGGCCCTAGAAACGCGTATTGCGTCCTGTTAACTCTGTACTAAACACTCTTCAGTCGAAAGTCTAACTTATCGTGATGACATAACTGATGGTACCTTTCAGTCCGTTCAGCAGTACTTTCTGTAGAGATGCGGGCATCTGAGAAAGACGCAACGAAGTTTGCTTTGTGGTTTCACTTGCCTTTGCTGCTCTTGTAGCGGAGGCAGCAGCCGTGCGCCGTCCAAAAAGTTTTCTTCTCTCGGGATTCCGGATATTCGGGATTCCGGATATTCGGGATTCCGGATATGAGGGATTCCAGATATGAGGCACTCAGGATATGATGGATTCTACTGTATTTGTTTAGAGAAAACAGTTTATTAATTTCAATTCAATGATATTGACTATTTCTTCAAACGAAATGAGATTGTTATCGATAATGAGACTAAAAGTTTTATTGGATAAAAATATCAATTAAGACCAAGAAATAATTTTTCTTTTATCTTCAAATACGACATAACATTTTTTTTTCCATTTTAGTATATTGCATTTAATATTTTTCATCCAGGAGGTATTTTTTTTTTTTTTTTTTTATAATCATTTCACCCAAAGAATTAATAAAGTCACTAAAACTTAGGGGGTTAACCCAAGTGAGAAAAAGAAAAATTATTAAGGAAAGGGTGCAATAAAAGCACATGAGTTAAGAAGACGGAAGATAACGATTGACATTGCATTTACACTTTTGAAGATCAAAGTTGACTGGGATGTAAAAAGCCGGAAGAGAGTTCTAAAACTGAAATGAAGAAATTAATATCATAGAATTTAAGGTTACATCTACCTATTTCAACTGTAAAATGGTGAGATCTATCCGCCATTTTTGTCTTCAGATGGATGCCCCACAAAAAACATGACATTTTAAGTTTACTATATGATGACAAAAATAACTAACATATAAATTATCTATAGATTTTACGATATGAATGAACTAAAAAAAAAATAACTAAAATATTTTTTTTAAAACATTTGTTGTCCCAGCATGCAGCAGATATTAAATTTTCAACGCGAGGTGATTGTTCACTTTAAGAAAGAACATGCAACTTGGGGGCTGAAAAAAATGCCGAGTTCTTTAGTTTGAACGCCATGTCGAACATTTGTGTTTTTGTTCTGTTCCAAGCTACTAAATTTCTATCCTTTGCTTTCGTTTCAAATAACTATAACAAAAATTCCAACAATTAAATAAACTGGACCAAATTTCTTTTGTGTGTGTGTGTGTGTGTGTGTGTGGGTGTGTGTGTGTGTGTGTGTCGCACCCTGTATTAAAGTAAATTTTCAAGAAAATAAATCTCAATTCCAGTAACTGTTATCCCTCTTTCTAGTTCGGATAACCGTTTCCTTCGTAGCTTTTTGTCTGAAGCAGTGTGGAATGTCAGCATATTAATTATGCCATTATTCTCTCATTGAATATTTTTTTAAGCGTTTCACCACAAGCAAGGCGGGAAGCCACTAGCACGCAAGGGGTTACAGAGAATTGGAGTGAGACCAAATAGGAGTGATAGAGGAAAGGATGAAGAGAAGGATAGGGGATAGATCTTTTTTTTTCACCCCAAGCAAGGCGGGAAGCCATTAGCACGCAAGGGGTTACAGAGAGTTGGAGTGAGACCAAATAGGAGTGATAGAGGAAAGGATGAAGAGAAGGATAGGGGATAGATCAGGGCATCTGGAGACGTCGAGTGACATTACATTTCATTAGTTGGAGATTATAGCTCTCAGGGAAACAGGAAGAGGGGAGGCAGTTCCACAGTCGAGAAGTGCGAGACATGAAGCTATTAGAGTAAAAGAGACTGTTACATTTAACTGTTTCGACAGTGAAACGGTGTGAGCCAGATGTCAGCCTAGTAGAACGCTTAAATTCATGAAGTTTGGGAACCAGCGAAAACAGCTCCTCGAGGCAGTTACCAAGAAAGTATTTGTAAAAAAGACAGAGGGAGGCGACGTCACATCTGTGAGAGAGCGACTGCAGACTAGATGCCAGATAAGGGCCAATGACGTTGCATACCCTTCTTTGAATTTTATCAAGAACCTTGAGATAAACATAAGGGTCACCAGACCATATATGACAGCAATACTCCATGCAAGGGCGAATGGTTGATTTGTAGATTTGAATTGAATTGGGCACCTCGGCGTGGTTAATGGTTAACAAGGTTATCTCGCTAAAATAGTTCCGACTGAATAGTGAGTTCGGTCATCATTGGTGCCCCATACTTTTGGCATTGTGACACATCTAAGGTACGCTTAGAAAATCATTTTGGGCACCTCGACGTGGTGTAAGCAAGCTTATCTCGCTAAAACAGTTACGACTGAATAGTGAGTTCGATCCGTACTGGATACTCCATAATTTCCACCTTGTGCTGCATCTAAGCTACGATTAAAAAATTAATATTATCTCTTCGAATTATATTTGCTATCCGTTTTTAATAGTTGAAACTCCTCAAGTAATATGGTATCTGTTATTTGGTAATGTACTTTGTTTTTATTTTTAGCGCGAGTACACGACGGTTCGAGGATATGTGATACTCCCTAAAGACCTGACGATATCACCGTTCGTATCATAAAACCGATTACTCAATTTTTTCTTCATTAAATGTTTTATGCTTAATGATTAGAATATTTATTTAGATAGTATTCCGTAAAAAAACGCTTTATTGATTGTGAATAATTTTAGGATTATTGTGTTTATTTTTCTGTCTCGTCTGCTTTCAATCAATTCCGAAGAACCTGCTGCTGGAGTGTTGTATTTAATAAAAACCCTTCGTTCTTTTCTGATAAATGAATGTATTCACACATAACATAAATGGACAAGCAAATTCTACACTGCTTTCTTACATCCCTTGCGTCTAATTTTAGTGAACTTTTCATAATTTTATAATTAAAAGTGTTGTACAACAAAGACCGTAAAAAAAAGTAATCTGAACTTTAATTACTCCTTATGTAGTTTATGGAAAATATATATTTTCTTTTGATTAGAAAATTCTTATTTTCATTTGATCTCTACACAAAGGAATATCCAAAACAGTTAATTTATTTCTCAAAAAGAAATCTATTTAAAACATCAATAACATATATATATATATATATATATATATATAATATATATATATATATATATATATATATATATATATATATATATATATATATATATATATATATTCTATTGGAAACATCAATAACCACTTATATAATAATCGGGTAAAACTAGCATTTAGAAAGAGAACAGAAAAGATGTTTAGAGATTATATCAATATGATACGCTGGCATGCACAGATATGGGATATTTCAAAGTGGGTAAATATAGGTAGGTATACAAGCGTCAAATATTCGTGCTATTTATATATATATATATATATATATATATATATATATATATATATATATATATATATATATATATATATATATATATATCGAGCATTTGCCACCAGGCAGGGTATGAAGAAAAGCTAATTGATCGTTCCTTTTTGTAAATTCTCGTAATGAAATAAATGGAACAATCGTTTTATTTATTTCATTACGAGAATTTACAAAGAGGAACGATCAATTAGCTTTTCTTCATACCCTGCCTGGTGGCAAATTCTGCTGGTGGCGCCTGGGGTGGCGGTCCCGCCATACCCACCGAAACCTTGATATCACCCCTAGTCGGCGGCTGATGAAGACAGGGTATCGCCCGTGCTAACACACGTTGTATGTTAAAAAAAATAATATATATAATATAAAAGGCTCAAATATTAATATACCATGGTTATAATTTATGACATTGGAATCGTAATCACGATCCAATTCATCAGACCTACAAATTCAAAAAGAAATATTCTTCCTCTGTGCTGGACATTTGGTTCTACCTGGGTTCTATCCACTCGGGAATTTATATATATATATATATATATATATATATATATATATATATATACTGACCACTAATATTATCTCGCTCTCTCTCTCTCATCTCTCTCTCACTCTCTCTCTCTCTCTCTCTCTATATATATATATATACATATATATATATATATATATATATATATATATATATATATATATATATATATTATCAAATGGGCAAAGTCCGACAATTATTTTAAAGACATTTTTATGTTTATACATTCTTTTTTTATAGATACAAATATTCCAGTAAATGCTCTGTTTATAATAAACTCTATTAACAACATTTACCGGCATTAATGTCTTAAACAACAATTGTCGAACTTTGTTTATTTCATAATGTGTGACGTCATTTGTTTACATTTGGATACGCGTTGAGCAGATATGAATGCACGTGCGAGAATCATGGAAGATCGTAGTTTAAAAACAGTAAAATCGACCTGGCTAACCGAACACTCCTCTGTGGCCGAATCGGTAAAAGCACGTCAGGCTATATGACGGTACCGTATAGGATACAGTTTCGATTCCTGGCCGGTGAATGTTAGTACTGTTTATTATAAACAGAGCATTTACTTTTATAAAAAAAGAATGTATAAACATAAAAAATGTCTTAAAATCGGCACACACACACACACACATACATACACACACACACACACATATATATATATATATATATATATATATATATTACAGTTCAGAATTAGCATGGTATGAAATTTACAGAAGTGTGAATAGAAATGAAATAGAGCTCTTAGAGCCATTGAAAAAAGAATGCAATCAATTATCAAACTTACATTTGAGAAACTTTTATAACGAATGCCGGAAATTTGTGCTGCAGTAATCAAGGCTGACGGAGGATATTTTGATGAGAGCAAAATTAAATGCCAAAATGTTTTTTCTTTTTATCATAATAAAATTTCTAATAAAAAATGTGTCTCACTTTTTTAAAACATGTATAATAATTTTATTTTCCTTAAAGTACAAAACAACTATTTTGGGACTGAGTTTAAAAAAATCACAAAAGTTTGAACTGTCGTGTAGGAACGCAGATTTTTTGAAAGGATTTTTTATCCGACTTTATTTCTTATTACGATGAACGTTATTTTTAGTGGGTATACGTATTTGAGTTGCTATCCCAGTTTGCTTTTATTTAAGTAAAACTGTGACATGAATTAAAACGCGGCCTAAATCGTGATGCCCTTCTAAAAAAAAATGCCTCCCAGCAGGAATTGAACCTGTATTATCTTTTTAAACCAATGTCTCTACCAGTTTGGCAAAAGAGACAGCCGTACCCGAACTCATAAAAAAAAGATTATTTCTGGTGGGTACGGAAGAAGAGTCAGCAATATTATTGGTCCTGGTCGGGCTTCATGGCTTCAGTCATTTTTCCACCGCCATTATTGTTCCCTGTGTTGTTTCTATAAATAATTTCATAGCAACAACTCGGATGAGCTCTTTGCTATATTATTTTGTTTAGTTTCTTGTAAATATTTTTGTTCATTTTTGCAAATATTCATTGGGGGTTAGATTTTTAAATTGTTGTTTTATTTTCCGCCCCTCAGACAATGAATTTGTATTTGTAAAGAAAAGAAAAAGAAGAAAAAAAAACTGTCAGCTTATAGCGATTTTCCAGTCGTTGCTCAGATGTGGCACAAGGTATGGGGCACCCAGTGAAGATCGAACTCACTACTCACTCGTAACTGTTCTAGCGAGACAAGCCTGCTAACAATTACACCACCTCGAGGTGCCCAAAATGTCAGCTTATAGTAGCAACAAACGTCGGCAATAGATTTCTTCTGTCTCTCGACCGCAACACTTGTAGCCAAATGGCAGTTCAAACGATAAGTCCGTCAAAACAGTCCAACAGAAAACGTAGAAACGACAAAATGGGGTCACACATTCAACCTTCACTTCTCACCAGCAAAAACGCGTGTTCGTCCACTAAGCTCAGAAAATCTGATCCCGCATAAGCGAAAAACAAAAAAAAAGGCTTTTGTTCACCGAGAGATCTTTCTGATTGGTCACGCCATTCAGGGGAGGGAAGAACATTAGCATAGATACTGGTCGTTAAAGTAGATTTTTTATAACTACTTTTTGGTAATTTTTCTTCGGCAGATCGCACACAAAGCACAAAGTCTATTTCGAGGTAGCTGATTATCTCTTTCACTACAGAATTGTACATATGGGGATAGTTAGGACTTTCATAGAGACAATGAGGTATTATGGTGGATGTAGTAAGAAGGTAAGTAAGAATGTGTGGTTTTTGATGCAACGAATATTGTGGTATGTTTGGGTCAGTGTTTGTGGCTAACTACGATTAATGTTAAGATAGATGAAGACCTTCCTTTTTCCCCTTTTCTCCACTGTTCGCCTTGTGCTATATTTTGTATTTTGACAAATGAATATCGCTCTTTGATATATTGAACCTAGAACTTAAGCGCAATACTAGACTGACGACGATTTTTCAACAACCAAATGAATTGGTTAGATGTAACCGTAAGTTCTATGCTAACAGTTTCTTCTCTCGCACTTCTCTCCCTTGTCGAACTCAATTCCAACTTCATACTTTCCGTTCAACTTTAATCTTCAAAAATGTAAATGCAATATCAGTCGCTATCTACTGTCCTCACATCTTTTGTTGCCGCTCCTTAGTACTGTTTCTGTTTGCTAATTCTGCCACACCCTTGTGTCTTAGTGGCTTTACTGCCTTGCTTGAGGTGAACTCAATTGAAAATAAATCTATATAGAGATAGATAGGTACATAAGTAGATAGGAATTTTACTTTGCAAGAAGTATTTATAATCGGAGGTAAAAATATCCAAAGTTTTAGATTTTTTTAATATAAAAACGTTCAAAAATATTCTTCAGATGAAATGTGGAAGTCAAGGTCATATATGCAATGATATAATTTAATTCCTAATAAATAAATGTGAGTAAATGTTGATACTGTTATTGACTTTATATATATATATATATATATATATATATATATATATATATATATATATATATATATATATATATATATCTATGCAATGATATATTTTAATTGCTAATAAATAAAGGTGAGTAAATGTTGTTACTGTTGTTGACTTTATATATATATATATATATATATATATATATATATATATATACATATATATACATATACATATATATATATAATATATACTATATATATATAAATATATTATATATATATAATATATATATAAATATATAATATAATATTATATATATATTATATATATATAAATATATAATATAAATATTATATATATATATTATATATATATATAAATATATAATATAAATATTATATATATATATATATATATATATATATATATATATATATATAATATAATATAAAAGGCCCAATTCATCAGACCTACAAATTCAAAATAGCTTTTTTGACTGAATCTTTTTTTATGGGGCTATCTGAAAGAGCAGATCTATATTGTACCTCTTCCTACAAGCCCAGAGGACCTTAAGCAGAGAATTACTTGAGGATTAGTCCTTGCTTTCCTTCACTACTTTCTGTAGTTTCTTTTCTCTGCCTGCTATAAACACTGTCATCTCCATATAAGCTGTTAATACATCCTGGTAGGAAATCGTCTCACTGTGTAGGTTGAATCATTTCAGTGAGAAGCCATATCCTTGTTTTACACACCTTCCCATTTTCGTACACTTACCGAGGCATAGTACAGTATTGGATATCGGCTCGGATTGAGGAATCGGAGAGCTGAGTTCGAATTCTAGTCGAATATATTACATTCTCTTAACGTGCTAATACCCTTGGGAAAGGTATGGGTCCTCTTCTCCACCCAGCTATGTCTAATTACCAGGACAAACCTTGGATGGCAACTGGTCTACCGCAGAAAGAATGGCAACCTACTGCGGGAAAAAAATCTGCCTCTTCAGTCATGTATCGAAAGATACATGATTGCATAAGCGTGTATCGCACATGGCACATAACTGACTGCCTGATATGTACTGAATTCTTTTCTATACGTATGCAGGTATTTGTCTCCTAATATAGATATGGAATTATTCTAATATCCTTCTCAAATATGTCAAGACGATAAAAAGATCACGAAGAATAAGACTCGGTCTGTTTCTTCGGCCCTAGCTGTTTCAACAGTTGTTTGAGGGAAATGCTTCTTGTATAAATTTCCTGGCCTAATATTTTCCCGCTGTCCGGTAAAATAGAACAGAACGTGGAGTTAATGTGTGGGCCAACACAAGATTCCACGAACACCGATGCTCAGATTCCCTATCTCGGAAGATTCCGTATTTTTTTTTACTCTCTTGGCTATGAATACCATTTCTCCTTCCAATAACGGTAAACGTGGCACCGGATAGGTTTAATGCATGCCCCATCAAAAGATTCGAGTAACCATGATACCCAGAAACCTCACCGCATGATTAATTTTAGAACGTTTATGCTCCAATATATATTCACCTTCCAATAACGGCAAATCTGTCACAAGTTCGGCTTATGGTGTCACCCAATACTTGTATGTTCGGGTAGAGGCATAAATTGTCCAGTTTCTTTTGGCTTATGCCGAACTGGCTCAAAGGCGACATGTGCCCGTCCCCATTTGTGCTATAGCATGCTACTGCCTCCATTTGGCAACCCAGTAGACCAATTTGGTTTTATTTATCGTTTGTTTAAAAGAAACATTACTGACACTGGTGAAAGGCTTCCCACTTGTCACTTCAAATACTTGCTTGAAATTCTATCGACCTCACATCATAAGCGCTTCTCTGTTGCCTTCACTTTATGCTGCCGGTCAGTCTTATTACGAATTGGCAAAAAGGCCTTGTGCATTTAACATATTCTCACGAAGCACAGTAGAGTAATAGATAGGATTTCGGGATCGGATATCTGAGTTCGAATTCCAGTCGAGTTCATTACGTTTCACGTACGTGCTAATACCCTTTCGAAAGATATGAATCTTCGTTTCTCCCCGCAACTGTGGGTAAATAGCAGGATAGACTGGGTCTTATTGCCCTGGGTGGCAACCGGTCTAGGAGGATCTAGGTAAATTGCTCAAAATAATTTCTCGAACTATCAATTGCTCAAAAGGCAGAGAGTAATTTCGAGGCTGGAAGCACCACTTAAACTGTGCCGTCTCACGACACGTCAACGGAGCTGGATATACAATGAGCCACGACACTCAACTTTAGCAGTCCTGATTTTTTTTTCCATTTATTTTTTTATCTATTTCTATTTCAGTAATTTTGGAGATCTGGAACCCTAGTGATGGAAATAACTTTTGTTGAGAGCGAAATAGGAAAGAAGTTGTGTTTGGATATATATCTATATGTTAAGGACAAAACAGTGAACAATAAGATTTACTGAAAACTGGAAATGTGCAAAAAAAAACAACAAAAAATTGAAATGCTTCGCACGTGTTTTATTTTTTTTAAGCACAGGTTTCGAGCAAACTGCCTTTCGAGCAATTTCCTGTCGAGCAATTGATTTCGAGCAATTTACCGGATATGGGTCTAGGAGGAGGACAACTCTGAATTCTAAACATGAAAGTCCCAGGGTAACGCACACCATATTCCGCTGTCTTCGGCTGTCGGTCAAGAGTTTGGAGAGAAGGTGGGCAATGTCGAGTTATCACAAAGACGCTGAAAAGATCACGAAGAATAAGACTCGGTCTGTTTCTTTTTGCCCTCAGGTACCCCAGATGTTTGGAGAAGTTGATTATGAGATTTAATTTCAAAATGTTATGAAAGTCACCGTCAATGCAAGATTGATTTCCTACAAGTCATCGTTGAAAATGTCTTGTCATGCATTTGCCTCATGGATAGCATTGGTCAACACTTATTCAATTTTGAAGACTTGCAAATAATCATCTTTTAAATTTAATCGCTCTACTGTGTTTAATACCTTGCCTAACAGATCAATTTAGTGACGCTTTTAAATTACTGACATCTAATTATTTCAGCATCAAGAGATTCAAAACAAATTAACTGTCAACAAACCATCGCCTCTACTATTAAGTAGAATTCAATTTTAAAGACACTGCGTATATTGTGAATCCAAACCTGACATTTGGGTCACTAAATCAACGGTTCAGTGTCAGAGGTCATCTAATCGCAATTTACGTAATCCTTGAAAGGAATGGTGTGCCACCTGCTTTAAATGGTGTTAGCTGAGGTTCGTATTGGTGTCACTTTGGAGGACGCGACCCGTCGACAATACAAAGAATCAATTACTTGTTCTAGTAATATTGCTTCAAAAGAATGAGAAACATGTTTTTTACGGTTTATCAACCCTTTGTGGGTCATTTCAAGAGAGAAAAATATTTTGGATAATAAGGGGTTCTTGTAAATAATTATGATTTACAGAAGAAAGTCCTATTTAACCTATAGCAGGAGGAGAAGAGGAGAATTATTATCTTTCCCAATGACATATATACGAATATAAGAAACCCGACTGGTATTAGAGAATGAGTTCTCTTGTGAAACTCTAAAGTGTCATAGGTTGCATTTGAAAGGGTCAATGAGGCACTATTTTGACACTGGTAGTAGGAAAAGGATTTAGAGTTCATGTGAAAACCCCGTAGAGGATTTAGGGAATCGGAATGGTTAAAAACGTTAAGGTGAAAACAGGAATTGAAACTTGAAGTAAGGAATAAAAGAAAGAAGGAAAGCAAAATGGAATGTTGGATCCAAAATATGGTCCGAGAATTGTAAAAATGTAAATTGCTTGTCATGCGAAAAACAAATGGAATTGTAATAATTCAAACAATCTGAAATTTGGTTTTGTAAACATGCAAAGTGGGAACGATGTTTAATTGGTCATATTGGAAAGTCGACCACAAAGGAAAGTCTTAGATGTTGTTGTAAAATAATTCTTGAACATATCTAAATTTCATCAATTTTAGTTTAAGTTCAGAAGCTGGTGATTTTCTTGAATTTGATATTAATTAAACCAATAAATTTAAGTTTACCTAACAAAATTGAAGGTATTTTTTACATTTTAAAAAACATTGCTTTTGTTTCTCGAGATTTACATTTTAATTTAAATTTAAATATTATAATTAACAATAACAAATGGAACTGCCGAATGAAAGGAAGCAACGGGGGTGCTAAAATGTAGTACCCCCCACTTTCGATGGAAGTAGCTACATTTCAGTGAGAGGTTTAGTAAAGGGCCTTTAGATTGAAGTTTTGTTATTGGATTAAATGCGCTATACAGAATGCTTCAACTTTGTCATCCAATTATCTGTAGATGAAGATAATCAACTTGGTTTGCTTTATAAAATCCATAAAATGTTCTTGCAAAGAAAAGAGAAAATGTATTTTAGAAATTGTTATATCGTGGATAATACTATATAAGCAACTAGGCAATTCCGAGTGGAAAGATTACGCTAAACACAGGAATTAGGCAAGACAAATTACAAGGGTTTTATTGCACGGAAAGTACAACGAGTACGAGTTCTTAAGAAGAAGAATAAGGAAAACGGGAGATACGTCACGGAGATCCGTAGTGTACTGCTACAATACTTCGTCACGCCTTTTATTTTCTCCTCATTCACATCTCTTTAGACTGACCAATCATTGTCGGGGTGTCATAGGTTGTTCCACTATAACAGAAATGTAATAACACTAAAATCCGGGGACTTGATACAGTAAATCGGCTATGGATGTATGAGTTTGCAAAATATCAGTCACTCGCAAGAATATGGAGCCGTTTTTTGACTCTAAAAGACTGAAATGCAGCTTCTGTCCATATATGGCAGCAGAAGTCTTGGTATGATGTGGCACTTGTAACGTTAAAGGAAAGCAGGGGGAATCATCTACTGTTTGTAGACCGTTTTGCCGACCTCTGTAGCGATGGATCATATGCAAGATTTTCACTTGAGGTCTGTAACTAAAACGACGATGGCAATGGTCTGCAATGAAAGGTATATTACTAGATTTTATATTAGTTTTCACGCTCAGTAATCGTAGGCAAATAAGTAAGGCACTCCTCACAAGAAGAAAATCTCAGTTCATATTTTAGCGTATACGTCTTCTTTATTTCTAATCCGAGCCAATTACTAAAGATCGTAGAGTGTTGACCTGAATACTTTCAAATCATACTTGTAAAATCTACAATATTTATGAAACATTTCTTTTGATTGATTCGTTTTATACATTTTATACCAAGATCCCCTAACACAGACCTCAGATCAACCATTGAAACATTTATCAACGAAGAACTCACGACACTTTGGGTCAAGTTATTTTTCTGCATCCACGTGCCATGTTTAACAAGACCCAGAGAGTGTGAGTTCAATACCCGGTTAAGGCAGTGGAGAACTTTCAGAGGGAAAAATTAACAGGATATAACTGATAACTGACATTCATTAGACATGGCACGTGGAACTAGAACAGTCTACCCCAGTGAGCGAAATAAAGGGGTTAGTTCGACATTTCCAATCACCTGAAGAAGGCCGGAGCGTACAACGGCCGAAATGTTGTAATAAATATGGCGACAAAGATGAGGACAATAGTCCGAATATTATATCTGAATATTATAAATAAAGTCATATTTTCTCGTCTTTAATAAATGATAGTGACTGCTCGTTTGAAAAAAAAAACGGGACGACTTTAGCGATATCGGCGTCAGCTGACTAATAAAAACGTTAGAAAGATGTTATAGAAATTGTCTTGATGATTACAACCTAAATGAAATGGACCTCACAAAACCCTTGTCAAACAATCGCAACAATTCACCCAAGTCACTCAATGGAACAAGACCCTGAATTCTTGATGAATTACTTGTTTTAACAAAGATGACCAGACAAAGAATGCTGTGCTCTATAAGACAGTGGTCACTCGCATTCAAAAACATATAGCCTCACAGAGAGGAAAACCCGTCTCGGAGAGACGCAAAAAAGTTCGACAGTTCACCAACACTATGTCTATCTCGTCTACAACAGAAAACTTGTCGCTACCAGAAGGACAAGATTCACACAAAAGGAAATGTCGATGAGCACGCTAATACTCAGGAAAGTGGTCCGCCAAGGATGACGATGACGATAATGTGTATTTTGTAATATATACATTGAGAAATACTAGGGTTGACGCTAAAATAACGAAAAATTCACCTTATTTATTGAATGACCCTCGTATATATATATATATATATATATATATATATATATATATATATATATATATATATATAATATGGAGAAAACAACTGAAAAGTTGCAAATTAAAAAAAATGAGTTTTTTTTTGTGAAAGTTTTTATTTCTATTTTTTTATATCTATATATTTGATATTTCAGATCAACCCGATCTTTCGTCAAAAATAAATTAAATAACTGTATTCAGAAGTTTGTTTACAAGAAGTTTATTTAATTTATTTCTGACGAAAGATCGGGGCAGATCAGAAATATCAAATATATATATATATATATAAAATATAAATAAATACTTTCACAAAAAAAACATTAAATTTTTTTTAATTTGCAACTTTTCAGTTGTTTTCTCCATATTATATACATAAAGTATACGTGTCTTCTCATGCTATATATATATATATATATATATATATATATATATATATATATATATATATATATATATATATATATATATATATATATAGTTGTGAGTTCAATACAATGTATAGGCTTATGTAAGCCGAAAGCTTAGATAGCATTAAAAAACATGTATCAATATGAATGCTGGAATATAACACTTGCTGCTTAAATGTTTGATATCCGAAAAAAGTTCTTCAGTCTTATATCAATGCTAATAGAGGTCAATTTCTCCCGCAATGTAACTATTCTATGACACGCATTGGCTTAAGAGGAACATTTATACCGGACATCATTTTACCAGCTGCCCAACTATATCTGTTTAAAGGTAAAAATATGAGTAATGTTCACATTCGAGATGCATAACTCCAGCAATCGTTACCGAGGTCATGGGCTAACGCAATAATGAGGAGACCTTACTTTAATACCTATTTTGATATATTCATATATGTTTAACTATCTCTCGATCTCAGTATATATTTTAGCCATATATTTATCTCTGTCTATCTATATATCTGTGTGTTCATTTCTATCTACCTATCTGTCCCAGTATATTCCTATCTATCTATCTATCTATCTATCTATCTATCTATCTATCTATCTATCTATCTATCTCAGTATGATACTATCTATCTCAGTATATTGCTATCTATCTATCTATCTATCTATCTATCTATCTATCTATCTATCTATCTATCTATCTATCTATCTATCTCAGTATGATACTATCTATCCCAGTATATTGCTATCTATCTATCTATCTATCTATCTATCTATCTATCTATCTATCTATCTATCTATCTATCTATCTCAGTATATTCTTATCTAAGTATATTCTTATGTCTCTTTCTCTGTCTCTCTCTGTATATATATATATATATATATATATATATGTCTCTTTCTCTGTCTCTCTCTGTATATATATATATATATATATATATATATATATATATATATATATATATATATACGTATCTCTCTTAATGTCCAGAATTACGAATCTATTTGATGTGACATTTGGTAAATCAACAATCTTTTGAAATAAATGCAGAATCACAAAACTTAATGAATATGAATACACACACACACACACACACACACACACACACACATATATATATATATATATATATATATATATATATATGAACAGAGATGCTGAAGGATCATGACAGAGATAAATCTGGTGACATTGCCTGGTTCCGTCATTTATTCACTTCATCAGGAAATTGTCCTTTGAAGGAAGTACTTCCGGACCACCATTTTCCTTATGGAGTTGTCACTGTCCCTGCCATGGCTACTCGTCTGAATTATTTATATCTGATTGCTACCCATCAGGAAAATGGCTATGCTAATCCGTTGACCAGAGACTGTTGTTCACCTTCTGCCCCTTTTTCCTTCTATTTTGTCTCTCCTTCCTGTCTCTGTTAATATGCTGATGATATTCAGTGCCACATTCTTTTCTTTGCAAAGCTCAGAATCGGCAAAGCTGTTTCGCTGGTTTTACGAATCAGTTAGACAAGAAATATACTGATCTTCATTCAGTTTCTTTTATGTTCTGACAAAAACGTGTGTCAGTGTAATAATGACAAATCTTTTGTTTATTTCTTTTAACGACAGACTGGCGCCATAACAGATTTTTTGTTTGTTTATTGTCGTGGGAGAAACATAAAAATGGAACTAGTCGTTCGAACTTCTTCAGATTTTCAATGACAATGTCCCAATAGGGGAAATGCATATCTTATCGAATTTTATTCGT
The DNA here is from genome assembly GCA_964036315.1 of Acanthosepion esculentum. Lineage (NCBI taxonomy): Eukaryota > Metazoa > Mollusca > Cephalopoda > Sepiida > Sepiidae > Acanthosepion > Acanthosepion esculentum. Next base: position 55,783,981 of record OZ038513.1, on the reverse strand, counting down.
TTTATATGATACGCAACTGTATAACACTGAACCTCGACATGTACATTGTAATGTAGATTTGACATATTTTTTAAAGTTTTATATCAACCATTTTCACTGTTACTATTTTTATGAATAGTTTTGCTGCAGTTTATGATACGCAATAATAGGCGGCCATTATTTAATTTATCTCATATATTAGATCATTTCCGTTATAAAATTTAAAAATTTGTATTTTATCCTCTCTAAAATTGAATATACTAAAATATTAATGAAAATGCCATAACGTTTTGAAAAATTCCTAAGCGTGAAACAGTATTCTCATTAGCTGAACGAAACCAAAATTTTATTTTTATATATATATATATGAAAACATCTTAAAATAAAACACCCATATATATTGAAAAAATGTTGTTTGATGTTGTTTAGCGGCATATCAATCTCTATAGTTTGTTTAATGCCGAAATTTCAATATTTTATACGAAACGCTATGTTTTATGTCTGGGATAATAATGCTTTTAGTGATAGAAGTCTTACTAAAACCCATAGCTGGGGGAGAAAAGGCGGATTAATACATTTCAATCTTTGTTGCGCTTCAGACAATATAAAGATTCTTACTTGACTCTCCAATTAACGATTTCCGACCCATTTTCCATTATTCGCAAGCGGTTACCCCTCTAGGTACTGAACAGTTTAAACGTTGCTTAACTTTGGTGATCTTACAGGAACTGATGCTTCAACGAAATATGGCTGTTTAAAAAGTGTTATAACTCGCTCTTAGCCCTTATAATAGGCTTAGGCTACTCGCCGTGACGTCACTAGAAATTCTTCTCGACTGTCCCCAACTCACTCTGAGTTCTTTATTTAAGGCGTCTTGCTTAGTTCATATTTGTTACCGGAGTTGTCTTATTTAATCCACAATATCCCCACTTTTGGGATTTTCTTTTTTTTTTCACGAGTAAATATTTTATTTCTTAGTATTCACCCCCTCTTCTTTCTGGAGAGTTCACCACGCACTGAACATTTGATTTCTTTCATTTTCAGGAAATCCTCAAGTTTTTACGTACGTTTGCGTTTTCCGTTAATCATACTTGTACGTTCATCGAGTTCTTGGGGTGTTGTTACGTCAAAAATATCATACAGTACTATAAGAGTTCTACCTTTCTTGCGGGCCTTGCTTCAGTAAACATTTTCTTTAACTTTAACTGATTGCAATGCCCTTTGTGTTCTCATTTTTTCTTTTTACAATTTTTCTAATTTGTGACCTTATTGCGCCGTCTTCCCACATTTATAAACACTGAAAAATAGTTTTTCGCCAATTTTGAAAAGTTTTGTATCCTTTTTGTTATCCTTTCTTATTCTTTTCTGCCCTTATAACAATTTGTCGAATACCGATTTAATTTTTCTTATGAAAAACAATTCTGACGGTGACATGTCTACCGGTGTATTGGGATTCAGCATAACACGGTATAAGCTCAATAATTTTTGTAGTGATTTTCCTCACTTTCTTTTTAAAAGCTCTCTTAAAAGTATCCACTAACCTTTCAGCTTGCCTGTTTATCCTTGGCTGATAGGGCGGGGTTCAATCGGAGAACATTAACATTTTTTTTTAAATTCGTAAACAGTGATTTGTGTACTGCTATTCGAGACTATTGCATCCGGAATTGCATATCTTGCAAACAGTTTTTCGCCAATTTTGAAAAGATTTGTATCCTTTTTGTTATCCTTTCTTATTCTTTTTTCTTTTCAGGTCTTTTGATAAAGCTATTCACTTCCACAAATTAATGTGATCCGTTTATTGGACCTGCGAAATCTATGTACAGTCTTGACCCCGGAGTATCTGTCTTTGGGCAAGGTTGTAATTTCATGGTTGATGGTTTTGCTGCCAGAACACAACCTCTGCAGGCGTTTATTAAATTTTCAATTTCTTGATACATGTTGGTCCAATATACATAGCTTCTCATAAGAGATTTAATTCTTGAAAATCCAGCATGTCCACTATGAAATTCATTTAATATCCGCTTTTATAACATGATAGGTACTACTACACTTTGTCCAAACATCACTACTCAGTCACATAGCGAGTAAGCATTCAAATCTGAATTCCGTTCTAAAAATCGTCTATCTTACTTCCTTTTAGTCGTTTTTTTTATTTTCGAAATAAACATGTACTGCGTTTACTTTTATTCCTTCCAGGGTAACTTGCAGTTCGCGTAACACATTGCGTAATGTATTTTTAATTTCTGTTTCACTTTGTAATAGTACAATAACAGTGTCCGGAAATAGTTCAAAATTTGTTGGTATCGATCTTGATAAACCATCAGCATGTCTTAATTGTTTGAACAGTTGGTTTTCCATCCTGAATCGTAATTTAATAAGATGTAATGTATTTTATGTATGAGTAGGAATTTCCTTTTTTTTTACCATAAATTATAATAGAGGACTGTGGTCCGTTTGTAAACAAAAACGCCTTCCATGTATAAATTTGTGATTTTTTTTACCGCAAATATTATTGCTAATGCCGCTTTTTCGATCTGGCTGTAGTTTTTTTTTATTATTATTATTTCAGCCGTTAGTTACGAACGTGAAGCATGTGTGACTGCTTTCATATTACTGTCATCCTATTTATGTAGAATTATCGCTCCTATAGCGCTTACAATATTATGTCTCGCTTAGGCTACTCACCGTGACGTCACTAGAAATTCTCCTCGACTGACTCCAGCGGATTGGTATTTACCAACCTCCCCACAAGCCATGATAAGGCACAATGCAAGATATGGTAAAAGGCCAATTTTTATGTGGTGCCAATCCGAGCCCGTAGGTTTCGAACCAAAAAATCCCTGTAGACCCCGCATACACAGGGTCGTATTTGTCTACCTCCCCAAACGAGATTCTGCGCAGAGGCATAGCCTCGTTTGGGTTCCTCACTGCAGGTAAAGTTCGACAAGTCAGTCGCAAGCCTGACAGCAAATTGCTTAACTTCAATGGACTGGTATTTACCAAACTCCCCACAATATAGGATGCAAGGCCGATTTTTATGTGGAGCAATTCCTAATTGGCCAAAAATTCCCCGTAGACCTCGCATATACGAGGTCGGGTTTGTCAACGTCCCCAGACAAAACTCTGCCCGTATACAAGGTCTGGTCTTGTTCCTCTCTGCCCGAAAGCAGAGAGATCGACAAGTCAGCTGCAATCCTGGCAGCGAACAGCCTGACTTCAACGGGCTTTTTCTTGACTCATTGGCGTCTTGCCTAGTTCATTTGTGTTACCGGGGTGTCTTATTTACTCCACAACAAGAAGAACCATCGAAAGTGGCCTTCCAAAACCTAAGCTAAGTATTCAGTAACAGATTTTGTTAGAAACAAAGAAAAGAGTAATGAGCGTTATATCAGTCTTCATGCATGGCAGTGAATGCTGGACAATATCCACGCAGATGAAAAGGAGACGTGACGCAAGAGAAACAAAGAAAAGAGTACTGAACTGTTACGTAATATCAGTCCCACTATATGGAAGTGACAATTTTTTCATAGATGTCGAAGAGACCTGAAACGACAGAAATGTGCTTCTACAGAAGAATGATGAGGATACCATAAACCGAACATGTGAGCAACGACGAAGTTTTAGAGAAAATGGAAACAACAAGGGAAAAATATACTGAACATCAGGAAGAGGCAGTTGAAATTTCGAGGGCACTTCATGAGGAAAGGGGGCTTGGAAAATCTGATACTCACAGGACAGATTGAAGGCAATAGGGACAGATGGAAACAACAAATAACATACTTAATTAGCCCTTAGAAAATAAATGAAAAGTAAGTAAAAAAAATATGAATTACGTCCCTTATAGTTAATTTCAGTTGATTGCATCGGGGCGCGTTTCATGCGCAATTACAAAAAAATTCACAAATATCAATTACATTAATTTTTTCTTTGTAATTCACCCCTGAATATATATATATATATATATACAAATGTGTGTGTGTGTGTGTCTGTGTGTGTGTGTATTCACCCTTGAATATGATGTTGGATGAGACTGAAAGTACTTGGGGAAAATAAGAATGAAAGAAAAAAGTACGCGCCTTGAATTAATGGATTAAATATCACTATTAAAAAGTCGATCAAAGAATTCGAGAGAATTACAATATATATATATATATATATATATATATATATATATATATATATATATATATATATATATATATATTTTTAAAAAAAAAAAAAAGTCGATCAGAGAATTCGAGAGGATTACAATATATATATATATATATATATATATATATATATATGATTTATTCGAAAATTATAACATAAATATGTTATAACATATTTATGTTATAATTTTCGAATAAATTATATTTGCTCCACTCTGTATTGAGCACTTTTTTAAGAATAGAATTTTTGGTTATTGGAATTTATACCGTATACAACAAACCTACACACACACACACACACACACACACACACACACACACACACACACACACACACACATATATATATATATATATTTATATATATATATATAGTGTATTGAGCAGCGGGTGATTATTTAAGCATATTATTAAATATAACAGACAATGAATGTGTATTATGTGTGATTATGAGCCGTTCTAATGTTCGAATCTTTACTTTATTTTCTGGTGAAAATAAAGACAAAAATTTTATTCTTAAAAGAGTGTTCATTACAGAGTAAAGCGGAGAGTATTTATTCGAAAATTATAACATAAACATGTTATAACGTATTCTGTTATTTAAAGCAAATGCTATTAATGACAACTGATATTTTGTGCTATTTAATGTTATTAATTGACTTTTACATCTTACAAATAATCCTTTTCAGACGATAAGGAAATTCCTTCAGAAATTGTCCAAAGTCAATATCGGGAGAAATATAGTCCAAGCTTAAAATTAAAGTTATCTCGCTTCAATCAAAAACATAGAAAAAAAACGTCATAGCTTTAGCAATTAATTTTAAGTTAATTATAACAGAGAGTGTTTCATGCGCAATTACAAAAAATCACAACTATCAATAAAATTAATTTTTTATCTTAGCAATTCACCACTGGCGGTGATTTTGGATGGGACCGCAAATAAAAGAAATAAACAAAACCATGAAGTTTTTGTTAATCAGTTTAATAACAACACTAAGAAATTGATCCGTGAATTTGAGAGGATTAAGATAAAAAATAGTCATAATTTTTTAGATTATTCAACCAAACTTGTTACTGGAATAATGATCTGCTACCTAAATACACCCCCATATATATATATATATATATATATATATATATATATATATATATATATATATATATATATAATTATTTATTTGAATATTACAACATAAATATGTTATAAAATCACGACAAAAATAGCCATTTTGTTTCAACACTTCTGGTGTCTTGTCAAGTGATGATATAGAATATAGAATAAATGGTTTTAAAAGTTTCAAATTAATTAACGATCCTTAGCTAGGAGTAAACGCTGTTACATAAGCTAGAATGACCAATCAAAATACAAGTATAGGATGATTCGAAAAATTTGACAACTAAGCAAGGTTATCATAGATATTAAAAGATTTATAAAATTTGAAATTAAAATTAAAAGTAAAAAATTAAAATTTACCTATTTAGAAATCTAAATCAAATCTCTATTAAGTTTTAAATTGTAGAATTGCGTTTACTCCTAGCTAAGGATCGTTAATTAATTTGAAACTTTTAAAACCATTTATTCTATATTCTATATCATCACTTGACAAGACACCAGAAGTGTTGAAACAAAATGGCTATTTTTGTCGTGATTTTATAACATATTTATGTTGTAATATTCAAATAAATAATTATATCTGCTCTACTCTGTATTGAGCACTCTTTAAAGAATAGTAATTGTTGGTTATTGGAATTCACTCCGTATATATCAATCCTAAACTTGTATATATATATATATATATATATATATATATATATATATATATATATATATATATATATGTATATATATATATATCCACGAACAGTCATCGTGATCGAGGTTTTGAACGTAATCGCCTTCTTTAAACTACTGATCATATCAGATTATGTGTTGGCTGAGAGAAACTGCAACTAAGATCTGCTCATCATAGCCGTATTATAAATCTCAAGTAGCCTGTGTGAGTTTTAAATGAACTGATAGGAAACCAAAATTCATGATAAAAAAATACAAGTGAAAACTACAGGTAAAGTTCATTGTCTCCATCAAGTCGTTCATTTCTGTAGTTCACAATTTTAAAACCCATGCCAAATTCACTATCATTGAGAAAATAGAAGATTTTCAGAGTAGACAACATTAGAAACATTTTAGAAGGCCAATAAAGAAGATAAGTGGATTCTGCGCCTAAAAACGGTCCATCCAAACGGGCTTAATCACAACATAGATAGAATTAAAATATAAGCCCACAAATCAGTACCTACGCACATTTCTCACCCACACAAGACAGACATGTTGAAGCCTCACATTTAGACACAAAGTCAGACTAATAGACACACACACATCACACTCACTCACGCCCTAATCAGCTAAATGATAACACACACCCATATTAATATATACACTTACACACATCATACTCATTCACTCCCTAATGAGCTAAATGATAACACACACCCATATTAATATATACACTTACACACATCATACTCATTCACTCCCTAAGAACCAAATAACACACACACTTAACAGAGACACATCTTCTTTCCAGGAACCAATAAAAATTGTCAAAATGATCAAGGGTATTCAGAGAAGCATGAATCTATCCAGCCATTATCTTAAATAACAACATAAAAGCGACTGTTTGACCAACACACGGACTGACCAAAATTCATGTTAAAAAAATGAAAAGTACAGATAAAGTATATTTTCTCTATCAAATGATACATTTCTGTAGTTCACTGCTACTAACAAGCAGAATTTTTTTCTCCTGATGATGGCCATGCTGGCCAAAACTAGGTGAGGAATCTAATTGAAATAATAAAAACGGAAGAATATTAATATACAACCCAGTGTGTCTGAAGATTTTAATTTTTTAATATTTTTATTGTTCAAAACACACACACACACACACACACACACACACACACATATATATATATATATATATATATATATATATATATATATATATATATATATATGTGTGTGTATGCCTTTATGCTAAGATGAAAAAAAGATTTGTAGAAAAAGAAATGTGGCTCTACAGGAGGATGCTGAGAATACCATGGACCGAACATTTGAGCAACGATGAAGATTTAGAGAAATTAAAACAAAAAATACACCAACCCGGAAGAGTGATTGAAATTACTAGGGCACGTGATGAGGAAAGAGGGTTTGGAAATTTTGAAACTCACAGATCAGATTGAAGCCAATAATGGCAGAGGAAACATTGCATAATCTATTTAGTGAGCTTGAGTAAATAGATGACAAATCAAGGTTTAGTAGAAAAAACACAAAGGAAAATTTTATTAAGAAATACGAAGCATAGGAAATTGTGGAGAGCCATGATCACCTACGTCCTGAACGGACATGGTATGTAGAGAAGTGAAGTGTTCATGAAGATTTTAATATCCAAAATATCAAAACCTTTATCAATTATCTCTTAGGATTTATCGATATTTTTTTACGACTTATCAACCTTTTCAGGTTATTTAAAACTAGAAAATATTTTTAAACTGCAAAGATTTTAGGGGGATAAGAATAAAGTTCCACTAATTAACCCATAGATGGGAGGAGAAGTGGCGAATTCATAACTTGCCCAAAGTTATTTGTGCGTAAATGAATGTTACGAACTCGACTGGAATTCGAACTCAGCTCTCCGGTTTCGAGCCGTTATCTAATACACCACCTACACCTCCAAGCATCCAGGATCTGGTATTTATCTCTTAGAAAATACCTAAACCTCGAATTATGTCCATACACATTGCACTAATATCCGGATTAAAAAGATTCAAAGAATTCGTTTATCTGGATTATTTAAAAATATATTGCAAATTAAATTTAACTGAACGATATTTGTACGTATGGCAATCATAATTTTTGTTCCATTCGTCTATTCTTTGATGTGTGCTGCGTCGCCATTACGATACCCGATATATTAATTATAAGCTATTCTGAAAGGTGTTAATCTTCTTTTCGTAACAAAGCAAAAACCTTCTCCTCACTTTCCTTGCGTTAACTTCCACGGTTTGAGATAAACGCTTTTTTCCCCCTCCCGCGTTGAAAAGTTGTTTTAACATGTTTATTAATTATAGAGAAAGCATATAATTAAATTAAACTAGAATTGTGTCCGCTATATTCGCAAATAATTTATTACTTGATTTTTACACATTAAAATGGTGACGTTCCCATCATGCACCAGTGCTTCAGATATTCCTTTCCGCTTTTCTTATGTTTCGACTTTAATATTAATTTCAGGATTTTTTTTTCTTTTGTTTTTGCTCTCCTATAGATCTTTGCTTGATTTATTCTATTCGTATATACTACATGAATTCTAATGATGGCGGACTATTTGGGGGGGAGGGCTTTTTTTTATCGGATTAAAATTTGGAGGGATTTAGAAAATTGATGATGTCCATCAAATATTTGGTTGCCAGTTGTTCGATATCTGCCTGAAGAATTCTTTTTTCAATCATTTTCCACTCCACGAGCAAAGCAATAAAGCAACCCATACACAAGGGTTTACTGAGTTTGAGAAAATATGGAAAAAAAAAGAAAAAGACCGTATATATTCGTGTATAAGTCGACTCCAGGTATACTCCGACCGCTACATTTTTCTTACATTTTAACACCTGCAGCAAACAAAAATAAACAAAACCTGTATACTGTACAACCAGTCATCGAAAATGGATAATTTTTAAACCTCTTTAAAAAATTACTGTGTTTAGTGCGAGCCCTATTTTTTACGTTAAAAACTGATCATAAAAAATCGCACTATATTCGAGTATACAGTTAGTCCCCCGTATTCGCGGTGGTGACGGACCAGAACCAGCCGCGAATAGTTAGAATCCGCGGATACTTGTAACACCACTAAAAGTGCTTATAAATACCTATTTTGATTGTTAAAATCCCTAATGCCTTAAAATTTCATCCTAAACACTTTAAGAACATTTCCGACCACTTTAAAAGCATTTTTGAAAAAATGGTATTGGTAACCATACACTTAGCGTAAATTTTCTTTCATCCGTACAATAAACGTTTTTAATTACGCATAGATCGATACAACCATTGAAAAATACTGTGTAAAATATGTGTAACAAGACATAAAATATAAAGTTTAAAACATTTTCTAAAAACAGAACTGTGATGATGCCCCCAGACTTAGCATCAGCCACTTTTAAGACCCCAGCCGCAGCCCTTAACAACGAACAAAGCCCAAGCACTACGCATGTTTTTGCGTTTGTTTTTTTTTACAATGAAGATGTACAATTCTGCCAATTTTTACCATAAAAAAGGACTGTTATATATTTTAAGTCACTTAAATAACAGGAAATTAATACAAGAATATTTTAAATATGTTCTATTGAAAAAGTACGCGAATCAAAGGAGTTCTCAGCGAATAATTTGTACATAAGTTCTTCAGAAAAACAGGCGAATATTCGGGGTTTCCGCGAATAACAAGTTATAAAGAAAAACGTGTGCAGCCGCGAAGGCTGAAACCCGAATGGGCCGAGGCTCACTGTATACGGTATTATGAAATCCAGAGAACTACAAAAGGACAAATATTGAGATGATAGCAGATATCGATTGGCATTGTATTTAAATTTTTGAAGAACAAAATTGACTAGGAAGCAAGAAGCCGGAAGAGAGTTTCACAAGCGAGAACTGACATAGAAGAAACTATTATCATAAAACTTACGGTTATAAGAAGCCATTTCAAATGTAAAATAATGAGACCTAACCGCCAATCTAGTACTGTGTTTAAATTCGTAAAGTCGAGGTATTTATATCTATATTATGCTTGAAAGAACCGTTTAAGTTTGGTTTTGATAATTCACTTATATAATTCACTTTTTATGTTCCCAGTAAATTTCTTAATTAAAAAAAAAAAAAATTATTTGATCGATTTCTGTTTTTTACGGTTTTTCAACCCTTTTTGGTTTATTTAAAAACGAAATATATTTTGCATTGTAAGAATAATTTTTCCTTATTTTTTTCGAGAATATTTTATTAAGAATTTCTTCATTTTCTCATAAAGAAGTTCTACGATTTAACCCATAGTTGGGGTGAGAAGGGATGGATTCATATCTACACCAAAGATATTTGCGCGTAAGTAAAATGTAATTAACCCGACTGGAATTCGAACTCGGTTCGTCAAGTTATCATTTTAGGGCATATAATTAAAGAGGGGGTGAATACACAATATTAAGGGCCGATAACTAGAATCATATATGCCCTCTACTCAGGTACCTAAATAAATTGTTCTGTGACTATCTTAATTATTACCGAATGTGACACAAGGTCGAGGCTTCAAGTGGGTTTAACGTCAATACCGTGAAAACTTTGCCCAAGCACGCTCGACATTCCCCATTTGGGTACGCCATATGTGCTGGGTAATGATTCCAATCCCCTCCCGGAGGAGAGATACCGCCTGGGCGGACGCCCCCGCAAGCTCTGGAGCGGGAGATTGATATTATTTTGAAACTACACCAGACAAAGGCGGGGAATATGAAAATGATTTTCTAAACGTATCTTAGGTATGGCACAAGGCCGAAAGTTAGGAGCACCATATGAGGCAGGAACTGGTTACTCAGTCGTATTTTATCTAGCAAAACAAGCTTGCTAAACATTATTTCACGTCAAAGTGCAACACAAAAATATTTTCTAAGCGTAGCTGTGGTTCAAAGCCGAAAGTGTGGGGCACCTTGTGAGAAGCGAACTCACTGCTCACTCAAGAAGTAATACCATTACCAAAGAAATTTGCGCGAAAGTGAATGTAATGAACGCGACTAGAATTCGAACTCGCTTCTCCGTGTTCACAGTTTTTGATATATAATTAAAGTGAGGAGAATACGACATATCGAGGAACGACAACTCTAATTAACTGTCTTCTAGCTAAGTACCTAAATAAGTTATTCTGTGACTACTTACTTAATAAAATGTTGGCATTCCTCAGCATTCAACTGTTCGTTATATATTTAACGAAATTCAAGGTAGTAGTTTATTCGCCACGGCGCCCACATCGCTACCGACTGTGACACAAGGTCAGTTTAAAGTGGGTTTACGGCAATACCGTGGAAAAAATTTTTAAGCCCCGTCGGCACTTTTTAAGGACACTCCAGGGTCGGCATAATTAATCCACCACCTCCGAAAGGAGAGGTACTGCTTGAGGAGATACCCACCTCTCCGGGGTTAGGGTTTAATTTTATTTGGAAACTTTCCCGGGGAAATTGCCAGTGAAAATGATTTTTAAGCGTAGCTTAGATGTGGCATAAGGCCGAAGGTGTAGTGCACCGAGTGAGGATTAAACTCCCTACTCAGTTTTAATGTATCTAACAAAACAAAATTGCTGATCATCACACCACATTGGAGTGCCCAAACCCGATTAAAGGGAGAAAAAAATCTAGTTTATCTTAACCGTGAAAGTTCACAAAAAAAGTGGGGAGAGAACTTTTATTTGGGATACAGTAATTTACTAAATAGACGTAGTACAAGGCCGAAAACACTCAGTGAGGTTCAAACTCACTAGTCAGACGCAGTTGACTTGCCGGTACAAGCTAGTTAACCATTACACCACCGGAGTGCCCATCGATTTTCTAAGACCTTATATATGATACAAGCCCGAATGTCTGGTACACCTAGTAGAAATCGAACTCACGATTCAGTCGTAAATGATCTAGCGAGACAAGCCTAATATCCCAAAATGATTTTCTAAGCGTAGTTTAGATGTGACACAAGGCCGAAAGTGTAGAGCACACAGTACTCACTACTCAGTCGCGAATGATTTCGCAAGACTATTTTGTTAACCATTATATCACGTCAAAATGTCCAAAAATGATTTCTAACCATGGATTGGGTGTGAGGAAAAGGCCGAATGGATGGAACACCTAGTTGAGTTTAAACTCACTACTCCGTAGTAATTGATCTAGCGAGACAAGTTTAAAAACCATTACAACTCTTCGAAGTGCCCAATGATTTTCTAAGCGTAGCTTAGATGTGGCACAAGGCCGAAAGTGTGGGGCGCCCAGTGAGGATCGAACTCACTACTCAGTCGCAACTAAGACAACTTTGTTAATCATTAAACCAGGTCTATGTGCCCAAAAATGATTTTCTATGTATAGCTTAGATACGAGACCAGGCCGAAAGTGATGAGCACCAAGTTAGGATCGAACTCCCCACTTAGTTGTCTTAATTAATCTAGCAGGTCAAGCTAGTTAACTATTACACGTCGAAATAACCTCGCTTGTGCACCGTGTATCGAAATGGAGATGCGGTAGACATCAAAGAATACAAGAAGTGAACAAAATACTGTTTATCATTCGTTTAAATATCGCCCACATGAATTTAATCTTTTATGTAACAATAATAGCTGGCCACTCGTATTCTAGCCGATCCCTATTGCAGACGTTCGCTTAGGCACACTTGTGTTTGTTCAACACCAACAGAGCCAACCTGTGGTTTATAGTGTAACTATGCTGAGCAGACCTTAGTTACAGTTTCTGGGAGAGCATGATCGACAATCTGAACAACGCCAGCACACTCAAACCCTCGGTCACGATGACTTGTGCCTTCGAGCTCGCAAAATTTCACTCACAAGTCTTGGGTCAACCCGTGGTATGGTTTTCAGGAACTCTTCTGACCGATTCTGACAAATCGACCGTGGTAAGATTCGAACTCGGGACTCATAGTCAGAAAGCGAATATTTTAACCACTAGGCAACACGCCCATATACTCATTTTATATATAATCTTTTATGTATATTATAAAAAAAAAAAAACGATTATTCATTACTGTTTTCATCCGAATATTATTCTTGATGCGCTGGAATAGACTTTTAATTCGAGCTCCAATTATTTCCTAAGAGATAAACTTTATTAATTTCACATTCTCTTGAGAGATTTAGTTAGTTGGCATCAGTAAATTACACAGATACCTTTTAAATAATTAACCAAAGACAAATGGAAATGAAAGAAAAAAATTGTTTGTGGCCAGGAAAATTAATTAGAATATTCACGACAAAGAATGCTCAAATCTGCCGAATTGAATAAATCCTTTTGACAGTAACAGTCTTTGTGGCATTCTAGGTGGATTTTAAGCAAACGCACAATTTAATCAAACAACAGACCTTCATTAATACATGCTCACTTAATGGCTACAAAATAAAATAGTTTACAGATATTTTGCTTTGTCTGATATTTTAAATTTTTTTTAATCACTTCACCCCAAGGTGAGAATGCCACTAGTACGCAGTGGGGGGGGGGGACGTTTACGGAGAGTGAAAGAGAGAAAAAAGACTGAGAATAGGGAGGATAAAAGATTAACGGGATTCAAGAAGAGAGAAGATGGTGTCTGACGTTGCATTAAAATTTTTCCAAGATTGTAGTTATCAGGGAAGCAAGTAAACAGAATGGACTTCCACGGGCGGGAGGTGCGACAAAAGAAACTTTTGGGAGTAGAACTGGCGGTTGCATTTCGCTATTTGAACAGTGAACGGGTGGGATCTAGTGGCAATCTAGTAGTAAGCTTAAATTCATGTAGCCGGGTTGGGTGCACCAGAGAAAAAAGCTCGTCAGAGCAATTGCCATGAAAATATTTGACAGAGTGAAGCCATGCCATACCGGTGAGAAAATGACTGAAGTCAAGATGCCAAGTCAGGAGCGATTACATGACGGATCCTTCTTTGGATTTTTGTCAAGAATATTGAGATGAATATCAGAAGCATAGGAACAGATATGGCAGCAATACTCAGTGTACGGACGAAAGGTAGATTTCTAAATGTGCAAGATGAACTCTGACGAGAAAGATTTTCTGGCATGACACAGTGGCCCAATATTCCTTGCGACAGATGCAGCTATTGGTTCGATGTAGACTCTCCACTTGAATTCAGTTGAAAACGTGAGGCCAAAATGAGAATAGGGAGGATTGAGGGTAGGACAAACATGGACAGGGATCAAGAATAGAGAAGACGATGATTGATCTTGTATTTCAATTTTTGTAGTTGGCAAGGAATCAAGAATGTTCCAGAGAGGGGAACTGGGCTAAAAGAAACAGTTGAAGTAGAAGTGGTGGTTGCGCTTCACTATTCAACACTAAAGGGGTGGGACCTAAATTCCAATCTAGTAGAATACTTAAATTTGTGTATTCGGGGTAACCAGGTAAACAAGATGGTAAGAGGCGATGCCATGAAAACATTTGACAAAGTGAAGCCATGCCAAGTCAGGATCGATTACATTACAGTCCTTTCTTTGGACTTTGTCAAGAATATTGAGATGAAAACATTGAAAACGTGAGGTCAAAATGAGAATAGGGAGGATTGAGGGAAGGACAGAGATGAAGAGGGTTGAAGAATAGAGAAGATGACGACTGATATTGCATTTCAATTTTTGAAGATATTAGTTATCAAGGATTCAAGGGTGTTCAAGAGAGGGGAAGTCGGCTAAAAGAAACAGTTGGATTAGAAATGGTGGTTGCGCTTCAGTATTCAACACTAAAGGGGTGGGATCTAAATTCCAATCTAATAGAATATTTAAATTTGTGTATTCGGGGGAACCAGGTAAACAAGATGGTAAGAGCCGATGCCATGAAAATATTTTTAGAAAAGACAGAGGTAAGTCATGTCACGTCGGTGTGAAACTGACTGGAGTCGAGAAGCTTAGTCAGCATCGATGACATGACGGGTCCGTCTTTGGATTTTTGCCCAGAAATATTGAGATGAATATCAGGAGCTCAAGAACAGATATGGCAGCAATCCTCAGTGTACGGACGAATGGTAGATTTCTAAATGTGCAAGATGGATTCTGATGAGAAAAAATTTCTGACACAACATATTCACCCACATTTCCTTGCAGTGGATGCAGCTATTGATTCAATGTAATCGCTCCAATTCAAAGTCAGTTGAAAACGGGAGGCCAAGATGCCAAGATTTTCATACGTCTTCTACGACTTAATAACCTTTTGCAGGTTATTTAAATGCAGGAA
This sequence comes from Acanthosepion esculentum, assembly GCA_964036315.1. NCBI lineage: Eukaryota > Metazoa > Mollusca > Cephalopoda > Sepiida > Sepiidae > Acanthosepion > Acanthosepion esculentum. Next base: position 55,768,837 of record OZ038513.1, on the reverse strand, counting down.
ATATTTTTAGATTATGAGAATTTTTGTTTGAGATAATAAGGTTTTAGTGATAACCTCTTACAAATTAAGTAAACTTTAGTGAGAAACTGTTGAAACTTGACTAATGCATGGAATAATAATGCAACACAAAATGTACTTAGAACAAAATGTATTAAAACAAGAATGTGTACACAATATTTACATATAGTCTTTTGTATATTCCTGGGAAGACCGTTCTTGGAGAATGTGTTGACTAAGTCGCAGTCGGGCAGAATCTCTATTTGAATCTCTTGATTCGCCTCTCCGTCTTCCCGGTACCAACCATGTTTATATAGTCGGTACTCCACTATGCAAATTAGGTGGATCCTACCACAACATAAACCTAATCCTAAACCCAATGGCTGTTGATTTAATTTGATATACCTGAAGTCATTTTTGTAAAAAGTACACAAAAGTTAGTTTTGCATTGTCTTGTATAATTATACTATTTGGCTTAAATCTTTTTTTTTTTTGAACCTGCTCTTTAAAATATTTAGTTTCAGACATTTCAGTTTTACTCGGCATTTGCTTGAAACGCTATAAAGACTGAATCCATAGTTTTTCTGCCTAAAATTCTAGCCGTAAACATAATTACACATCTCCCCGGTTTTCTTCTAAAGCGGGTCCCTTGCTTTATCTCCACGAAGTATCCAGACTATAACACGGCCACCAGGTCTTTTCTATGTAGAATTATATTGATAAATAAAAATTAATGTTGAGAAACCAATTTTCATGCATTTCGCGTAATTTATTCAATTAACTTTTTATGCTTCCTTAAAAGTGGTAGTTTCGTTTATTTACGAGGGTCGTTTAAAAGGGTCTAAGCCTCACCCAGAAAGAAGTTCTAAGCCTCAGCCAGAAAGAAGTTCTAAGCCTCAGCCAGAAAGAAGTTCTAAGCCTCACCCAAAAAGAAGTTCTAAGCCTCGCCAAGAAAGAAGTTCTAAGCCTCGCCAAGAAAGAAGTTCTAAGCCTCGCCCAGAAAGAAGATCTAAGCCTCGCCAAGAAAGAAGTTCTAAGCCTCTCCCAGAAAGAAGTTTTAAGCCTCACCAAGAAAGAAGTTCTAAGCATCACCAAGAAAGAAGTTCTAAGCCTCGCCAAGAAAGAAGTTCTAAGCCTCACCCAGGAAGAAGTTCTAAGCCTCGCCCAGAAAGAAGTTCTAAGACTCACCCAGAAAGAAGTTCTAAACTTCGCCCAGAAAGAAGTTCTAAGCCTCACCCAGAGAGAAGTTCTAAGCCTCACCAAGAAAGAAGTTCTAAGCGTCACACAGAAAGAAGTACTAAGCCTCGCCAAGAAAGAAGTTCTAAGCCACGCACAGAAAGAAGTTCTAAGACTCACCAAGAAAGAAGTTCTAAGCCTCGCCCAGAAGAAGTTCTAAGCGTCACCCAAAAAGAAGTTCAAAGCCTCGCCAAGAAAGAAGTTCTAAGCCTCGCCCAGAAAGATGTTCTAAGCCTCACCCAGAAAGAAGTTCTAAGCCTCACCCAGAAAGAAGATCTAAGCCTCGCCCAGAAAGAAGTTCTAAGCCTCACCCAGAAAGAAGTTCTAAGCTTCACCAAGAAATAAGTTCTAAGCCTCGCCCAGAAAGAAGTTCTAAGCCTCACCTAGAAGAAGTTCTAAGCCTCAGCCAGAAATAAGTTCTAAGCCTTAGCCAGAAAGAAGTTCTAAGCCTCGCCCAGAAAGAAGTTTTAAGCGTCACCAAGAAAGAAGTTCAAAGCCTCACCCAGAAAGAAGTTCTAAGCCTCACCCAGAAAAAAGTTCTAAGCCTCACCAAGAAAGAAGTTCTAAGCCTCACCCAGAAAGAAGTTCTAAGTCTCAGCCAGAAAGAAGTTCTAAGCCTCACCCAGAAAGAAGTTCTAAGCCTCGCCAAGAAAGAAGTTCTAAGCCTCGCCAAGAAAGAAGTTCTAAGACTCACCCAGAAAGAAGTTCTAAGCCTCACCCAGAAAGAAGTTCTAAGCCTCGCCCAGAAAGAAGTTCTAAGCCTCAGCCAGAAAGAAGTTCTAGGCCTCACCCAGAAATAAGTTCTAAGCCTCACCCAGAAAGAAGTTCTAAGCCTCACCAAGAAAGAAGTTCTAAGTCTCGCCCAGAAAGAAGTTCTAAGCCTCACCCAGAAAGAAGTTCTAAGCCTCGCCAAGAAAGAAGTTCTAAGCCTCGCCCAGGAAGAAGTTCTAAGCCTCGCCCAGAAAGAAGTTCTAAGCCTCACCCAGAAAGAAGTTCTAAGCCTCACCCAGAAAAAAGTTCTAAGCCTCACCAAGAAAGAAGTTCTAAGCCTCACCCAGAAAGAAGTTCTAAGTCTCAGCCAGAAATAAGTTCTAAGCCTCACCCAGAAAGAAGTTCTAACTCTCAGCCAGAAAGAAGTTCTAAGCCTCAGCCAGAAAGAAGTTCTAAGCCTCGCCAAGAAAGAAGTTCTAAGACTCACCCAGAAAGAAGTTCTAAGCCTCACCCAGAAAAAAGTTCTAAGCCTCACCAAGAAAGAAGTTCTAAGCCTCGCCCAGAAAGAAGTTCTAAGCCTCACCCCGAGAGATGTACTAAGTCTCGCCCAGAAAGAAGTTCTAAGCCTCAGCCAGAAAGAAGTTCTAAGCCTCACCCAGAAAGAAGTTCTAAGCCTCGCCAAGAAATAAGTTCTAAGCCTCCCCAAGAAAGAAGTTCTAAGCCTCAACCAGAAATAAGTTCTAAGCCTCACCCAGAAAGAAGTTCTAACCCTCAGCCAGAAAGAAGTTCTAAGCCTCACCCAGAAAGAAGTTCTAAGCCTCACCAAGAAAGAAGTTCTAAGCCTCACCCAGAAAGAAGTTCTAACCCTCAGCCAGAAAGAAGTTCTAAGACTCAACCAGAAAGAAGTTCTAAGCCTCACCAAGAAAGAAGTTCTAAGCATCACCAAGAAAGAAGTTCTAAGCCTCGCAGAGAAAGAAGTTCTAAGACTCACCCAGAAAGAAGTTCTAAGCCTCACACAGAAAGAAGTTCTAAGCCTCACCAAGAAAGAAGTTCTAAGCTTCGCCGAGAAAGAAGTTCTAAGCTTCGACCAGAAAGAAGTTCTAAGCCTCACCAAGAAAGAAGTTCTAAGTCTCGCCCAGAAAGAAGTTCTAAGCCTCACCCAGAAAGAAGTTCTAAGCCTCGCCAAGAAAGAAGTTCTAAGACTCGCCCAGGAAGAAGTTCTATGCCTCGCCCAGAAAGAAGTTCTAAGCCTCACCCAGAAAGAAGTTCTAAGCCTCACCCAGAAAAAAGTTCTAAGTCTCAGCCAGAAATAAGTTCTAAGCCTTAGCCAGAAAGAAGTTCTAAGCCTCGCCAAGAAAGAAGTTTTAAGCGTCATCAAGAAAGAAGTTCAAAGCCTCACCCAGAAAGAAGTTCTAAGCCTCACCAAGAAAGAAGTTCTAAGTCTCGCCCAGAAAGAAGTTCTAAGCATCACCCAGAAAGAAGTTCTAGGCCTCACCCAGAAATAAGTTCTAAACCTCACCCAGAAAGAAATTCTAAGCCTCACCAAGAAAGAAGTTCTAAGTCTCGCCCAGAAAGAAGTTCTAAGCCTCACCCCGAGAGATGTACTAAGTCTCGCCCAGAAAGAAGTTCTAAGTCTCAGCCAGAAATAAGTTCTAAGCCTCACCCAGAAAGAAGTTCTAACTCTCAGCCAGAAAGAAGTTCTAAGCCTCACCCAGAAAGAAGTTCTGCGCCTCGCCAAGAAAGAAGTTCTAAGCCTCGCCAAGAAAGAAGTTCTAAGACTCACCCAGAAAGAAGTTCTAAGCCTCACCCAGAAAGAAGTTCTAAGCCTCGCACAGAAAGAAGTTCTAAGCCTCAGCCAGAAAGAAGTTCTAGGCCTCACCCAGAAATAAGTTCTAAGCCTCACCCAGAAAGAAATTCTAAGCCTCACCAAGAAAGAAGTTCTAAGTCTCGCCCAGAAAGAAGTTCTAAGCCTCACCCCGAGAGATGTACTAAGTCTCGCCCAGAAAGAAGTTCTAAGCCTCACCCAGAAAGAAGTTCTAAGCCTCAGCCAGAAAGAAGTTCTAGGCCTCACCAAGAAAGAGGTTCTAAGCCTCACCAAGAAAGAAGTTCTAAGCCTCGCCCAGAAAGAAGTTCTAAGCCTCACCCCGAGAGATGTACTAAGTCTCGCCCAGAAAGAAGTTCTAAGCCTCAGCCAGAAAGAAGTTCTAAGCCTCACCCAGAAAGAAGTTCTAAGCCTCGCCAAGAAAGAAGTTCTAAGCCTCGCCAAGAAAGAAGTTCTAAGCCTCACTAAGAAAGAAGTTCTAAGCCTCACCCAGAAAGAAGTTCTAGGCCTCACCCAGAAATAAGTTCTAAGCCTCACCCAGAAAGAAGTTCTAAGCCTCACCAAGAAAGAAGTTCTAAGTCTCGCCCAGAAAGAAGTTCTAAGCCTCACCCAGATAGAAGTTCTAAGCCTCGCCAAGAAAGAAGTTCTAAGCCTCACCAAGAAAGAAGTTCTAAGTCTCGCCCAGAAAGAAGTTCTAAGCCTCACCCCGAGAGATGTACTAAGTCTCGCCCAGAAAGAAGTTCTAAGTCTCAGCCAGAAATAAGTTCTAAGCCTCACCCAGAAAGAAGTTCTAACTCTCAGCCAGAAAGAAGTTCTAAGCCTCACCCAGAAAGAAGTTCTGCGCCTCGCCAAGAAAGAAGTTCTAAGCCTCGCCAAGAAAGAAGTTCTAAGACTCACCCAGAAAGAAGTTCTAAGCCTCACCCAGAAAGAAGTTCTAAGCCTCGCACAGAAAGAAGTTCTAAGCCTCAGCCAGAAAGAAGTTCTAGGCCTCACCCAGAAATAAGTTCTAAGCCTCACCCAGAAAGAAATTCTAAGCCTCACCAAGAAAGAAGTTCTAAGTCTCGCCCAGAAAGAAGTTCTAAGCCTCACCCCGAGAGATGTACTAAGTCTCGCCCAGAAAGAAGTTCTAAGCCTCACCCCGAGAGATGTACTAAGTCTCGCCCAGAAAGAAGTTCTAAGCCTCAGCCAGAAAGAAGTTCTAAGCCTCACCCAGAAAGAAGTTCTAAGCCTCGCCAAGAAATAAGTTCTAAGCCTCCCCAAGAAAGAAGTTCTAGGCCTCAACCAGAAATAAGTTCTAAGCCTCACCCAGAAAGAAGTTCTAACCCTCAGCCAGAAAGAAGTTCTAAGCCTCACCCAGAAAGAAGTTCTAAGCCTGATCAAGAAAGAAGTTCTAAGCCTCACCCAGAAAGAAGTTCTAACCCTCAGCCAGAAAGAAGTTCTAAGACTCAACCAGAAAGAAGTTCTAAGCCTCACCAAGAAAGAAGTTCTAAGCATCACCAAGAAAGAAGTTCTAAGCCTCGCAGAGAAAGAAGTTCTAAGACTCACCCAGAAAGAAGTTCTAAGCCTCACACAGAAAGAAGTTCTAAGCCTCACCAAGAAAGAAGTTCTAAGCTTCGCCGAGAAAGAAGTTCTAAGCTTCGACCAGAAAGAAGTTCTAAGCCTCACCAAGAAAGAAGTTCTAAGTCTCGCCCAGAAAGAAGTTCTAAGCCTCACCCAGAAAGAAGTTCTAAGCCTCGCCAAGAAAGAAGTTCTAAGACTCGCCCAGGAAGAAGTTCTATGCCTCGCCCAGAAAGAAGTTCTAAGCCTCACCCAGAAAGAAGTTCTAAGCCTCACCCAGAAATAAGTTCTAAGCCTTAGCCAGAAAGAAGTTCTAAGCCTCGCCAAGAAAGAAGTTTTAAGCGTCATCAAGAAAGAAGTTCAAAGCCTCACCCAGAAAGAAGTTCTAAGCCTCACCAAGAAAGAAGTTCTAAGTCTCGCCCAGAAAGAAGTTCTAAGCATCACCCAGAAAGAAGTTCTAAGCCTCACCCAGAAAAAAGTTCTAAGCCTCACCAAGAAAGAAGTTCTATGCCTCACCCAGAAAGAAGTTCTAGGCCTCACCCAGAAATAAGTTCTAAACCTCACCCAGAAAGAAATTCTAAGCCTCACCAAGAAAGAAGTTCTAAGTCTCGCCCAGAAAGAAGTTCTAAGCCTCACCCCGAGAGATATACTAAGTCTCGCCCAGAAAGAAGTTCTAAGTCTCAGCCAGAAATAAGTTCTAAGCCTCACCCAGAAAGAAGTTCTAACTCTCAGCCAGAAAGAAGTTCTAAGCCTCACCCAGAAAGAAGTTCTGCGCCTCGCCAAGAAAGAAGTTCTAAGCCTCGCCAAGAAAGAAGTTCTAAGACTCACCCAGAAAGAAGTTCTAAGCCTCACCCAGAAAGAAGTTCTAAGCCTCGCACAGAAAGAAGTTCTAAGCCTCAGCCAGAAAGCAGTTCTAGGCCTCACCCAGAAATAAGTTCTAAGCCTCACCCAGAAAGAAATTCTAAGCCTCACCAAGAAAGAAGTTCTAAGTCTCGCCCAGAAAGAAGTTCTAAGCCTCACCCCGAGAGATGTACTAAGTCTCGCCCAGAAAGAAGTTCTAAGCCTCACCCAGAAAGAAGTTCTAAGCCTCGCCCAGAAAGAAGTTCTAAGCCTCAGCCAGAAAGAAGTTCTAGGCCTCACCAAGAAAGAGGTTCTAAGCCTCACCAAGAAAGAAGTTCTAAGCCTCGCCCAGAAAGAAGTTCTAAGCCTCACCCCGAGAGATGTACTAAGTCTCGCCCAGAAAGAAGTTCTAAGCCTCAGCCAGAAAGAAGTTCTAAGCCTCACCCAGAAAGAAGTTCTAAGCCTCGCCAAGAAAGAAGTTCTAAGCCTCGCCAAGAAAGAAGTTCTAAGCCTCACTAAGAAAGAAGTTCTAAGCCTCACCCAGAAAGAAGTTCTAAGACTCAGCCAGAAATAAGTTCTAAGCCTCACACAGAAAGAAGTTCTAAGCCTCGCCCAGAAAGAAGTTCTAAGACTCAACCAGAAAGAAGTTCTAAGCCTCAGCCAGAAAGAAGTTCTAGGCCTCACCAAGAAAGAGGTTCTAAGCCTCACCAAGAAAGAAGTTCTAAGCCTCGCCCAGAAAGAAGTTCTAAGCCTCACCCCGAGAGATGTACTAAGTCTCGCCCAGAAAGAAGTTCTAAGCCTCAGCCAGAAAGAAGTTCTAAGCCTCACCCAGAAAGAAGTTCTAAGCCTCGCCAAGAAAGAAGTTCTAAGTCTCGCCCAGAAAGAAGTTCTAAGCCTCACCCCGAGAGATGTACTAAGTCTCGCCCAGAAAGAAGTTCTAAGCCTCAGCCAGAAAAATGTTCTAAGCCTAACCCAGAAAGAAGTTCTAAGCCTCGCCAAGAAAGAAGTTCTAAGCCTCGCCAAGAAAGAAGTTCTAAGACTCACCCAGAAAGAAGTTCTAGGCCTCACCACGAAAGAGGTTCTAAGCCTCACCAAGAAAGAAGTTCTAAGCCTCGCCCAGAAAGAAGTTCTAAGCCTCACCCCGAGAGATGTACTAAATCTCGCCCAGAAAGAAGTTCTAAGCCTCAGCCAGAAAGAAGTTCTAAGCCTCACCCAGAAAGAAGTTCTAAGCCTCGCCAAGAAAGAAGTTCTAAGCCTCGCCAAGAAAGAAGTTCTAAGCCTCACTAAGAAAGAAGTTCTAAGCCTCACCCAGAAAGAAGTTCTAAGTCTCAGCCAGAAATAAGTTCTAAGCCTCACCCAGAAAGAAGTTCTAAGCCTCGCCCAGAGGGAAGTTCTAAGCCTCACCAAGAAAGATGTTCTAAACCTCGCACAGAAAGAAGTTCCAAGCCTCACCCAGAAAGAAGTTCTAAGCCTCAGCCAGAAAGAAGATCTAAGCCTCACCCAGAAAGAAGTTCTAAGCCTCACCAAGAAAGAAGTTCTAAGCTTCACCCAGAAAGAAGTTCTAACCCTCAGCCAGAAAGAAGTTTTAAGCATTAGCCAGAAAGAAGTTCTAAGCCTCGCCCAGAAAGAAGTTCTAAGACTCAACCAGAAAGAAGTTCTAAGCCTCACCAAGAAAGAAGTTCTAAGCCTCGCCAAGAAAGAAGTTCTAAGCCTCGCAGAGAAAGAAGTTCTAAGACTTACCCAGAAAGAAGTTCTAAGCCTCACACAGAAAGAAGTTCTAAGCCTCACCAAGAAAGAAGTTCTAAGCTTCGCCGAGAAAGAAGTTCTAAGCTTCGACCAGAAAGAAGTTCTAAGCCTCACCAAGAAAGAAGTTCTAAGTCTCGCCCAGAAAGAAGTTCTAAGCATCACCCAGAAAGAAGTTCTAAGCCTCACCCAGAAAAAAGTTCTAAGCCTCACCAAGAAAGAAGTTCTATGCCTCACCCAGAAAGAAGTTCTAGGCCTCACCCAGAAATAAGTTCTAAACCTCACCCAGAAAGAAATTCTAAGCCTCACCAAGAAAGAAGTTCTAAGTCTCGCCCAGAAAGAAGTTCTAAGCCTCACCCCGAGAGATGTACTAAGTCTCGCCCAGAAAGAAGTTCTAAGTCTCAGCCAGAAATAAGTTCTAAGCCTCACCCAGAAAGAAGTTCTAACTCTCAGCCAGAAAGAAGTTCTAAGCCTCACCCAGAAAGAAGTTCTGCGCCTCGCCAAGAAAGAAGTTCTAAGCCTCGCCAAGAAAGAAGTTCTAAGACTCACCCAGAAAGAAGTTCTAAGCCTCACCCAGAAAGAAGTTCTAAGCCTCGCACAGAAAGAAGTTCTAAGCCTCAGCCAGAAAGCAGTTCTAGGCCTCACCCAGAAATAAGTTCTAAGCCTCACCCAGAAAGAAATTCTAAGCCTCACCAAGAAAGAAGTTCTAAGTCTCGCCCAGAAAGAAGTTCTAAGCCTCACCCCGAGAGATGTACTAAGTCTCGCCCAGAAAGAAGTTCTAAGCCTCACCCAGAAAGAAGTTCTAAGCCTCGCCCAGAAAGAAGTTCTAAGCCTCAGCCAGAAAGAAGTTCTAGGCCTCACCAAGAAAGAGGTTCTAAGCCTCACCAAGAAAGAAGTTCTAAGCCTCGCCCAGAAAGAAGTTCTAAGCCTCACCCCGAGAGATGTACTAAGTCTCGCCCAGAAAGAAGTTCTAAGCCTCAGCCAGAAAGAAGTTCTAAGCCTCACCCAGAAAGAAGTTCTAAGCCTCGCCAAGAAAGAAGTTCTAAGCCTCGCCAAGAAAGAAGTTCTAAGCCTCACTAAGAAAGAAGTTCTAAGCCTCACCCAGAAAGAAGTTCTAAGACTCAGCCAGAAATAAGTTCTAAGCCTCACACAGAAAGAAGTTCTAAGCCTCGCCCAGAAAGAAGTTCTAAGACTCAACCAGAAAGAAGTTCTAAGCCTCAGCCAGAAAGAAGTTCTAGGCCTCACCAAGAAAGAGGTTCTAAGCCTCACCAAGAAAGAAGTTCTAAGCCTCGCCCAGAAAGAAGTTCTAAGCCTCACCCCGAGAGATGTACTAAGTCTCGCCCAGAAAGAAGTTCTAAGCCTCAGCCAGAAAGAAGTTCTAAGCCTCACCCAGAAAGAAGTTCTAAGCCTCGCCAAGAAAGAAGTTCTAAGTCTCGCCCAGAAAGAAGTTCTAAGCCTCACCCCGAGAGATGTACTAAGTCTCGCCCAGAAAGAAGTTCTAAGCCTCAGCCAGAAAAATGTTCTAAGCCTAACCCAGAAAGAAGTTCTAAGCCTCGCCAAGAAAGAAGTTCTAAGCCTCGCCAAGAAAGAAGTTCTAAGACTCACCCAGAAAGAAGTTCTAGGCCTCACCACGAAAGAGGTTCTAAGCCTCACCAAGAAAGAAGTTCTAAGCCTCGCCCAGAAAGAAGTTCTAAGCCTCACCCCGAGAGATGTACTAAATCTCGCCCAGAAAGAAGTTCTAAGCCTCAGCCAGAAAGAAGTTCTAAGCCTCACCCAGAAAGAAGTTCTAAGCCTCGCCAAGAAAGAAGTTCTAAGCCTCGCCAAGAAAGAAGTTCTAAGCCTCACTAAGAAAGAAGTTCTAAGCCTCACCCAGAAAGAAGTTCTAAGTCTCAGCCAGAAATAAGTTCTAAGCCTCACCCAGAAAGAAGTTCTAAGCCTCGCCCAGAGGGAAGTTCTAAGCCTCACCAAGAAAGATGTTCTAAACCTCGCACAGAAAGAAGTTCCAAGCCTCACCCAGAAAGAAGTTCTAAGCCTCAGCCAGAAAGAAGATCTAAGCCTCACCCAGAAAGAAGTTCTAAGCCTCACCAAGAAAGAAGTTCTAAGCTTCACCCAGAAAGAAGTTCTAACCCTCAGCCAGAAAGAAGTTTTAAACATTAGCCAGAAAGAAGTTCTAAGCCTCGCCCAGAAAGAAGTTCTAAGACTCAACCAGAAAGAAGTTCTAAGCCTCACCAAGAAAGAAGTTCTAAGCCTCGCCAAGAAAGAAGTTCTAAGCCTCGCAGAGAAAGAAGTTCTAAGACTTACCCAGAAAGAAGTTCTAAGCCTCACACAGAAAGAAGTTCTAAGCCTCACCAAGAAAGAAGTTCTAAGCTTCGCCGAGAAAGAAGTTCTAAGCTTCGACCAGAAAGAAGTTCTAAGCCTCACCAAGAAAGAAGTTCTAAGTCTCGCCCAGAAAGAAGTTCTAAGCCTCACCCAGAAAGAAGTTCTAAGCCTCGCCAAGAAAGAAGTTCTAAGACTCGCCCAGGAAGAAGTTCAAAGCCTCACCCAGAAAGAAGTTCTAAGCCTAAGCAAGAAAGAAGTTCTAAGCCTCACCCAGAAAGAATTTCTAAGTCTCAACCAGAAATAAGTTCTCAGCCTTAGCCAGAAAGAAGTTCTAGGCCTCACCCAGAAATAAGTTCTAAGCCTCACCCAGAAAGAAATTCTAAGCCTCACCAAGAAAGAAGTTCTAAGTCTCGCCCAGAAAGAAGTTCTAAGCCTCACCCCGAGAGATGTACTTAGTCTCGCCCAGAAAGAAGTTCTAAGCCTCACCCAGAAAGAAGTTCTAAGCCTCGCCCAGAAAGAAGTTCTAAGCCTCAGCCAGAAAGAAGTTCTAGGCCTCACCAAGAAAGAGGTTCTAAGCCTCACCAAGAAAGAAGTTCTAAGCCTCGCCCAGAAAGAAGTTCTAAGCCTCACCCCGAGAGATGTACTAAGTCTCGCCCAGAAAGAAGTTCTAAGCCTCAGCCAGAAAGAAGTTCTAAGCCTCACCCAGAAAGAAGTTCTAAGCCTCGCCAAGAAAGAAGTTCTAAGCCTCGCCAAGAAAGAAGTTCTAAGCCTCACTAAGAAAGAAGTTCTAAGCCTCACCCAGAAAGAAGTTCTAAGACTCAGCCAGAAATAAGTTCTAAGCCTCACACAGAAAGAAGTTCTAAGCCTCGCCCAGAAAGAAGTTCTAAGACTCAACCAGAAAGAAGTTCTAAGCCTCAGCCAGAAAGAAGTTCTAGGCCTCACCAAGAAAGAGGTTCTAAGCCTCACCAAGAAAGAAGTTCTAAGCCTCGCCCAGAAAGAAGTTCTAAGCCTCACCCCGAGAGATGTACTAAGTCTCGCCCAGAAAGAAGTTCTAAGCCTCAGCCAGAAAGAAGTTCTAAGCCTCACCCAGAAAGAAGTTCTAAGCCTCGCCAAGAAAGAAGTTCTAAGTCTAGCCCAGAAAGAAGTTCTAAGCCTCACCCCGAGAGATGTACTAAGTCTCGCCCAGAAAGAAGTTCTAAGCCTCAGCCAGAAAAATGTTCTAAGCCTCACCCAGAAAGAAGTTCTAAGCCTCGCCAAGAAAGAAGTTCTAAGCCTCGCCAAGAAAGAAGTTCTAAGACTCACCCAGAAAGAAGTTCTAGGCCTCACCAAGAAAGAGGTTCTAAGCCTCACCAAGAAAGAAGTTCTAAGCCTCGCCCAGAAAGAAGTTCTAAGCCTCACCCCGAGAGATGTACTAAATCTCGCCCAGAAAGAAGTTCTAAGCCTCAGCCAGAAAGAAGTTCTAAGCTCACCCAGAAAGAAGTTCTAAGCCTCGCCAAGAAAGAAGTTCTAAGCCTCGCCAAGAAAGAAGTTCTAAGCCTCACTAAGAAAGAAGTTCTAAGCCTCACCCAGAAAGAAGTTCTAAGTCTCAGCCAGAAATAAGTTCTAAGCCTCACCCAGAAAGAAGTTCTAAGCCTCGCCCAGAGGGAAGTTCTAAGCCTCACCAAGAAAGATGTTCTAAACCTCGCACAGAAAGAAGTTCCAAGCCTCACCCAGAAAGAAGTTCTAAGCCTCAGCCAGAAAGAAGATCTAAGCCTCACCCAGAAAGAAGTTCTAAGCCTCACCAAGAAAGAAGTTCTAAGCTTCACCCAGAAAGAAGTTCTAACCCTCAGCCAGAAAGAAGTTTTAAGCATTAGCCAGAAAGAAGTTCTAAGCCTCGCCCATAAAGAAGTTCTAAGACTCAACCAGAAAGAAGTTCTAAGCCTCACCAAGAAAGAAGTTCTAAGCCTCGCCAAGAAAGAAGTTCTAAGCCTCGCAGAGAAAGAAGTTCTAAGACTTACCCAGAAAGAAGTTCTAAGCCTCACACAGAAAGAAGTTCTAAGCCTCACCAAGAAAGAAGTTCTAAGCTTCGCCGAGAAAGAAGTTCTAAGCTTCGACCAGAAAGAAGTTCTAAGCCTCACCAAGAAAGAAGTTCTAAGTCTCGCCCAGAAAGAAGTTCTAAGCCTCACCCAGAAAGAAGTTCTAAGCCTCGCCAAGAAAGAAGTTCTAAGACTCGCCCAGGAAGAAGTTCAAAGCCTCACCCAGAAAGAAGTTCTAAGCCTAAGCAAGAAAGAAGTTCTAAGTCTCGCCCAGAAAGAAGTTCTAAGCCTCACCAAGAAAGAAGTTCTAAGCCTCGCCCAGAAAGAAGTTCCAAGCCTCACCCAGAAAGAAGTTCTAAGCCTCGCCAAGAAAGAAGTTTAAGCCTCGCTAAGAAAGAAGTTCTAAGCCTCACCCAGAAAGAATTTCTAAGTCTCAACCAGAAATAAGTTCTCAGCCTTAGCCAGAAAGAAGTTCTAAGCCTCGTCCAGAAAGAAGATTTAAGCGTCACCAACAAAGAAATTCAAAGCCTCACCAAGAAAGAAGTTCTAAGCCTCACCAAGAAAGAAGTTCTAAGCCTCGCTCAGAAAGAAGTTCTAAGCTTCACCAAGAAAGAAGTTCTAAACCTCGCCCAGAAAGAAGTTCTAAGCATCACACAGAAAGAAGTTCTAAGCCTCACCAAGAAAGAAGTTCTAAGCCTCGCACAGAAAGAAGTTCTAAGCCTAAGCCAGAAAGAAGTTCTAAGCCTCAGCCAGAAAGAAGTTCTAAGCCTCGCCCAGAAAGAAGTTCTAAGCCTCCCCCGATAGAAGTACTAAGTCTCGCCCAGAAAGAAGTTCTAAGCCTCAGCCAGAAAGAAGTTCTAAGCCTCAGTCAGAAAGAAGTTCTAAGCCTCACCCAGAAAGAATTTCTAAGCCTCAGCCAGAAAGAAATTCTAAGCCTCACCAAGAAAGAAGTTCTAAGTCTCGCCCAGAAAGAAGTTCTAAGCCTCACCCCGAGAGATGTACTAAGTCTCGCCCAGAAAGAAGTTCTAAGCCTCACCCCGAGAGATGTACTAAGTCTCGCCCAGAAAGAAGTTCTAAGCCTCAGCCAGAAAGAAGTTCTAAGCCTCACCCAGAAAGAAGTTCTAAGCCTCGCCAAGAAATAAGTTCTAAGCCTCCCCAAGAAAGAAGTTCTAAGCCTCAACCAGAAATAAGTTCTAAGCCTCACCCAGAAAGAAGTTCTAACCCTCAGCCAGAAAGAAGTTCTAAGCCTCACCCAGAAAGAAGTTCTAAGCCTCACCAAGAAAGAAGTTCTAAGCCTCACCCAGAAAGAAGTTCTAACCCTCAGCCAGAAAGAAGTTCTAAGACTCAACCAGAAAGAAGTTCTAAGCCTCACCAAGAAAGAAGTTCTAAGCATCACCAAGAAAGAAGTTCTAAGCCTCGCAGAGAAAGAAGTTCTAAGACTCACCCAGAAAGAAGTTCTAAGCCTCACACAGAAAGAAGTTCTAAGCCTCACCAAGAAAGAAGTTCTAAGCTTCGCCGAGAAAGAAGTTCTAAGCTTCGACCAGAAAGAAGTTCTAAGCCTCACCAAGAAAGAAGTTCTAAGTCTCGCCCAGAAAGAAGTTCTAAGCCTCACCCAGAAAGAAGTTCTAAGCCTCGCCAAGAAAGAAGTTCTAAGACTCGCCCAGGAAGAAGTTCTATGCCTCGCCCAGAAAGAAGTTCTAAGCCTCACCCAGAAAGAAGTTCTAAGCCTCACCCAGAAATAAGTTCTAAGCCTTAGCCAGAAAGAAGTTCTAAGCCTCGCCAAGAAAGAAGTTTTAAGCGTCATCAAGAAAGAAGTTCAAAGCCTCACCCAGAAAGAAGTTCTAAGCCTCACCAAGAAAGAAGTTCTAAGTCTCGCCCAGAAAGAAGTTCTAAGCATCACCCAGAAAGAAGTTCTAAGCCTCACCCAGAAAAAAGTTCTAAGCCTCACCAAGAAAGAAGTTCTATGCCTCACCCAGAAAGAAGTTCTAGGCCTCACCCAGAAATAAGTTCTAAACCTCACCCAGAAAGAAATTCTAAGCCTCACCAAGAAAGAAGTTCTAAGTCTCGCCCAGAAAGAAGTTCTAAGCCTCACCCCGAGAGATGTACTAAGTCTCGCCCAGAAAGAAGTTCTAAGTCTCAGCCAGAAATAAGTTCTAAGCCTCACCCAGAAAGAAGTTCTAACTCTCAGCCAGAAAGAAGTTCTAAGCCTCACCCAGAAATAAGTTCTAAGCCTCACCCAGAAAGAAATTCTAAGCCTCACCAAGAAAGAAGTTCTAAGTCTCGCCCAGAAAGAAGTTCTAAGCCTCACCCCGAGAGATGTACTAAGTCTCGCCCAGAAAGAAGTTCTAAGCCTCACCCAGAAAGAAGTTCTAAGCCTCGCCCAGAAAGAAGTTCTAAGCCTCAGCCAGAAAGAAGTTCTAGGCCTCACCAAGAAAGAGGTTCTAAGCCTCACCAAGAAAGAAGTTCTAAGCCTCGCCCAGAAAGAAGTTCTAAGCCTCACCCCGAGAGATGTACTAAGTCTCGCCCAGAAAGAAGTTCTAAGCCTCAGCCAGAAAGAAGTTCTAAGCCTCACCCAGAAAGAAGTTCTAAGCCTCGCCAAGAAAGAAGTTCTAAGCCTCGCCAAGAAAGAAGTTCTAAGCCTCACTAAGAAAGAAGTTCTAAGCCTCACCCAGAAAGAAGTTCTAAGACTCAGCCAGAAATAAGTTCTAAGCCTCACACAGAAAGAAGTTCTAAGCCTCGCCCAGAAAGAAGTTCTAAGACTCAACCAGAAAGAAGTTCTAAGCCTCAGCCAGAAAGAAGTTCTAGGCCTCACCAAGAAAGAGGTTCTAAGCCTCACCAAGAAAGAAGTTCTAAGCCTCGCCCAGAAAGAAGTTCTAAGCCTCACCCCGAGAGATGTACTAAGTCTCGCCCAGAAAGAAGTTCTAAGCCTCAGCCAGAAAGAAGTTCTAAGCCTCACCCAGAAAGAAGTTCTAAGCCTCGCCAAGAAAGAAGTTCTAAGTCTCGCCCAGAAAGAAGTTCTAAGCCTCAGCCAGAAAAATGTTCTAAGCCTAACCCAGAAAGAAGTTCTAAGCCTCGCCAAGAAAGAAGTTCTAAGCCTCGCCAAGAAAGAAGTTCTAAGACTCACCCAGAAAGAAGTTCTAGGCCTCACCAAGAAAGAGGTTCTAAGCCTCACCAAGAAAGAAGTTCTAAGCCTCGCCCAGAAAGAAGTTCTAAGCCTCACCCCGAGAGATGTACTAAATCTCGCCCAGAAAGAAGTTCTAAGCCTCAGCCAGAAAGAAGTTCTAAGCCTCACCCAGAAAGAAGTTCTAAGCCTCGCCAAGAAAGAAGTTCTAAGCCTCGCCAAGAAAGAAGTTCTAAGCCTCACTAAGAAAGAAGTTCTAAGCCTCACCAAGAAAGATGTTCTAAACCTCGCACAGAAAGAAGTTCCAAGCCTCACCGAGAAAGAAGTTCTAAGCCTCAGCCAGAAAGAAGATCTAAGCCTCACCCAGAAAGAAGTTCTAAGCCTCACCAAGAAAGAAGTTCTAAGCTTCGCCGAGAAAGAAGTTCTAAGCTTCGACCAGAAAGAAGTTCTAAGCCTCACCCAGAAAGAAGTTCTAAGTCTCGCCCAGAAAGAAGTTCTAAGCCTCACCCAGAAAGAAGTTCTAAGACTCAACCAGAAAGAAGTTCTAAGCCTCACCAAGAAAGAAGTTCTAAGCCTCGCCAAGAAAGAAGTTCTAAGCCTCGCAGAGAAAGAAGTTCTAAGACTTACCCAGAAAGAAGTTCTAAGCCTCACACAGAAAGAAGTTCTAAGCCTCACCAAGAAAGAAGTTCTAAGCTTCGCCGAGAAAGAAGTTCTAAGCTTCGACCAGAAAGAAGTTCTAAGCCTCACCAAGAAAGAAGTTCTAAGTCTCGCCCAGAAAGAAGTTCTAAGCCTCACCCAGAAAGAAGTTCTAAGCCTCGCCAAGAAAGAAGTTCTAAGACTCGCCCAGGAAGAAGTTCAAAGCCTCACCCAGAAAGAAGTTCTAAGCCTAAGCAAGAAAGAAGTTCTAAGTCTCGCCCAGAAAGAAGTTCTAAGCCTCACCAAGAAAGAAGTTCTAAGCCTCGCCCAGAAAGAAGTTCCAAGCCTCACCCAGAAAGAAGTTCTAAGCCTCGCCAAGAAAGAAGTTTAAGCCTCGCTAAGAAAGAAGTTCTAAGCCTCACCCAGAAAGAATTTCTAAGTCTCAACCAGAAATAAGTTCTCAGCCTTAGCCAGAAAGAAGTTCTAGGCCTCACCCAGAAATAAGTTCTAAGCCTCACCCAGAAAGAAATTCTAAGCCTCACCAAGAAAGAAGTTCTAAGTCTCGCCCAGAAAGAAGTTCTAAGCCTCACCCCGAGAGATGTACTAAGTCTCGCCCAGAAAGAAGTTCTAAGCCTCACCCAGAAAGAAGTTCTAAGCCTCGCCCAGAAAGAAGTTCTAAGCCTCAGCCAGAAAGAAGTTCTAGGCCTCACCAAGAAAGAGGTTCTAAGCCTCACCAAGAAAGAAGTTTTAAGCCTCGCCCAGAAAGAAGTTCTAAGCCTCACCCCGAGAGATGTACTAAGTCTCGCCCAGAAAGAAGTTCTAAGCCTCAGCCAGAAAGAAGTTCTAAGCCTCACCCAGAAAGAAGTTCTAAGCCTCGCCAAGAAAGAAGTTCTAAGCCTCGCCAAGAAAGAAGTTCTAAGCCTCACTAAGAAAGAAGTTCTAAGCCTCACCCAGAAAGAAGTTCTAAGACTCAGCCAGAAATAAGTTCTAAGCCTCACACAGAAAGAAGTTCTAAGCCTCGCCCAGAAAGAAGTTCTAAGACTCAACCAGAAAGAAGTTCTAAGCCTCAGCCAGAAAGAAGTTCTAGGCCTCACCAAGAAAGAGGTTCTAAGCCTCACCAAGAAAGAAGTTCTAAGCCTCGCCCAGAAAGAAGTTCTAAGCCTCACCCCGAGAGATGTACTAAGTCTCGCCCAGAAAGAAGTTCTAAGCCTCAGCCAGAAAGAAGTTCTAAGCCTCACCCAGAAAGAAGTTCTAAGCCTCGCCAAGAAAGAAGTTCTAAGTCTCGCCCAGAAAGAAGTTCTAAGCCTCACCCCGAGAGATGTACTAAGTCTCGCCCAGAAAGAAGTTCTAAGCCTCAGCCAGAAAAATGTTCTAAGCCTCACCCAGAAAGAAGTTCTAAGCCTCGCCAAGAAAGAAGTTCTAAGCCTCGCCAAGAAAGAAGTTCTAAGACTCACCCAGAAAGAAGTTCTAGGCCTCACCAAGAAAGAGGTTCTAAGCCTCACCAAGAAAGAAGTTCTAAGCCTCGCCCAGAAAGAAGTTCTAAGCCTCACCCCGAGAGATGTACTAAATCTCGCCCAGAAAGAAGTTCTAAGCCTCAGCCAGAAAGAAGTTCTAAGCTCACCCAGAAAGAAGTTCTAAGCCTCGCCAAGAAAGAAGTTCTAAGCCTCGCCAAGAAAGAAGTTCTAAGCCTCACTAAGAAAGAAGTTCTAAGCCTCACCCAGAAAGAAGTTCTAAGTCTCAGCCAGAAATAAGTTCTAAGCCTCACCCAGAAAGAAGTTCTAAGCCTCGCCCAGAGGGAAGTTCTAAGCCTCACCAAGAAAGATGTTCTAAACCTCGCACAGAAAGAAGTTCCAAGCCTCACCCAGAAAGAAGTTCTAAGCCTCAGCCAGAAAGAAGATCTAAGCCTCACCCAGAAAGAAGTTCTAAGCCTCACCAAGAAAGAAGTTCTAAGCTTCACCCAGAAAGAAGTTCTAACCCTCAGCCAGAAAGAAGTTTTAAGCATTAGCCAGAAAGAAGTTCTAAGCCTCGCCCAGAAAGAAGTTCTAAGACTCAACCAGAAAGAAGTTCTAAGCCTCACCAAGAAAGAAGTTCTAAGCCTCGCCAAGAAAGAAGTTCTAAGCCTCGCAGAGAAAGAAGTTCTAAGACTTACCCAGAAAGAAGTTCTAAGCCTCACACAGAAAGAAGTTCTAAGCCTCACCAAGAAAGAAGTTCTAAGCTTCGCCGAGAAAGAAGTTCTAAGCTTCGACCAGAAAGAAGTTCTAAGCCTCACCAAGAAAGAAGTTCTAAGTCTCGCCCAGAAAGAAGTTCTAAGCCTCACCCAGAAAGAAGTTCTAAGCCTCGCCAAGAAAGAAGTTCTAAGACTCGCCCAGGAAGAAGTTCAAAGCCTCACCCAGAAAGAAGTTCTAAGCCTAAGCAAGAAAGAAGTTCTAAGTCTCGCCCAGAAAGAAGTTCTAAGCCTCACCAAGAAAGAAGTTCTAAGCCTCGCCCAGAAAGAAGTTCCAAGCCTCACCCAGAAAGAAGTTCTAAGCCTCGCCAAGAAAGAAGTTTAAGCCTCGCTAAGAAAGAAGTTCTAAGCCTCACCCAGAAAGAATTTCTAAGTCTCAACCAGAAATAAGTTCTCAGCCTTAGCCAGAAAGAAGTTCTAAGCCTCGTCCAGAAAGAAGATTTAAGCGTCACCAACAAAGAAATTCAAAGCCTCACCAAGAAAGAAGTTCTAAGCCTCACCAAGAAAGAAGTTCTAAGCCTCACCCAGAAAGAATTTCTAAGCCTCAGCAAGAAAGAAGTTCTAAGCCTCGCTCAGAAAGAAGTTCTAAGCTTCACCAAGAAAGAAGTTCTAAACCTCGCCCAGAAAGAAGTTCTAAGCATCACACAGAAAGAAGTTCTAAGCCTCACCAAGAAAGAAGTTCTAAGCCTCGCACAGAAAGAAGTTCTAAGCCTAAGCCAGAAAGAAGTTCTAAGCCTCAGCCAGAAAGAAGTTCTAAGCCTCGCCCAGAAAGAAGTTCTAAGCCTCCCCCGATAGAAGTACTAAGTCTCGCCCAGAAAGAAGTTCTAAGCCTCAGCCAGAAAGAAGTTCTAAGCCTCAGTCAGAAAGAAGTTCTAAGCCTCACCCAGAAAGAATTTCTAAGCCTCAGCCAGAAAGAAGTTCTAAGCCTCGCCCAGAAAGAAGTTCTAAGCCTCACCCAGAAAGAAGTTCTAAGCCTCACCAAGAAAGAAGTTCTAAGCCTCGCCCAGAAAGAAGTTCCAAGCCTCACCCAGAAAGAAGTTCTAAGCCTCGCCAAGAAAGAAGTTTAAGCCTCGCCAAGAAAGAAGTTCTAAGCCTCGCCCAGAAAGAAGTTCTAAGCCTCACCCAGAAAGAAGTTCTAAGCCTCACCCAGAAAGAAGTTCTAAGCCTCGCCCAAAAAGAAGTTCTAAGCCTCGCCCAGAAAGATGTTCTAAGCCTTAGCCAGAAAGAAGTTCTAAGCCTCACCCAGAAAGAAGTTCTAAGCCTCGCCCAGAAAGAAGTTCTAAATCTCACCCAGAAAGAAGTTCTAACCCTCAGCCAGAAAGAAGTTCTAAGTCTCACCCAGAAAGAAGTTCTAAGCCTCGCCAAGAAAGACGTTCTAAGACTCACCCAGAAAGAATTTCTAAGCCTCACCCAGAAAGAAGGTCTAAGCCTCGCCCAAAAAGAAGTTCTAAGCCTCGCCCAGAAAGATGTTCTAAGACTTAGCCAGAAAGAAGTTCTAAACCTCAGCCAGAAAGATGTTCTAAGCCTCACCCTGAAAGAAGTTCTAAGCCTCATCAAGAAAGAAGTTTAAGCCTCGCACAGAAAGAAGTTCTAAGCCTCGCCCAGAAAGAAGTTCTATGCCTCGCCAAGAAAGAAGTTCTAAGCCTAGCCAAGAAAGAAGTTCTAAGCCCTACCCAGAAAGAAGAAATAACCCTCACCCAGAAAGAAGTTCTAAGCCTCACCAAGAAAGAATCTCTAAGCCTCAGCCAGAAAGAAGTTCTAAGCCTCGCCCAAAAAGAAGTTCTAAGCCTCGCCCAGAAAGATGTTCTAAGCCTTAGCCAGAAAGAAGTTCTAAGCCTCACCCAGAAAGAAGTTCTAAGCCTCGCCAAGAAAGAAGTTCTAAGCCACGCCCAAAAAGAAGTTCTAAGCCTCGCCCAGAAAGATGTTCTAAGCCTTAGCCAGAAAGAAGTTCTAAGCCTCACCCAGAAATAAGTTCTAAGCCTCGCCAAGAATGAAGTTCTAAGCCTCGCCCAGAAAGAAGTTCTAAGCCTCACCTAGAAAGATGTTCTAAGCCTCAGCTAGAAAGAAGTTCTAAACCTCAGCCAGAAAGAAGGTCTAAGCCTTACCCTGAAAGAAGTTCTAAGCCTCGGCAAGAAAGAAGTTCTAAGCCTCCCCAAGAAAGAAGTTCTAAGACTCACCCAGAAAGAAGTTCTCAGCCTCAACCAGAAAGAAGGTCTAAGCCTCGCCCAAAAAGAAGTTCTAGGCCTCGCCCAGAAAGATGTTCTAAGCCTCGCCCAGAAAGAAGTTCTAAGCCTCAGTCAGAAAGAAGTTCTAGGCCTCACCAAGAAAGAGGTTCTAAGCCTCGCCAAGAAAGAAGTTCTAAACCTCGCCCAGAAAGAAGTTCTAAGCCTCACCCCGAGAGATGTACGAAGTCTCGCCCAGAACGAAGTTCTAAGCCTCAGCCAGAAAGAAGTTCTAAGCCTCACCCAGAAAGAAGTTCTAAGCCTCGCCAAGAAAGAAGTTCCAAGCCTCGCCAAGAAAGAAGTTCTACGCCTCACCAAGAAAGAAGTTCTAAGCCTCACCCAGAAAGAAGTTCTAAGTCTCAGCCAGAAATAAGTTCTAAGCCTCACCCAGAAAGAAGTTCTAAGCCTCGTCCAGAAAGAAGTTTTAAGCGTCACCAAGAAAGAAGTTCAAAGCCTCACCCAGAAAGAAGTTCTAAGCCTCACCAAGAAAGAAGTTCTAAGCCTCACCCAGAAAGAATTTCTAAGCCTCAGCCAGAAAGAAGTTCTAAGCCTCGCCCAGAAAGAAGTTCTAAGCCTCACCAAGAAAAATTTTCTAAACCTCGCACAGAAAGAAGTTCTAAGGTTCACACAGAAAGAAGTTCTAAGCCTCACCAAGAAAGAAGTTCTATACCTCGCCAAGAAAGAAGTTCTAAGCCTCGCCAAGAAAGAAGTTCTAAGCCTCACCCAGAAAGAATTTCTAAGCCTCAGCCAGAAAGAATTTCTAAGCCTAGGCCAGAAAGAAGTTCTAAGCCTCGCCCAGAAAGAAGTTCTAAGCCTCACCCAGAAAGAGGTTCTAAGCCTCGCCCAGAAAGAAGTTCTAAGCCTCAGTCAGAAAGAAGTTCTAGGCCTCACCAAGAAAGAGGTTCTAAGCCTCGCCAAGAAAGAAGTTCTAAGCCTCGCCCAGAAAGAAGTTCTAAGCCTCACCCCGAGAGATGTACGAAGTCTCGCCCAGAACGAAGTTCTAAGCCTCAGCCAGAAAGAAGTTCTAAGCCTCACCCAGAAAGAAGTTCTAAGCCTCGCCAAGAAAGAAGTTCCAAGCCTCGCCAAGAAAGAAGTTCTACGCCTCACCAAGAAAGACGTTCTAAGACTCACCCAGAAAGAATTTCTAAGCCTCACCCAGAAAGAAGGTCTAAGCCTCGCCCAAAAAGAAGTTCTAAGCCTCGCCCAGAAAGATGTTCTAAGACTTAGCCAGAAAGAAGTTCTAAACCTCAGCCAGAAAGATGTTCTAAGCCTCACCCTGAAAGAAGTTCTAAGCCTCATCAAGAAAGAAGTTTAAGCCTCGCACAGAAAGAAGTTCTAAGCCTCGCCCAGAAAGAAGTTCTATGCCTCGCCAAGAAAGAAGTTCTAAGCCTAGCCAAGAAAGAAGTTCTAAGCCCTACCCAGAAAGAAGAAATAACCCTCACCCAGAAAGAAGTTCTAAGCCTCACCAAGAAAGAATCTCTAAGCCTCAGCCAGAAAGAAGTTCTAAGCCTCGCCCAAAAAGAAGTTCTAAGCCTCGCCCAGAAAGATGTTCTAAGCCTTAGCCAGAAAGAAGTTCTAAGCCTCACCCAGAAAGAAGTTCTAAGCCTCGCCAAGAAAGAAGTTCTAAGCCACGCCCAAAAAGAAGTTCTAAGCCTCGCCCAGAAAGATGTTCTAAGCCTTAGCCAGAAAGAAGTTCTAAGCCTCACCCAGAAATAAGTTCTAAGCCTCGCCAAGAATGAAGTTCTAAGCCTCGCCCAGAAAGAAGTTCTAAGCCTCACCTAGAAAGATGTTCTAAGCCTCAGCTAGAAAGAAGTTCTAAACCTCAGCCAGAAAGAAGGTCTAAGCCTTACCCTGAAAGAAGTTCTAAGCCTCGGCAAGAAAGAAGTTCTAAGCCTCCCCAAGAAAGAAGTTCTAAGACTCACCCAGAAAGAAGTTCTCAGCCTCAACCAGAAAGAAGGTCTAAGCCTCGCCCAAAAAGAAGTTCTAGGCCTCGCCCAGAAAGATGTTCTAAGCCTCGCCCAGAAAGAAGTTCTAAGCCTCAGTCAGAAAGAAGTTCTAGGCCTCACCAAGAAAGAGGTTCTAAGCCTCGCCAAGAAAGAAGTTCTAAACCTCGCCCAGAAAGAAGTTCTAAGCCTCACCCCGAGAGATGTACGAAGTCTCGCCCAGAACGAAGTTCTAAGCCTCAGCCAGAAAGAAGTTCTAAGCCTCACCCAGAAAGAAGTTCTAAGCCTCGCCAAGAAAGAAGTTCCAAGCCTCGCCAAGAAAGAAGTTCTACGCCTCACCAAGAAAGAAGTTCTAAGCCTCACCCAGAAAGAAGTTCTAAGTCTCAGCCAGAAATAAGTTCTAAGCCTCACCCAGAAAGAAGTTCTAAGCCTCGTCCAGAAAGAAGTTTTAAGCGTCACCAAGAAAGAAGTTCAAAGCCTCACCCAGAAAGAAGTTCTAAGCCTCACCAAGAAAGAAGTTCTAAGCCTCACCCAGAAAGAATTTCTAAGCCTCAGCCAGAAAGAAGTTCTAAGCCTCGCCCAGAAAGAAGTTCTAAGCCTCACCAAGAAAAATTTTCTAAACCTCGCACAGAAAGAAGTTCTAAGGTTCACACAGAAAGAAGTTCTAAGCCTCACCAAGAAAGAAGTTCTATACCTCGCCAAGAAAGAAGTTCTAAGCCTCGCCAAGAAAGAAGTTCTAAGCCTCACCCAGAAAGAATTTCTAAGCCTCAGCCAGAAAGAATTTCTAAGCCTAGGCCAGAAAGAAGTTCTAAGCCTCGCCCAGAAAGAAGTTCTAAGCCTCACCCAGAAAGAGGTTCTAAGCCTCGCCCAGAAAGAAGTTCTAAGCCTCAGTCAGAAAGAAGTTCTAGGCCTCACCAAGAAAGAGGTTCTAAGCCTCGCCAAGAAAGAAGTTCTAAGCCTCGCCCAGAAAGAAGTTCTAAGCCTCACCCCGAGAGATGTACGAAGTCTCGCCCAGAACGAAGTTCTAAGCCTCAGCCAGAAAGAAGTTCTAAGCCTCACCCAGAAAGAAGTTCTAAGCCTCGCCAAGAAAGAAGTTCCAAGCCTCGCCAAGAAAGAAGTTCTACGCCTCACCAAGAAAGAAGTTCTAAGCCTCACCCAGAAAGAAGTTCTAAGTCTCAGCCAGAAATAAGTTCTAAGCCTCACCCAGAAAGAAGTTCTAAGCCTCGTCCAGAAAGAAGTTTTAAGCGTCACCAAGAAAGAAGTTCAAAGCCTCACCCAGAAAGAAGTTCTAAGCCTCACCAAGAAAGAAGTTCTAAGCCTCACCCAGAAAGAATTTCTAAGCCTCAGCCAGAAAGATGTTCTAAGCCTCGCCCAGAAAGAAGTTCTAAGCCTCACCAAGAAAGATTTTCTAAACCTCGCACAGAAAGAAGTTCTAAGGTTCACACAGAAAGAAGTTCTAAGCCTCACCAAGAAAGAAGTTCTATACCTCGCCAAGAAAGAAGTTCTAAGCCTCGCCAAGAAAGAAGTTCTAAGCCTCACCCAGAAAGAATTTCTAAGCCTCAGCCAGAAAGAATTTCTAAGCCTAGGCCAGAAAGAAGTTCTAAGCCTCGCCCAGAAAGAAGTTCTAAGCCTCACCCAGAAAGAAGTTCTAAGCCTCACCAAGAAAGAAGTTCTAAGCCTCGCCCAGAAAGAAGTTCCAAGCCTCACCCAGAAAGAAGTTCTAAGCCTCGCCAAGAAAGAAGTTTAAGCCTCGCTAAGACAGAAGTTCTAAGCCTCACCCAGAAAGAATTTCTAAGTATCAGCCAGAAATAAGTTCTAAGCCTTAGCCAGAAAGAAGTTCTAAGCCTCGCCCAGAAAGAAGATTAAACGTCACCAACAAAGAAATTCAAAGCCTCACCCAGAAAGAAGTTCTAAGCCTCACCAAGAAAGAAGTTCTAAGCGTCACCCAGAAAGAATTCCTAAGCCTCAGCAAGAAAGAAGTTCTAAGCCTCGCTCAGAAAGAAGTTCTAAGCCTCGCCAAGAAAGAAGTTCTAAGCCTCCCCAAGAAAGATGTTCTAAGCCTTAGCCGGAAAGAAGATTTAAGCCTCGCCCAGAAAGAAGTTCTAAGCCACACACAGAAAGAAGATCTAAGCCTCAGCCAGAAAGAAGTTCTAACCCTCAACCAGAAAGAAGTTCTAAGCCTCGCCCAGAAAGAAGTTCTAAGCCTCACCCAGAAAGAAGTTCTAAGCCTCACCCAGAAAGAAGTTCTAAGTCTCAGCCAGAAATAAGTTCTAAGCCTCACCCAGAAAGAAGTTCTAACTCTCAGCCCGAAAGAAGTTCTAAGCCTCACCAAGAAAGAAGTTCTAAGCCTCGCCAAGAAAGAAGTTCTAAGCCTCGCCAAGAAAGACGTTCTAAGACTCACCCAGAAAGAAGTTCTAAGCCTCACCCAGAAAGAAGTTCTAAGCCTCGCCCAGAAAGAAGTTCTAAGCCTCAGTCAGAAAGAAGTTCTAGGCCTCACCAAGAAAGAGGTTCTAAGCCTCGCCAAGAAAGAAGTTCTAAGCCTCGCCCAGAAAGAAGTTCTAAGCCTCACCCTGAGAGATGTACGAAGTCTCGCCCAGAAAGAAGTTCTAAGCCTCAGCCAGAAAGAAGTTCTAAGCCTCACCCAGAAAGAAGTTCTAAGCCTCACCAAGAAAGAAGTTCTAAGCCTCACCCAGAAAGAAGTTCTAAGTCTCAGCCAGAAATAAGTTCTAATCCTCACCCAGAAAGAAGTTCTAATCCTCGTCCAGAAAGAAGTTTTAAGCGTCACCAAGAAAGAAGTTCAAAGCCTCACCCAGAAAGAAGTTCTAAGCCTCACCAAGAAAGAAGTTCTAAGCCTCACCCAGAAAGAATTTCTAAGCCTCAGCCAGAAAGAAGTTCTAAGCCTCGCCCAGAAAGAAGTTCTAAGCCTCACCAAGAAAGATTTTCTAAACCTCGCACAGAAAGAAGTTCTAAGGTTCACACAGAAAGAAGTTCTAAGCCTCACCAAGAAAGAAGTTCTATGCCTCGCCAAGAATGAAGTTCTAAGCCTCGCCAAGAAAGAAGTTCTAAGCCTCAGCCAGAAAGAATTTCTAAGCCTAGGCCAGAAAGAAGTTCTAAGCCTCGCCCAGAAAGAAGTTCTAAGCCTCACCCAGAAAGAAGTTCTAAGCCTCACCAAGAAAGAAGTTCTAAGCCTCGCCCAGAAAGAAGTTCCAAGCCTCACCCAGAAAGCAGTTCTAAGCCTTGCCAAGAAAGAAGTTTAAGCCTCGCCAAGAAAGAAGTTCTAAGCCTCACCCAGAAAGAAGTTCTAATCTCAACCAGAAATAAGTTCTAAGCCTTAGCCAGAAAGAAGTTCTAAGCCTCGCCCAGAAAGAAGATTTAAGCGTCACCAACAAAGAAATTCAAAGCCTCACCCAGAAAGAAGTTCTAAGCCTCACCAAGAAAGAAGTTCTAAGCCTCACCCAGAAAGAATTTCTAAGCCTCAGCAAGAAAGAAGTTCTAAGCCTCGCTCAGAATGAAGTTCTAAGCCTCACCAGAAAGAAGTTCTAAACCTCGCCCAGAAAGAAGTTCTAAGCATCACACAGAAAGAAGTTCTAAGCCTCACCAAGAAAGAAGTTCTAAGCCTCGCACAGAAAGAAGTTCTAAGCCTAAGCCAGAAAGAAGTTCTAAGCCTCAGCCAGAAAGAAGTTCTAAGCCTCGCCCAGAAATAAGTTCTAAGCCTCCCCCCGATAGAAGTACTAAGTCTCGCCCAGAAAGAAGTTCTAAGCCTCGCCCAGAAAGAAGTTCTATGCCTCGCCAAGAAATAAGTTCTAAGCCTAGCCAAGAAAGAAGTTCTAAGCCCTACCCAGAAAGAAGAAATAATCCTCACCCAGAAAGAAGTTCTAAGCCTCACCAAGAAAGAATCTCTAAGCCTCAGCCAGAAAGAAGTTCTAAGCCTCGCCCAGAATGAAGTTCTAAGCCTCACCCAGAAAGAAGTTCTAACCCTCAGCCAGAAAGAAGTTCTAAGCATCACCCAGAAAGAAGTTCGAAGCCTCGCCCAGAAAGAAGTTCTAAGCCTCACCCCGAAAGAAGTTCTAAGTCTCGCCCAGAAAGAAGTTCTAAGCCTTAGCCAGAAAGAAGTTCTAAGCCTCAGCCAGAAAGAAGTTCTAAGCCTCAGCCAGAAAGAAGTTCTAAGCCTTAGCCAGAAAGAAGTTCTAAGCCTCGCCCAGAAAGATGTTGTAAGCCTCACCCAGAAAGAAGTTCTAAGCCTCACCAAGAAAGAAGTTCTAAGCCTCGTCAATAAAGAAGTTCTAAGCCTCGCACAGAAAGAAGTTCTAAGCCTCACCCAGTAAGAAGTTCTAAGCCTCACCCAGTAAGAAGTTCTAAGCCTCGCCCAGAAAGAAGTTCTAAGCCTCACCCCGAAATAAGTTCTAAGTGTCGCCCAGAAAGAAGTTCTAAGCCTCAGCCAGAAAGAAGTTCTAAGCCTCAGCCAGAAAGAAGTTCTAAGCCTCAGCCAGAAAGAAGTTCTAAGCCTTAGCCAGAAAGAAGTTCTAAGCCTCGCCCAGAAAGATTTTCTAAGCCTCACCCAGAAAGAAGTTCTAAGCCTCACCAAGAAAGAAGTTCTAAGTCTCGTCAAGAAAGAAGTTCTAAGCCTCGCACAGAAAGAAGTTCTAAGCCTCACCCAGTAAGAAGTTCTAAGCCTCACCCAGGAAGAAGTTCTAAGCCTCTCCACGAAAGAAGTTCTAAGCCTCAGCCAGAAAGAAGTTCTAAGCCTCGTCCAGAAAGAAGTTCTATGCCTCACCCAGAAAGAAGTTCTATGCCTCACCCAGAAAGAAGTTCTAAGCCTCGTCCAGAAAGAAGTTCTAAGCCTCAGCCACAAAGAATTTCTAAGCCTCGCCCAGAAAGAAGTTCTAAGCCTCACCCCGAAATATGTTATAAGTCTTAGCCAGAAAGAAGTTCTAAGCCTCAGCCAGAAAGAAGTTCTAAGCCTCAGCCAGAAAGAAGTTCTAAGCCTCAGCCAGAAAGAAGTTCTAAGCCTCGCCCAGAAAGAAGTTCTAAGCCTCGCCAAGAAAGAAGTTCTAAGCCTCACCCAGAAATAAGTACTAAGCCTCACCAAGAAAGAAGTTCTAAGCCTCGACTAGAAAGAAGTTCTAAGCCTCACCCAGAAAGAAGTTCTAAGCCTCGCCAAGAAAGAAGTTCTAAGCCTCACCCAGAAAGAAGTTCTAAGCCTCGCCAAGAAAGAAGTTCAAAGCCTCACCCAGAAAGAAGTTCTAAGACTCACCCAGAATGAATTCTAAGCCTCACCAAGAAAGAAGTTCTAAGCCTCGCCCAGAAAGAAGTTCTAAGCCTCGCCCAGAAAGAAGTTCTAAGCCTCACCCAGAAAGATCTTCTAAGGCTCACCCAGAAAGAAATTCTAAACCTCACCCAGAAAAAAGTTGTAAGCCTCACCATGAAAGAAGTTCTAAGCCTCACCCAGAAAGAAGTTCTAAGCCTCGCCCAGAAAGTAGTTCTAAGCCTCACCCAGAAAGAAGTTCTAACCCTCAGCCAGAAAGAAGTTCTAAGCATAACCCAGAAAGAAGTTCGAAGCCTCGCCAAGAAAGAACTTCTAAGCTTCACCCAGAAAGAAGTTCTAAGCCTCACTTAGAAAGAAGTTCTAAGCCTCACCCAGAAAGAAATTCTAAGCCTCGCCCAGAAAGAAGTTCTAAGCCTCGCCCAGAAAGAAGTTCTAAGCCTCGCCAAGAAAGAAGTTCTAAGCCTCACCCAGAAAGATGTACTAAGCCTCACCAAGAAAGATGTTCTAAGCCTCGCCCAGAAAGAAGTTCTAAGCCTCACCCAGAAAGAAGTTCTAAGCCTCACCCAGAATGAATTCTAAGCCTCACCAAGAAAGAAGTTCTAAGCCTCGCCCAGAAAGAAGTTCTAAGCCTCACCCAGATAGAAGTTCTAAGCCTCACCCAGAAAGAAGTTCTAAGCCTCACCCAGAAAGAAGAGTCGTAGCTGAATATGTTTATTGTAGCAACACACTACCACTTCTTATACAACTTGAAAAAGTTGTTCGAGAAATTTAAAAAATGGACAAAGCAGTCATAAACTATCTACAAAAGAAATGTATGACACCAAAGTAAATCTACAAGGACATGATTCGGACACTTGTTGAGGACGCACTTTCACATGCAACCGTGAAGAAGTTGGATACGGAATTCAAACAGAGCGATGACAGCAGAGAAGATGACCCTTGGTCAGGTCATCCAAAAACCTCATCCACTGATGAACAAATTGATGCCATTCGCTGTATAGTTTTTGGATGGAAGACGTCTTACTGTCCAACTAAGGCCTGTGAGGCATTCGTTCTGGTTAGATCCATACGCAGTTTGAACTGGCATATTAGTGATAAACAAGCAGTCTGATGAATTCAAAGAATGTTGACCCCAGAGAAGAAGCCCATAGAAAGGTCAGAGATTGTCGACAAATCGGAAAATGAACAAAATAGAGGCCCAAGTAGTCATAAAGTATCTGCAAAAGAAATGTATGACACCCAAGAGAAATCCACGAGGACATGGTACAGGCACTTGCTGAAGACACCGCTTCCTATGCAACTGTAAAAAAGTGGTCTGCGGAAATCAAACAAGGTAGAGACAGCACAGAAGATGACCATCGGCCAAGTTATCCAAAAACCTCAACCACTGATAAACAACTTGATTCCATTCAGTGTATGATTTTGGATGACAGACGCCTTACTGTCCAGAAAACAGGTAAGTCCACAAGCATTATTTCTGGTTCGGTTTACATTGTTTAAACTGGGATCTTGGGGATGGGCAAACTGTCTGCAAGATGGGTCCCAAGAATGCTGACACCAGAGCTGGAAAGTGCTGAAATTTCAAGGGCATTTCTGACCCGCTTCCAGGCTGACCCTAAGAATTTCCATCGAAGATTAGCAACTCAAGATGAAACGAGGATTCACCACTTCGTATCTGAATTAAAGATTCAAAGCAAACAGTGGAAACACAATCTGGTTCTCCACACCTAAAGCCGTTCAAGCAGGCAGCGTCTGTTGGCAAGGTGATGGCTTTTGCTTTTTTGGATTCTGAAGGTGTAAACAAGATAAATTACCTGGAAAATGGAAGAACTGTTACTGAACAGTACTATGCACCCGGATTAAGATAACTGAAAGAAGCAGTCAAATCGAAACGCAGATGAAAACTGTGGACAGATGCGCACTTGCTTCAGAAAAGCACGCCCGGTCACACGGCTCATGTTGCAGTAGCTGAAGAATCCAGCCATGGCTTTGAATTGCTACTCGATCCCCCTTACACACTAGACTTAGCTCCATCTGTCGTCTTCCTGTTTCCAAAACTCAAATACCACCTGCATTGTCGCCATTTTGGAAACAATTATGGGATATGTGCTGTGGGGGAGTTATTGAAGGACCAGGATGCCACCTTCTTCCGTGATGGGTTTGAAAAAGTATCGTTGGACTAAATGCATTTATGTCAAGAGGGTTTATATTGAAACATGGGTCTTGTTTTTCCACCTCTTTCTGGGTGAGGCTTAGAACTTTTTGAACGACCCGCGCACCCTATAACAAACGAATCTACCAATAGAAAACAGCGTTTCTTATTTCGCTCCAGAGGACATAGTAACAATGGTATAAGGATACTATTCTGATAATATAGGTACTCATAGTTGGGATGAAATTGAGCAAATAAAAAATCAACAACTTTATGTGCCCTTCACATACTGGCGCCACGTATTGTTTACGTTAATCACTCGTCCGATTTTGTTTGTATGGAAATGACATACTTAGTCAAGAGCAGAAAGACTCCCTCCTCTGCTAGTAAACAGAGCATATTTAATCTTGTGGCTCGGCTCCAGGAAGGGTTATAGTTTTGGAAATACTTGTAACAGCTAAATACTGAGGTTACATTATATCAAAGACTGAATTATATAGCTAACATTATAGTGTAATGACTCAATATACAAATCCACGCCCATATCAGTCACGCCAATTAGGTGACCGTCCAAGCTTACATGAGCCTGGGTGTTGCTTTAAATTCGTCGCACACGTATTTTTCAGGGTAATTTTTAATTGCGTCTTGTAAAGCGGAAAATACGGTAATAGCTTGCACCTGAGGAGTCTCACAATTTCATCCCAACTATGAAATTGATCAAAGAAAAAAATCAACAACTTTATCAAATATTCTAAGAATTAGGACTTCAATAAACCTCTTTAAAACAGATAAGATCTGGAATTTGAAATGAAATCATATTTTGGAATTAATAAATAGTAAGCATTAAATACATATGTCTACGGTTCACTTGTAACCAATTTAATATATATCAGAGAATTGAACGCAGAATAGGCTACTGTAGGGGTAGTTTCAACAACACCACAAACTTCTAAAAATATTAACTACATAAATGTTACTTAATAGCAATGTCGGATCTAGACTCTCATATGGACATGATGCGTGGTGTTTCTCCAGTTTAAAATATCTTAGCCATCAGCCACAAACAACCGTTTTCGAATTTCAATGATTAAAACAGAGTCGAGCAAATGAAACCTGTTGATCTTCCTTCAACAGGCAGTCAGTCAGACAGTTTCTGCGACGACTTCACCACTTACATGTGCCCACCTAACTCCTCAGATTTGCAACTCCCTTGATTATTACTTGAGCGAGAGATCAACAAAACTCCTTGTAGCACCAAAGATGAACTGAAGGCAAGGATTATGACAGCACTCACCAACTTTATCAATGAAACCGTCCAGAAAAGTTGAAGGAGATTCTGAAGTCATCTGGAGGCCGTGGTTGAAACCAATGGTGATTTCACTGATTAGATTTACTCTTTCGTATCTCAAGCTAATTTTGTGTAATTTCGGTAAATATATCTGTTAAAATGACATGTCAGTGTTATATTCATTTTTGAGTCATTTAGACGACATCGCACCCTGTATATCTGTCAATTTGAGATCTCAGTGTTATTTTCATTTTGAGTCATTTAGACGACAGTTTATCCATCGCACCCTATATGTTATAGTGAAAGACACCTGGTCTAGAGAATAGACTCTCCCACCTATTATAAGTAGGAGTCAGTAGGTAGTCGAGGGAGGAGTAAGTTATCAGCGACCACAACTCGATTACTCTGCGTAACACTTATTTACAAGTTCCTAACGTTTCTGTACGTTTACCCCATTTAGGACGCATTTAGTCCGACTACAAGTTCTATTTTGGAAATAACTCCACAACACTATATATCTGTCAATTTGAGATGTCAGTGTTATTTTCATTTCTGAGTCATTTAGACGACAGTTTACCCATCGCACCCTTGCATATCTGTTAAAATGAAATATCAATGTCATTTTATGTTTTCCGCCATTTAGACGACAATTTATCCATCGCACCCAGGAAAATAACTGATTAGTTATTTTATCATAAAAAAAAAAGTTGAGCGTATCACATACTTTCTGTCATTGGTAGAGTTCAGGCCGAAATTAATTGCCTCACTTCGAAATATGCTTTAACTCATATAATAGCTTGGTAATAGATTGGTAATGTTACAATGAACAATAGTAAGTGAAATCTTCTGCTTCGAACGTGCTGAGCAACATACTAATGAGCCCACGTACTGTTGCTGATATATTCAGGTAAATTTATCTTTGGACTAATAAGTTACGTTTATGGAGGCAGGGGGAGTAATGGATAGCGGCTCGGTTCGAATTCCAGTCGAATCCAGTACATTCACTTAACACGCTAATACCGTTGAGAAAGTTATGAATCCTCTTCTTCTCCCCTCCCCCCAGCTATGGGTAAATAGCAGGACAGATTGGGTTCTATAGCCTTGGATGGCAACTAGTCTGGAGAAGGACAATTCTGAATTCAAAACCTGCTGAGGGTCGTTTGGGGACCTTGCGGCACTCTGTATTCGCTTCTTCAAAAAGTGTGGCTGCACAAAACCTTCACCACTATTATCAAATCATATGCGCAAGTTGCTGGGCACCTCGGGTTGGTGTAAGGGTTAGCAAGCTTGTCTCGCTAGAACAATTACGACTAAGTAGTGAGTTTGATCCTCACTGGGTTCCTCATACTTTCGGCCTTGTGCCACATCTGAGCTACGTTTGGAAAATCACTATGTGCAAGTTGTTTGGCTGTCGGTTCTTATGTGCATTAGTTCGTAAGGACCAAAGAGCCTGTCAAGGAAAGAAAGCCAGAAAATACGGTAATAACTTGCACCTGAGGTGTCTCACAAAGGAAATACATATCGAACTGGGCATTTTTTGGGGGTCCCTAATCTGATATGTGCATGAGCGTATCACTTTAAACGGTTTTGGGCTATATTCCGTGTGATCTTGCCGTTTAATTACAAGCCTCATTTTATTTGTTGTCATAGTTTTACCTAAAATTTGCACACACCAACAAACAATTTTATACGTATTTCGTTAATATAAATGGTTTCGAGAGAACATACACACACGAATCTTTAAAAAAAATATACATGAGAGTCTTTCCATTAAAAGCGAGTGACATTTGAACGAACCGCATAAGTAAATTGAAACTGCTATCGGCAAGGTTAGCCATTAGGTTGTTACGGAAGAACATAGCTGTTCTATGTGCGTAGGAATATTTGCACTGAAACAAATCAATCACAAACAACAATTGACGAAGTAAACGAAAAAGAAAGCATTCAAAATATACCTCGCGGTGTAACTTGTTCAATTTCTGAGATTTGCGGAAAGAAATTCATGTTTTACACAAGGCCGTGTGTATAGGGAGCACGTGGAGAAATATATAGCAATCAAAAATCAATCTCTCTTATACTCTCCATCTTTCTCTCCCTCATATATAAATATATATATATATATATATTCAAACCTAATGAGCCAGACAAACCTACCAATGTTTCACTTAGGCAGATCGTCAGGGTCGGCTGGCTAAAGAGGCAACAATAAAACGGCGTATATATAGACGACTACCAAGACAACACCACGTGACCAAGGAAGAGAAAAAAAAAGACAGAGAAAAAGAAAAAGCAACACCGGGGTGGGGGGTTATAGATTTATTCAACTAACTAAAAGGAGAGGGGATAGTTAAGAAAACACAAACAATAATGATAACGCTACTATCGGGAGAGAGAGGCTTATTTCAGTAACCACGCATTTCTGTGTCGACATTTGTTAAGAATCTCGGTTTTAGAATTTAGTAGATCATCAGGTTTATTATATAATGCTTTAGCTAATTTTTCCTCGGTGCATAGCTACCTATATTTAGTTACCTATATATATATATATATATATATATATATATATATATATATATATATATATAAATAAAAAGAAAGAACAGTAAGATATAAAATCCGGTGTTCTTAGAGATATTTTTTATTTCTACACAATAGTGCTCAATGTAAATTTTCAGAGCATTAATATTATAAATTAACTGATTTAAAATATGTTTTTTTTCGCTACACAGTAATAACCATGTTTCAAAAATGGAGGCTAAAAATTCGAATTTAATTTTGTAATTAAATTAAAGACATTAGTTCCATTACATCCTCAAGCGAATTTTGGAGTAACTTATTTTAAAATTTACTTTTAAAGGCACGGCAAAGATTCATAATTCAGTGTTTCTAAGGATACAGAGAAATCCACTCATCCAGACAAGGGGTGGTAGCCTGTTCAATTTCAATTTTTAATTTTTGTTGTATCAGTTAATAGTTACATTCGAAAGCGGGGTTATATTTAGGGATGGGTAGGGATGTATTTTTCAACAAATTCTGGCATTCGCTAAATGCATGTCGTCCGTTTTTTTTATAAAATCTTTTATTGTTAAAGGCAAAAAATTCTCACGGCATTTTTTCTATTTGTATACTTAAAGATTTTTTTGGGATGTTTAGGCTACAATATGTTTCATTTTACTACAATTCTAAAAAAAATCACTTTTAATTTTTAATAGATTGTATTTCTTTTTAAGACCAAGTAAATGTATTAGAATAACTTACAGTATGTAAAATTATTTTATATATATATATAATTATTATATATATATATATATATATATATATATATATATATATATATACATAATAATAATAATATATATATATATATATATATATATATATATATATATATATATATATATATATATATATATATATATATATATATATGTATGTATGTGTGTGCAAATATATAGAAAAATAGGAAAGAATACGTTATGTAAATAATCCGGAGTTCTTTAGTATTTTTGTTTTTATTTTCAAAAAACAGTGCTCCATACATAAGTAGAGCCTAAATTGACCTCTTTCCGAAGGTGACTGATATGTGGATACAAATTGTTAACTCTTACGCCCATTATCAAAATGATACTTTACGAATGAACATGCTTATAAAGATGCGTAAATTTCAAAATTGCTTATTCCTAAATTTTCGCTTGAGGATGAAACAGGCTTTGATACTTTAATTGAATTTAATTTTAATATTTATATTGAGATTTTTGGCTCTTGTTTTTGAAACATGAGAACTCTTAGTAGCGAAGGAATCATCATTTTAAAAAAATAATTATATATATATATATATATTGTGTAGCGAAAAAAACATATTTTAAATCAGTTAATTTATAATATTAATGCTCTGTAAATTTACATTGAGCACTATTGTGTAGAAATAAAAAAATATCTATAAGAACAACGGATTTTATATCTTACTGTTCTTTATATATATATATATATATATATATATATATATATATATATATATATATATATATTGATACATGTTTCATTAAATAATATAGACAAGTGTTGTCTATTTATTTTATGTAAGTTCTTTTCATATCGTCTATCAAATGAACTTACATAAAATAAATAGACAACACGTGTCTATATTATTTAATGAAACATGTATCAATGAAAAAATGCTGCCTAAATACACACACAATATATATATATATATATATATATATATATATGTGTGTGTGTGTGTGTGTGTGTGTGTGTGTGTTTGTGTATGTGTGTACGCGTACACACACACACGCACACATACACTACAGTTCAAAAGTTTTTTTTTTCTTACAAATTTCTTTCCAATATTAGGGTGCGTCTTCCATGCCGCAGCGTCTTGTAAGCCGGAAAATACGGCAATTGTGGATACGAATGCAGTTTTATCGCTATTTTATTTCGTAGCTATTTTGTTGTTAAATTTTTTACTCAATACCTACTAGTACATAACAACACACGTGGTCTGACGACCGCGTTTAAGCACGAAACAGAATGACACCATTGCGTATTGACCTTCTTGTCTAATACATTCATCAATTTTTTTACTCTTTTTGCAACTTCGTATTTTGCTTTTTAGTCATTCATTTATTTATACTTAAAATCTATTTTAATCGTGTTCCAATTTTTCCTCCTCATTCGTTTTTTACTAATTTGTCTTTGATTATTTCCTGCCGCTCACCAACGTTCACCATTTGAGAAAATGTTGTCCAAAAGGATCTCCTCTCAAAGTAAAATAATGACCTCAATTCTATTTTCTTCTTCTCTGGGTACAAGTCTTTGTTTACACACGCACACGCACACATAGACACACACACACACACACACACACACACACACACATATATATATATATATATATATATATATATATATATATATATATATATATATATATACATGTACACAAATACACACTGCAATTCAAAAGTTTCAGGTCACCCCTGGTAAATTGTTTTGTACTTTAAATAAAAGAAAATTATTATATATTATCCTTGTTGAAAACACAACTATACTTAAACATGAAAACAATAAACAAAAACTAAAAATTCTTGAAGCTATATACATAAAACAGTTGAAACCTAACCTGAACAAAATAAACTATGAAATCTCCACAAATATTCTTAAATGCCTATAATTGGTAACAGAAGCCATTGGTTTATACCAACGGCTTCCCATCTTTCATACTTCTCGTTTTTACTCTCGCGTGGTCATGTGTGACGTCATGAGCTTCGGTGCGATTTTCGCTTCCGGCGTCTTATATGAACGAGTTTGTCGCTGCTTGGAAATCTTCCATGTAAACAGAAACAGATTATCATTATTGTTTTGTCCGTGTATTAATATATTGTAATGTAATTGTCATCTTTGATAATGGCTTATGTAAGCCCAAAGCTTAGATAGGATTTAAAAAAATATATCAATATTGTGATTTTATTTCTTCGTTTAATGATAATGTTATTAAGCTTATCAGACGATATGAAAAGAATTTACATAAAATAAATAGACAACACTTGTCTATATTATTTAATGAAACATGCATCAATGAGAAAATGCTGCCTAAATACACACACAATATATATATATATATATATATATATATATATATATATATATATATATATATATAACACAAATGCACGTCAAGTGCTCAAGACCAGGTGCAATCTTCAGCTGAGCGCCGTGCCTTTCCACATGGTGGGCCCGCAACAGCTGGATGATGTTACGTTGCAACCGGTCTATGTTAATTACGTGCGACTTGATAAGAATTTTTGGGTAATCTATACACTTCCTTCCACCGCTTTTTCATCACAAGTCTTTATCACCTTCTCCGGCTTTGGGATTCCAGCACACTTGAGGAATCTCTTCAAAGAGGCAGCAGGAAATCCTCTACAGCCAACCTCAAATGGTACCAGAGTGCAGCTATATCCTCTCTCACGGACTTCAGGCACCAGTTCCTCATACCGAAGCAACTTTCTTTCATGCCCCTCCTCAATCCCTTCTTCCCATGCTACTGTCAGTTCGCCAAGCAACAAATGTGTGTATATATATATATATATATATATATATATATATATATATATATATATATATATATATACACACACACACACACACACACACACTACAAGTCAAAAGTTTCAGGTCACCCGTGGTAAGTTGTTTTGTACTTTAAATAAGAGAAAATAATTTTAAATGGTTAAAAAGCGAGACATGATTTTTTTGTATTAGAGATTTTAGTATGACAAAAAGAAATGAATTTTATGATTAAATTTTGCTCTCTTCAAAATGTCCACCTTCAGCCTTGATTACTGCAGCACCTGATGCCTCTCCCACATAAAGATTGTAAACAATTTATTTGATAAATTCCGGCGTTTGTATTGGTGTTTGGTTTATTTTATTTTTTCCTAATTATATCTCCGATTGTCTTGGAGGGAGACATTTTAGTGATTTAAAAGCCTACATCTACGAACACGAGAGACTTGCCTTTAGACAAACGATCTAACTCTCCCGTTTTGCAACGAAACTGTGCTGCACATAACTCTGATTTCACTAATGCCTCCCCAATTAAAAAGAACATATTTAATTAAGGAGAAAATACACTAGAAAAACTTAATGATAACATTATTAGCAATTATATACACACGCCTAAAACATTACATTACATCGCCATCTTTCTTTGAATCCATTCTTAAAGAATCTATCTAATACAATGAATACACTCTTAAAGAGGTCAGCCATAAATTAGAACCTTGTGACGGTACAAAGGCGAATATAGAACTCTCACAAGACAGATACATATACACAATTACTAATAGTCATTAGCATCAGATGCCCACTTAGACATATAAGAATCTTCACAAACCTGCATACACATAGAATAATCTACAGTTTGAATATATATATGTATGAAATTATTTTAAGACATTTTTATGTTTATACATTTTTTTTATAGATAAAAATATTTAAGTAAATGCTCTGTTCATAATAAACAGTATTAACAACATTTACCGGTTCAGCTGATGGTTCCGTATAGGATACAGGTTCGATACCTGTCAGAGGCGCATATTTTCTATGGTAATGTCTCGGACATTCAGGCTGTTAAATGTTGTTAATACTGTTTATTATAAAACAGATCATTTACTTAAATATTTGTATCTAAAAAAAACAATGTATCAACATTAAAATATTTTAAAGTTTATATGTATGTATAGCTGGCCACTCGTATTGGAGGATACCCGCTTACAAGGACGGCTAGCCAATCTTATGCTAAGGCGCATTTGCGATTATTCAACACATCAGTGGTTGATACTGCAACCATGCTGAGCAGACCTTAGTTACAGTTTCTGGGAAAGAGCGTGTTATCTAGCATGATCAACAGTGTGAACAAGGACAGCATGCTCAAGCCCTCGGCCACGTAGACTTGACCACAGCTAGGGTTCCACAATGACTTCCGTCTGCACAATTTCACTCACAGGGCTTGGGTCAACCTGTGGTATGGTTTTCCAGCGTCCTTCCTGAAAATCGACCATGGTGAGATTCGAACCAGGGCCTCATGGTCAGAATGCTAACGTTGTAACCACTCATTATTGTTATATATATATATATATATATATATATATATATATATATATATATATATATATATATATATATATATATATACACACACACACACACACATCTATCTATCTATCTATCTCTCTCTCTATATATATACATATATATTAAGACATATTTATGTTTATACATTCTCTTTATAGATACAAATATTTAAGTAAATGCTCTGTTTTATAATACACAGTATTAATAACATTTACTGGCCTGAATGTCCGAGAAATGTTCAAAGAAAATATTCGTCCTCCGACAGGAATCGAAGCTGTATTCCTATAGGGAACCGTCATTTAGTCTGCTGTGCCTTAACCGATCGAGACACGGAGGATCGTTCGATTAGAAAGGTAGCTTAAAATTTACTGTTCAACAAAATCAACTAATAAAAATGATTTCATAAATTTCTATTCTCACCATAACAACAAAATAAAATCTTGAATAATCATCGGATTCTACTTAGGGGCACTCAGAATTTGCAATCTTCAGAATTTTTATGACGAGAAGAAATACAGTGAAAATACTTTCAAGCTCATCCAATATTCTAACTATTTAATATTCAATGCGAAACAAAAGGCCCATAAAATATTTCGAAATCGAAAAGTTGTTCTTCCTGACAAACACAACCAATTAAAAACAACTACGACTGAAAAGAAGTTATCAAAACTCAACATAAAACTTGTCACAACTACGTCTAAAACAATAAAAGACTTAATTAATACAAATCAAAAAAGTTAAAACTTAAAAAAGGGATTTACTCTATTACCTGTAATAATTGCTACAAAGAATTAATCGGAGAAACCTCGAGAAATTTAAGTAAAATATTACACAAACACAAAAGGGATCTTTTACAAAACGATACATTAAATGCAATAGTTGTTCACCGTAACGAGATTGGCCAAAATTTTTATTCAAAAAATACTACCCCAATTAAAAGAGAAAGTAATTTATTTACTAAGACGAAAATATATAGAAAGTGGTTTAATCGCTAGATCATCCACGTTAGATTTGCGTCCAGGTTCTAACAACGTTTCCTCATTCTTGGCAGATCTGTTATTATTACAATATGGGATATTTAATAACAATAGCGATAGAAATGTAAATAAAACGACAAAGGAACCTAAATGGAATCGACCAGATTATATAGCCAAAACACATATGAAAAATATTCTTCGAGAAGTATGACAACGTGGTAAAATGAACGAGAGACGCTAGGAATTTTAAATTTTAAATTCCTAGCCACGTTTTGTTCATTTCACTAATTTGTCATGATTCTTTCCCCTAAAATATATAGAGTAAAACTCTTTATGCAAATGTGTTTCGTTCCCCGAGGAACTTTATCAAGGCAAGTATAAAAATTGTATTTAGTAACCTGTATATATACGGGGCAGTGTTGTAGAGTTATTTCCTCAGTGGAAACTGTATTTGGACTAAATTCTGTCCTAAATAGGTTCAACGTACAAAAACGTTAGGAACTTGTTATAATCAGTATTACGCAGAGTGAGCTAGTTGTGGTAGCTGACCACTTTCCGTATTCGACTCCCACTAACTCCTACTTATATTAGATGGGAGAGTCTATTATTTATAGACTAGGCGTGTTTCACCATAGGAAGAAACACGGAAATCAATAAAACAACGTTTAGTTTCCAAATTTCGAATTAGAGAATTCTGTAGAATATATCTCATGGAAAGGAGATTCAAAGAAGAATCTGAAATGTTATTTGTCCTGACCTGACATCTCGGCTTCGGTCATTTTACCACAATTACTTGCATGGTAATGGTTCTGATGAACTTTCCGCTTCTTTGCCTAGACTTTATGAATTTAAGCGCAGTACGAGATTGGCGGTTAGGTCTCATCATTTTATAGTTGAAATGCCTAGATGTAACTAAGTTTTATGGTAACAGCTTCTTCTTTCATATTTCTCGCTTGTGGAACTCTCGCCTGGATTCTTTCTTTGCAGTCAACTTTCATCTTTCAAAAATTTAAATGCAATGTCAATCGTTATATTCTGTCTTCTTAATCCTTCTCCTTTTATTGTTCTGTTTCCTTAATCGTATTCTTATCACTTTTTATAACACTCAGTAACCCCCTTGCGTCTTGGTGGCTTTATTGCCCTGCTTGGGGTGAAATGATTAAAAGAAAGTTGAAAAATTCTCTCCTTACGGAGGAAGTGATCGTCTCTCGACTCCTTCGGTGTATCATGGCGTGTACTTGCTATAAATATTTGAAGTAGTTTAACTAGAGAATGGAGTTTAAGGTAACGTACATCCTGTTGTTTTATTGACCATTTTGGATTCGGATTCGTCATTATTAATATCAATAACCCATATGCCTTTCGAAAAAAAAATGTGTGAAGACACCCATGGGCTAGTCTGTCTTTATCGACGATCAAATTGGTATGAGTGGAGATAGACAAGCGATTGGATATCAATAAAGTAGCAGTAGGTCAGTGGCGCTGTATTTGTGGGGGAAAGGCTATCACCCCTATAAGACGATGGAGACGATTTTGAACAAGGTCGGAAAGAAACAGCTTAGCAGACAAATAATGCTCACCGAACCTCAGACAATCTATAATTTCGATAATATTCGAAAGTTTTATTCTACAATAGTTTTATCGTATTTATAGACTAAAACTTACTGCATATTGTTTGATGTAGTTTCATTTCGAAGCAGTAGGAGGCACGGTGGATAGTGGCTCGGACTGAGGTATCGGAGAGCCGAGTTCGAATTCCAGTCGAATCCATTACATTATATGTACTCCTGTTTCAACAGTAAATCTGTCAGAGCGGACAAAGTAAACCTGGTTGCTGCCGCTGAAAAGGAACTTCGTTCAGTGGTTACCTTGTAAATTGTAACGTCTCTAAACCAAAACTGTTCTCATTTAACCATCGTAGAGAAAATTTTCTGTTTGATGCTAGACCCAAGGAAATCAATCCACTGTACATTCCTGGCCTCACGTTTTCAATTCATGTCAGGTGGATCGACTACATCAAATCAATAGCTGCATTTACTGTGTTGTGCCAGAAAGTTTATCTCGTTAGAATTCATCTTGCACATGTAAAAATCTACCATTCGTCCGTGCATTGAATACTGTTAGCATATATGGTCTGGTGCTTCTGCTATTCACCACAAGATTCTTGAAAAACTAAAAGAAAAGGTCTGTAATGTAATTAATCCTGATTTGGCAACTCGGCTTCAGTCACTTTCTCACCGACTTGGCGTGACTTCTCCCTGTCTTTTCTACAAATATGTCCATGCCAAAGCTTTTTGCTTTATCCCCCTGCTTCCTCAAATACACGAACTTAAGCGAACTACCAGATTGGCATCTAGGTCCCCACTTGTTTGCTGTTTAAATAGCTAAATGCAACCGCCACTTCTACCCAAGAATTCTTCGCTAGCACTTCCCTTCTGCGGAACTCCTTTCCGTTTACTTGCTTCCGTGATAACTACAATCTTCAAAAATTTAAATGCAACGTCATTCGCCATCTTCTATCGTCATGTATACCGTTCAACTTTTGTTCTTTATTCAATTCTCCCTATACTCAGTCTTTTCTTTTACTTTCACTCCCTGTAGCCCCCTGCATACTAGTGTCATTCCCACCATGCTGAGCTGAAACGAACACACACACACACACACACACACACACACATATACATATATATATATATATATATATATATATATATATATATATATACATATATATATATATATATACTCTGTGACCGAACTAGCAGAGGCACGCTTTGTTTCGTTAAAGGCGACTCACAGGCTTTTTAGTTATATTTTCTTGTGTTCGTGCGTTTTCTTTTCTAGGCATAAAAATGTGTAAAAATAGCCCAGACATTACGGTGATTTTCCAAGCGTGGCTTAGATGTGGCATAAGGTCGAACTATGGGGCACCCAGTGAGGATTGAACTCACTACTCGGTTGTAATTGTTCGAGCTAGACTAGCTTGTTCACCATTACACCACGTCGAGGTGCCCAGTGTTTATTTTCTAAGCGTAGCTTAGATGTGGCACAAAGCCGAAAGTATGGGACACCCAGTGAAGATCGAACTCACTATCCAGTCATAACTGACCTAGCGAGACAAGCTTGCTAACAGTT
Organism: Acanthosepion esculentum; assembly: GCA_964036315.1. Lineage (NCBI taxonomy): Eukaryota > Metazoa > Mollusca > Cephalopoda > Sepiida > Sepiidae > Acanthosepion > Acanthosepion esculentum. Next base: position 55,725,995 of record OZ038513.1, on the reverse strand, counting down.
ACGAAGTGCCCAAGCCCAGATGTTATGTATGTCCGAGCGCTTTCGACTATTCTGTTAGCCATTATTAAAGATGATTTTTTAAAACAATTTTAACTGAATGTGTAGATTTTGGTATGTTTCTACAGTGATGAGAATATTTTATTATTTTCGCTTTGAAAATACGCTCTTTAGCGCGCTAGAGGGCGTCGTCAGTGATGTTCTGATTTGGATCATTGGGCAGTTTCGGGTCTTTCAAACATCATACTGACCTCACCAAATCGACCCCATCAGAGCTGATCGGACTCTGATACGCCCTCTAAAAATGCTTACAGACACTAACTTCCATAATATACCCCGTCATCGCGCATTTGATTGGTAGTTGATCAATAGCCAATCACAATGGTGTGTGCTCTATTTAAGTTGTTTGCGGGGAATTTTTCTTTTTTTAAGTGGACAACCTTTCATCGGATACTTAGAAGGTAATTATGTTTTCCGTTTTTACCCACATCCCAGTAAGATTCTTTTTACATCTAATATATTGCTTTTTACAAAAATAAAAGAGAATTCGACCTTAAAAGGACTTTAAAAAAAAACAAAACTTATTTACGAATAAAATAAATAAATAAATTACAATGAGTTAAACCGAGAGTACAAATAGATATAATTAATAAAATCGTTTAAAACATATTGACGTGTAAAAAAACAAACAAACAAAAAACCCTTAATCTATCGAAAATAAAATTTTAAATTTTAGATTATAAAAAAATTACGAAACGGGAAGAGGGGTAATTTTTTTTTTCACCCATTCATCGGATACTTAAAAGGTAAATAAATTTTCTGTTTTTATCCACTTCCCCTCAAGTTTCATTTTACATCTAATATATTACTATTTACAAAAAAAAATAAAAATAAAAGAATACTTTATTATTTTCGAAACATGGTCAGCACGTTTTGGCCGTGTTCATATTTGATGTTGTTGTGTGTTGGTATTTTTTTATTATTTGTGCTTCCATTTTTTTGTTGTAATTTTTGATGAGGCTATTATACATGTATTTTCTAAAATATATTGCGTGGGGTTTGGTAAGTATCCGTGTGTGCATAAATAAATCTTAAGTTATGATCATATAAAAAAAATCTACACATTCAGTTAGAAGACCGACAATTTTATTGCTTCATATCTTAAGTAGATACTCGTATTTGAACTGGGCGTCTATTTCAGATACGGACACCCACTAAAAATAACGTGCGTAGAAAATGTCTAGAATGCCATATTCCTGCTGTTATAGTTTTATTACTTCAAAGTTGAGACTGAAGCAAGAATTTTCACATCAAAGTTCGCTTCACTTAGAATAATCATCAAGTGTCTAATTACGGTCACTCGCATTTATGTGATACTTTGAATTTTCTAATTCCCACAATGAGCGAACCCGAGAGACGTGAGAGGCTTCTTTCTTATATCCGCCATTAATGCCATTTCATCTGATATTCAGAGCTGGAGAAAACCTGCCCAGAATGATCGTCTTCGTCTTCTCTTCGACCTTCAGCATTTTGATTAGCTATCGCTATTTCGTTAAGATTAGACGCCACACTCTTTCGACGGATACGGTGTAGCAAACTTTGATTGGACTGGGTATCCGTAATGGTTCTTGGCGCTATAAGTGGGCGAAACTACCTCTAGCAGAACGTAGTCATTTTCTTTATTAATCACTTTATCTAAAGCAAGGCGATAAAGCCACTAAGACGCAAGAAGCTACTGGACGTGAAAGAAAATGAAAAAGAGACTTTAGATGGAAAGATCACTGTCCTATTCACAAGAATAACGTTCCAGTTACGAACACAGGACATTTATAGTTTCTCGTCATATCATAACGTAGCTGGCGAGCTTGAGTGAATGGATGGATGAATAGACTTTGGAAAAGATAGCTAAAAGGTACAATTTATTAAAAGCTACAAAGTACAGGAAGTTGTGGAGAGCCATGATCGCCAACGTCCTGAACGAACACGGCACATAAAAAAGAAGTCATCCAATAGCCACCATAGTAGCACAATTGTTATATTAATTCCTAACTGATCCGTTAGGTACAATTTTTTGAAGTTTGTTACGTTTCGGCGTGGCCTATTTGGTGTGGCTGATTCGGCGTCAGAAAAAGTATTGGACTATTCGGATTCTGAATGAGGAATAACCAAAACGGATGTTGGAAATGAAATGGTAATCTTTATCGCATCAAGAATAAATAGCAGAAGAAATATTAAGAGGATCAAGTGCCGGAGATCGTGGATGGTCATGATCGGTCACGTCTTGCAAAATAAAGAAATATTAGAGAAAGTGGACCTGCGATTTTCAAATCTTGAGCTGCGATCTATACATGAATCGCCCCGTAAATATTTGGGTTTGGTAAGTTTCGGCGTAGCCGATTTGGCGTGGCTGATTCGGCGTCAGAAAAAGGATTGGACTATTCGGCATAGCTGTTTAGGCGTCAGACTGTTTCGACGTTACTTGTCTTTGACCGGAGAGACCCAAGAAAAAAAGGATAAAATATTGAAAACACACAACTTTCAATATGGATTTTTGTTCATTTGGAGAATTAAGGATCCTATTAAAACACTAAGGGAATAAGGTTGATTCAACATGCGAGATACTTCAAGGCATTTCACAATACACGTTACTTAGCAGCGCCCACCTCCTCCTCAAGCAATCCAAATTTTGTGCAGATTTCTTCTTTTGTGACGTGTCATATCCGGATACATACGGACATGGCTCTCCATAATTTCCAGTATTTTGTTATTTTAAGTAACTGCTGATCCTCTACCAACCATAAAGTAAATATAAAATACTCCGCGCAAGGATGTCCTGTTGTATGACGATAAACTACATCCGGCAGCAATATCTCTGATCGGGAGTTGTTTTAGGAGAGTGGAACCACATGTTAATTATTGGTGTGCCGAGGCCAACATTGACCTCGAGTTGTAGCACCTGTTAGTGTCCCAACTATGGGCAAATAGTTAATTTCCAAACTGGGATCATATGAAAGTATACAAATAGATTTTTAAGTTAAAAATAAGAGCAGAATAATTTTTGAATAAAAAATTACCAGTAATATATTTGTGAAAAAACATGCCAGCAATATATTTTAAGAAAAATAATATTACCAGCAATACATTTGACTGACGTCAAAAACACTCTTTACAAAATTATATCAATGAAAGCTGATCTACAATTTGATTTCTTACAAAGAATACCTTTGCTATTCATACGAACCTATCCTAAAAATCTTCTCGGTATTAAATAACCCATTGAGGTTGAAATGCGTTAAAAATGTACGTATCCTTCTACTCGGGCTTTTGTTAAATGCCAAAATTCGGAGTGTCGGGATTCGATATAATAGCCTAAATGTTGTTGTAGTATTTCGGCCATTTAGAATAATCTCATGATTTTCATTGAAAGAATAAAATCCAGTAGAAAACGACAACGTAGTCTCAATAAATAAACATTAATTTAATATGATGGCAAGAACACAAGAAGTTGGTTGAATGGACTGAATCGGAAATATCCTTTTAGTTTGTTGTTGAAAGAGTTCTCTGATAAAAGTATAAACTGTATTGCGTACATATGTGTGAACGGTGACATGTTGTTATATGTGTGTTTGTGTGAAAGAGTCAATACGTGTCTGCGTTCTTTGCAGTATCGGGAAATACAAGAGATAGCATTTAGTTCTAACTGTGAACTGTGGTGCCGTAGTCTGAGGCCATCTCTTTTGTCATTTGTCAGCGTTGTTTCTTTTTGCGTGTGGACATGAATTGGGTCTTAAAGATAAGCAGCTAGTGTGACGTGGACCTTGGTAACATCTGCGCGTCTCATCTTTTTTCCCTATTTTATACTTTTTCGTAAGAAAATTGACTCCAGAATTATATTATTTATTTCTTCCTAATTGGCCCCCAAAATGTCACGTGGTATGTCTTCTACTACGTCCGCACTATGTTTTGGCGGTATCTACCTAAATCATAATGACTAATAAAACAAACTTTCTATGGATTTTTGGCGGGTTTTCGGATGCAAGCTCTTTATGAGTGTTATTGCTTTATAAATATTCTATTTGATATTTTAGTGGACACGACAAAACAAAATAAACCAAACTAAGTGTTTATTATTGAAACAAATAACTAATAGTGATTTTTGCTTAGTCTTACAAATACATCTGAAAGTGGCTGTATTTTATATGTAACGAGCAAGAATAATCGGCGTTGTCTGAGCCAAGTGCCGACCTTTTGCTTCTCTGCGTTCTGCGATCATTACTCTGTTTGATAAATATATGATCGTTTGCTGTAATTCAGCCCTGCAACCCGTAAGTTTAATCGCGAGTAAATTGAAACATATTTTGATGGTATTGCAATTATCTTTTTTGTTAAGGAAATATGTATCTATGTAAAAAAAAATTCCATTGGGCATTTAAAAAGGTAAGTATTTAAACTCTGTTTTCAGTACATTTTGTGGGTAATTGCTTAAAGATGTCATCATTATTTTTACTTGATTTTTCTCTTTCTCTATCATTAGTGATTTGGATCATGTGAACGATTCAACTGACCTTTCTTTCAATATAATTGGTTCAGGTACCGTTCTCTCATCTGTCTTAGCATCGGGTGCAGAAATTAGAGAAAATCTAAATGTGAGTAGTTTTAGCTGCACTTCTGTTATAGAGAAAGACACCTTGTCTAGATAATAGACTCTCCCACCTATTATAAGTAGGAGTCAGTAGGTAGTCGAGGGAGGAGTAAGTTATCAGCGACCACAACTCGATTACTCTGCGTAACACTTAATTACAAGTTCCTAACGTTTCTGTACGTTTACCCCATTTAGGACGCATTTAGTCCGACTACAAGTTCTATTGTGGAAATAACCCCACATCAACTTCTTGCACCAAATTTACGTTCAGTGCTTTTTTTTGACCACGTAAACACGGGATTTCGAAGTAATAGTTCAATAAATTATTTATTTGTATTTTTTACGGTTTATCAACCTTTTATAGGTTATTTATTTTGGGATTGCAAGAATATTTCGTATTAACATTTTCTTGGAGACAATAATGATTTTTTGGGTACAAGTTTTACTATTTGAACACGGCTTTCCGACTTCTCATTCGGAGCCCTTATCAATTATACCACTCGCACAATCAAACGTTCAACGCCTGTTCATTGCGTGCTATGAGCCAGAAGACGATAGATAAAGAGAATAACGCCTAATATGTATCTCTGTAAATTTACAGAAAATATGGCATGTGGCCCAAAATAGGAATCGGGGTACGGTGTCTTCAATTAGCCTGTCGCTAAAGCTAGATGTAGTGAGTGTTTCACCGCTCTGTCGCAACTACATTGGAAATTGCTCGGACTAACTACATTTCTTGGTTCAGCCAGGTCTAACCTTCCCGACAAGGGCTCGCCATGCCACTTACATAGTAGCAAAACACGTACATTCCCGCGTATTCCATTGGCAGGAAGTAAGTTCCACTTAAGCGGCTTCTTCCTGCAAACCACTGTTCTGTGGAACGGGTTCCCAAGATGGTGTCCCCCGATTACTACAATCTTAACCTGTTCAAGTCTAGAGTCAACCCTTACCTTCCCATCCTATCCATATAAACTACTGTTTAATGTAACCCTATACTATGACCCCCGGGCCTTGTACAGGGTGGACCTTACTGGAAAATGAAAAAAATCCAATCAGTGATTCATTTACTCGGATAATTTCTATTAGCCCGTCCTGGGTATGACGATATGCTACATCCGTATCCAGGGTAAGACAATAAATTACGTCCAACAGCAAGGGCTCTGATCAGGAGGTTTTGAGGATCGTGGAATCTCCCTTTTCACGGATTTTCCTCGGTCCATCCTGAACCGGGATGGTAGAACCTGTTAGGGTCCAGCTATGGGCAAATAGTTAATCCCAAAAATGAGGTAAATAGCATTATGATAGTGTAAAACAAGGTTATAATACCAGAAATACTTTTATAAAAATTATTACCAGAAATAATTTTTTCAAGAAGAAAAACTATTACCAGCAATACTCTTTTGAAAAAAACAATATTACCAGCAATACATTTTTTTAAAAATAATATTACCAGCTATACATTTTTGAGGAAAAAATATTACCAGAAATAGATTTTTGACAAAACAAAATATTACCAGGAAAAAAATTGTCGGCTTTAAATGACCCATTGAGATGTTGATATGCCGTAAAACCAAACAAACCAAACCAAATCTATTAAGCCAAAACGCTGTTTTTACACTGTCTTACAACACCACCATCGTAGCGATTTTAATTGTCGTTGCTGTTAGAAGATTTCAAGTGGCGTGATTATTATTATTTGGTATCAATTTTAGCCGACCTGTCGACTGGGCCTTCAGAATACAACGACTCCATTTCTGCAGAGGGGTAAGCCATAAAATGAGGCGTTCAGACAATAAACTACATCCAACAGCAAGACATCTGATCAGGAGGTTTTGAATTGCGTGGAACCACTTCTTAATTGCTGGTGTTCCCAGAATCCACCCTCACCCGGGCTGCTATCGTCAATTAGGTTCCCAGCAATGGGCAAATTGTTAACCCCAACCTGGTGTCAAAACGCTAAGGCAGTGTAAAAATAGGTTTTAATATCTAAATTTACTAAATGTTTGTAAAAAATTATTACCAGCAATAAATTTTTGAAGAAAATTTATTACCAGCAATATATTATTACCAGCAATACATTTTAAATTTTTTTTACCAGCAATACATTCTTGAAGGATAAATATATTACTAGTAATATATTTTTGAAGGAAAAAAATAATACCAGCAATACATTTTTGAAGGAAAATATATTACCAGAATTAAATTTCTGAAGAAAACAAATATTACCAGTGTTGAGTCTTGACTCAATGTTGAATCTCGCCTATTTCATGGAATAATAATGCAACAAAAAATGTACTTAGAACAAGAATGTATTATAACAAGAAAGTGTACACAATAAGTACATATAGTATTTCTGTATATTTCTGGGAAGACGTTCCTGGAGAATGTGTTGACTAGTCGCAGTCGATCAGAGTCTCTAGTTGGATCTCGTGATTCTCTTCCCTCGTCTTCCGGTACCAACCATTATTTATATAGTTGGTAGTCACCTATGCAGATTAGGTGGATCCCACCACAACAACCAGCAATGCATTTTTGAAGGCAAAACTATTACCAGCAATACATTTATTAAGCAAAAAATATTACCAGCAATACATTTTGGAAGGAAAAAATATTACCGGCAATACATTTTCGGAGGAAAAAATATTACCGGCAATACATTTTGGAAGGAAAAAATATTACCGGCAATACATTTTTGGAGGAAAAAATATTACCAGAATTACATTTCTGAAGAAAACAAATATTACCAGCAATGCATTTTTGAAGGCAAAACTATTACCAGCAATACATTTATTAAGCAAAAAATATTACCAGCAATACATTTTGGAAGGAAAAAATATTACCGGCAATACATTTTCGGAGGAAAAAATATTACCGGCAATACATTTTGGAAGGAAAAAATATTACCGGCAATACATTTTTGGAGGAAAAAATATTACCAGAATTACATTTCTGAAGAAAACAAATATTACCAGCAATGCATTTTTGAAGGAAAAACTATTACCAGCAATACATTTTTGAAGGTAAAAATATTACCAGCAAAATATTTTTGAAGCCAAAAATATTACCAGCAATACATTTTTGAAGGAAAAAATATTACCAGCAATACATTTTTGTAGGGAAAAATATTACCAGCAATACATTTTTGAAGAGAAATATTGCCAGCAATTAAAATCCGGTCGGCATTAAATGACCCATTCAGGTTGATATGCCGTAAACCAAACCAAACCAAATCAAAACTTTTTCGTTTATGATTCAAGAGTTCTGGTCTATAATGTCTGACTTATTAACGTCTTTAAGTTCAAAAGAATTTATTTTCATGAAGCCTCTTTTGGCCATTCATCTGCAGAAACGGTTCCACGTAGCTGCTAGTTCAGACATTTCTGAATGCGGAATATCCATATAAAAGTTTACATCTGCCGACGCTGTTTAAAAACATGACACGACTTTCAGGGTTGGTATGTCGCTAAATGAAACTACCTAAATTAACCTTCAAATTTGATCAAAATTTTATCGACCAAGTGTATTTTATCAACAGTTACATTTTGTTGGTTTCCAATCAGTTATTTGGTTACATCGGTTTGAAGAGCTGAAGTTAATAAAAACAAAACCTGACAGAGAAATGAAATTTCTTACCTTTATCAACAGGCTTCACCTCGCAGGTAGCAGAGTCACCTAATAAAAAAAGGAAAAAACGACAATTAAAATAAATTAAACACTTCGTATAATATTTATTTTTTAAGAAATAAATATATGATAAAATTTTTATACAATGTGGGCCCAATTACCCGCCAAATATACCTCCCAGAAATACTTATATATAATAGAAAGACATCAGTAATAATAATGTCCTCATCTACCTAATAGATGTCATACCATGGTGTCGGAGGTTTCGCTGGGAAGTATATGTGGGGGGGGGTATTTCTGCCATCTACAGTATGGTGATTTTCTAACCATAATTTACATGTGGCACGAGGTCTAATGATTCTCTAAACGTAGATTAGTTGTGGCTCTAGCCGAAAGTGTGGAGAATCCAGTGATAATTAAACTCACTACTCAGTCGTAATCGATCTAGCGACTCAAGCAAGTTAACCAATAAAACAAGTAAAAGAGCCCAAATAATTTTCTAAAATTAGATGTAACACTAAGGCGGAAAGTATAGCAGAACAAGTGAAAAACAAACACACTTCTCAGTCGTACTTGTTCTAGCGAGGCAAGATTGCTAACAATTACAATCACGTTGAGGTGACCTTCTATCACACACTGAATGTGTTACGCAATATTCTAATAAAAAGCCACTTCGGATTTTCCGTCAACCGGTGGCAAGTTATCTCTTTTAATCAGAAGAAAATTACGAGATACGCGATTGCCAGACGGATTTATGTTTTGTGTGTGATTAGAATAGAGATCGGCTGTCAATCACTGGACATCTAAGGCTTAGAAGGTGCACCCATATGATGTTGTATCCTCAGCATAGATGATACAATGGTATATGTGTGCACCAAAACCAAATCATCGGTGGCTTTTTGTGTGATTACAATAGAGATCAGCTGTCAATCACTGGACATCTAAGGCTTCTAAGCATAGATAATACGAAGGTATATGGGGGCACAAAAATCCAAATCATCGGTGGCTTTGTGTCTGATCAGAGGAGAGATCAGCCACCAATCTTTGGACATCTAAGGCTTCGGAGGTCACCCCTATGATATTGTATCATCAGCATAGATGATACAATGGTATATGTGTGCACCAAAACCAAATCATCGGTGGCTTTGTAATCCGAGGAGGGATCAGCTGACAATCTCTGGACACCTAGCGCTTCGGAAGGTCACTCATACACCGTTGTATCGTCAGCATAGATATTCACATATGTTTGGTGTATACTCTTAGACATATTTTATGTAATGTAAAAAGAGGGTTTGTCCGAGAAGCGACCCCTGGGATGCTTGGTCGTTAACAACTACCTTCAGGGACCTACTCGTTAGGAAGGACTTTATTTTTAATTTTTTTTAGGACTGATTTGGCTCTTATAAATTTAGAGGATAACAGGAGGTGTCAGATATTTACTGGAACGGCACAGGAAACAGACCCCTTTTCCCCCAGCATCTTAGCGTATGTACTAATTCCACTTGAGGTTTGGGTTGAATTTAAGGCAAAATAGTCGCTCAAGACAGGTGGCCTCCACGACGGAACATCCAATCATTTTCGAGGCATTGAATGTAAAGAGCCTGTTTTCTTTCCCTGACTCCATGGTTAGAGCTAGGTCACAGAAGAGATCAGCTGCTATTCTAAGATCATCTCGATTTTTGGTGATACACCATATACCGTTGTATTATCAGCACAGATATTCACAAGTGTCCTGTATGTACTCTTAGGAATGGTGCGATGTTTAAATGACTTGTTAAAGCTTGTACAGTTATGTCGTAGTAGTGTGTTCAATCCTTACTGGGTGTCCCATGCCTGTGGGAATGTCTAGGCTGCGTTTAGTAAGTAAGGAAAAATTGAAATATGTATGCTTTTAAACTGTACAATTGTGAGAGTTATCTGTTTTTATACTTTGCCCTAAAATATGATTTAATCTTTCATGAATAAATGAAAGAGAGGACGAATTTATTCGAATTATTTTCACTGTTTTACGTGTAGTTTTTAAATGATATTCTTTGACATTTTGCTGTTGGTTTTAAAAAGATGTAAATCTCTTCAAGCGACTGAAAGAGGTGCGTTCGTCTCTAAATTTCCAACAGCTTGGCCTTTCGTTAGACTTTGTTATTTTCTGGCCTAATTTCTGTCTGGCATGGGCAGTGAAACGAGAACAGTCTAACAACGTTCATTAAATTGCTATGGCCTGTTAGGGGCCAGAAAGACACGGAAAGAAGAAGGTAGATTGAACAAGTGCATTGAAATAACAGAACAGATATACAAAATAAGAGTGTTATTAGTCAGCAGATAGAAGTCTGTCTGAACTGTCAGGTTACACAGCGTTCCGACTGCCTCTGCTTAGGAAGTCTCGCAGGTTAGTATTTATGAAGGAGGAAGAGTTCATTCTAATGCAGATACGTCACCATAGCATAAATAAAGTGTTTAGTTCAGAATCCGCTGTAGGTTAATCAGATCGCTATACATCCGAGGAAGACCGGAGGTTACATCCATTTAAACGTTGTGATAACGACAACAATGATGAAGACAATAGCCTGGATATAAATAGCGTAGACTTTTTATGATTATTAATTCAGTACATCATGGAATATTTCTATATTTGAATACCTGTCTGATTTACACCGGACACAAGAAAACAACACCCGATTAACTTTGAAAATAGAGCGAATTTCTAGGTTAGTTTTTAATTATTTCGTATTTCCTACGGGCTACGGTAGAAACACCATGCCTAACACACAAAGTTGTCCAGCCCTGCTCAGAATTTTGTGGCCGAAATTCCATCAGTTTTAATGGAAAGTGAAAAAAAAATTTAAATAAATGTTCGTTAGTTTTGTATTTATTTACTTCTATAATTTTATTTTTAAAAGTTCGCACAAAAATTGAGTTCAGGAAGGAATTTTCTTTTTTTTCTCTTTTACATTCCAATGCGAGAGCGGATGCGATGTTTTCAAGGAAACTTTAAAGAATGTCATGTCATATCACTATAATATGTAAGCTACCATGGCCACTGAAATGTTGATGTTGACATAATATTAATGAAAATGGTTGTTAATAATACAAATAAATAAACTTAATTAACAACTGCTGGGAAATATGGAGAGGAAGATCTCTTTTAACGATGCAGAGTATTTCTTATATCTTTCTCTTTCAATATATATATATATATATATATATATATATATATATATATATATATATATATATATATATATGTATGCAGGTGTGCAGTGAAATAGGAAAGAACACGTTAGGTAGATAATCCGGTGTTCCTTAATATTTAGCTTTATTTTCAAAAGGACAGTGCTCCATACAGAAGTAGAGATTCCCAAATTCTCGCTTGACAAGGAAGCGGGTCCAGACGCCTTAACTCTTCATAACTTAAAAAATTATGTTAGGGGTCTCGGCTCTCGCTTTTGAAACATGAGAACTCTTGTGTGGCGGAGGAATCCTATTTTTAAAAACTAAAAATATTATTATAATTATATATATATATATATATATATATATATATATATATATATATATATATATATATATATATATATATATATATATGTAGTTAAACCTAGAGAGCCAGACAAACCAACCAAGGTTTCACCTAAGTTATTTTGCGTACTCGTATCGGTTTTTTTTTCTGTGGGCTTTGGACTTGCATGCCAGACGATAATTTTCGGCTAACGTACATGTTCTTGGTTCTTTCTTTTTTTTCCCTTTTTTTCCCTTTGGTATTGGTTTGATTATTTGCAAATCAAGACACCGAAGGTTTTCCGAACGAGTATAGATTCTTATACCTATAAGATTACTACTACTACTACTACTACTACTACTACTACTACTACTACAAATATATATATATATATATATATATATATATATATATATATATATATATATATATATATATATATCAGCATGTTTCTGCATATCACAACTGATTCAAACACATCCATCTTTATATTTGTCTTTCGCTATCAATATACATCTATCTTCATCTCTTCCTCTCTCTCTCTTTCACTCTATCTATCTATCTATCTATCTATCTATCTATCTATCTATCTATCTATCTATCTATCACAACCTGTTCAAACCTATCCATCTATATATCTGTCTTCTAAGATCAGTACAAATCTCTCTATTTAACAATATATCTATCTACATCAGCCTGTTCTTTATGTATGTATGTATGTATGTATCTATCTATCTAACTATTAAACTGAAAATTTTAATCATAAATCTAATAAAATGTCTCTCAGAAGCGGGTGCCTCACCGTTATCTTATGGTTAACGAGTTCAAGGTTGTTGGTTATTACTTTTTACGATTTTACTGAATACATATTCATCTTAAAATCCCTTTCCAATGCATTTTCATAGTAAAATCCCTTTCCAATGCATTTTCATACTAAAATCCCTTTCCAATGCATTTTCATAGTAAAATCCCTTTCCAATGCATTTTTATAGTAAAATCACTTTCCAATGCATTTTCAAAATAAAATCACTTTCCAAAGCATTTTCGTAGTAAAATCCCTTTCCAATGCATTTTCATAATAAAATCCCTTTTCAATGCATTTTCATAGCAAAATCCCTTTCCAATGCATTTTCATAGTAAAATCACTTTCCAATGCATTTTCATAGTAAAATCTCTTTCCAATGCATTTTTATAGTAAAATCCCTTTCCAATGCATTTTCAAAATAAAATCACTATCCAATGCATTTTCCTATTAAAATCACTTCCAGTATTTTCATATAAAATCAGTTCTCGCATTTCTAACTGTATGTCTCATACAAATTTCCAAATGAATTCACCTAACAAAGGTTGAATTATCAAATAACTGAAGCTAACTGGTCGGAACAATCCGTAATCAGAAAGAAGGAAATCGTAAATCGATCTGTATGTTCATTCGTCTTAAACCTGACCTTAATGAAGATGAACGACCATTCTTGGGCCAAATCAAGAACAATTATCTGGATCAAATCCAAAAGGATAAGTTGTCTGTTGACCTCTGATATACTTAAGGAAAAATTAGAAACTAACTGACGGCTGACCATAGCAAAGGATGAAATCTCGTGACGAAAATAGTTTCCGCTTGAATAAGCTATTAATCCATAAACATTCCGGTCCAATAATCTTCACAAAAATAAAAGGTGTATATACGTCGAAAGAGCTCAGAATACGAATGGCTCATCATCGAATGTTAAGAAATCTCAGGAAAGCTGGAGAATGTATCGGCCGGGATGACTTGATCAAACTAACAAGGATCTAAATGAGAGTTCAAACGATGTTGCTGTTATTTTTTTTATTAATATTCACCCAATTAAAGGCCCAAGGGCACTCTATGCATAGATTGCTGAATGAGGTGCGCTATATGAATATCAGAATAAGGTAGAGTAATGGATAGCGGCTAGGATTGAGGAATCGGAGAGCCGGGCTCGAATTCCAGTCGAATCCATTACATTCACTTACGTATTAATGTTATAGTGGAAGACACCTTGTCTAGAGAATAGACTCTCCCACCTATTATAAGTAGGAGTCAGTAGGTAGTCGAGGAAGGACTATGTTACCAGAGACCACAACTCGATTACTCTGCGTAACACTTTATTACAAGTTCCTAACGTTTCTGTACGTTTTCCCCATTTAGGACGCATTTAGTCCAACTACAAGTTATATTGTGGAAATAACTCCACAACAATTAATAACCTTGGGAAGGGAATGAATCTTCTCCCACAAGCTATGGGTAAGTAACAGGACAGAACGGTTTCTATAGCATTGGATGGCAACTGGTCTACCGCAGAAAGTAATGGCAAACTACTGTGGGAGAAAAATCTGCCTCGTCAGTCATGTATTGAAAGATACATGGTCACCTGAGCGTGTATCATGTATGGCATATAACTGACTGATAAGTATTAAGTGAGGATTATGTGGATATGGAAACGATTGACTTGAAGATGTTATAGCGTTCGGGGAATAATTCTAACTGGAGGATGCTCCTCAAAGCATCTGTTCTTGGGATAAAGCCGAATTAGTAGAATCTTCTCTTGACAATCCGAATACACAGTGTGTAAGGCTGGTTAGACTTCTTGAACTCGGCAATGCGTGTGTCTTAGTTGTATGTTCTGGGTGAGTTGATCTATTCAAGGGACCTCGACCGAATATTGGATATGAAAGTAACGATTAATGGCCGACAAGCTTTCGATATTGCAATTGTGGGAAAGTGTCTGTCGTGTGGAAATTATATAATACTCCACAGAGCTTCGTCAGGGATTTTGGACCCTTTCAACTATTGAAGAGTGATTATAGCAATGCAACGAATTGACCTCCTGAAAAGGATAAATTAAGAGATTCCGTAGGAATTATAATAATGCAACGAAAATACCCCTTAAAAAGAATAACTTAAGAGGTTCTGTAGTGATAAAATTGATGGTAGGTCATCGTACAGATAGATAGATAGATAAATAGATAGATAGGGATATTACATTTAATAGAAAAAGGAAATAATACTGTATGAAAAGGAGTGAGATGATCTATTTAATGGATCTGGCCCGTACATTTGATATGGAAGTAACAATAAATAAGCGACAGACGTTCGACATTGAACTTGTGGAAAAGGGTTTCTCGCGTGGAAAGTATATCATACCCCACAGAGCCTCGGCAGGGACTTTGGACTCTTTAAACAATTGAAAAATGATTATAGTAATGCAACGAATTGATTTCTTGAAAAGAATTACTTAAGAGGTTCAGTAGTGATAAATTGATGTTAGATCGCCGTACTGATAGTTAGGCAGAGACATACATTTAATAGAAAAAGGAAATGATTTGTATGTAAATATGAATTACGCACTCATTTCGGTTGAAGAATGTGACGTCTGCCAAGAAATGAATTGTTTTTTGTCTGAAGGACAATGGATTATTATTCTTTACTTTATTTATACTCAGACTAATGTCCTCATATTTATTTTATTGTCGCAACGTTTCGGCTATTGTGTTTTGCAGCCTTTATCAGGTATTTGTCGATTAGAGAAATCAATTCTGTACATCTGTGATTTTATTCATTGCTATATGAAAGTGGTCCTGGAAAAGTTGGTAAAATTCTCTCTGGTCACCAAATCTTCTGCGTTTGGCATACTTTGATTTATTGTCTTCCATCGGGAATCATTCGTTGGTGCAGAAACTTCAATTAAGCTGTAGACTCTTGGACGGACATTGCTTAATGCGCTCAGATATCTTTTCAAACGGCTTTGACTGTTAAAGACCAGACATTAAAAGACCCTGTCGCTTGGTCCTTCTTAAACTTAAATTTGTTTTTTTTATCTGAAACTGTGATTCGTACAATTTACAGTCCGCTTCTGCTGCAGACTTTTTGGGAAGATTTGATGAGGCATTGTTATCATAAAATTTTGGCTCAATTCCTCTGAAGGAAAATTATCAATCTTCTTCCTCTGTGTGTCATATTCCTTTAGGACGTTGGCGATCATGGCTCTCTACAACTTCCTGTCCTTTGCAGTCCTAAATGCTGCCTTCTTACTATCTCTCCTAATACCTGTTATGCACAAGTTCATTAGTTATGTTATGCTCTGTTTTCCTCGGACCTATTTACATTCAATATGTCCTGTGGGTGTCAGATTTTCTAAGCACACCTTCCTCTTTATGTAATCCAGAAATTTCAACTGTCTTTTACTGTTGTTAAATATAAATGATCTTTTTTGTTTCTATGTTCTTTAAAACCTCCTTGATGATCACATGTTCGGTACAGGGTATCCTTAACATCTTTCTGTAGAACCACATTTCTGTTGCTCCAAGTCTCTTCTTTATCTTTTAGTAGATTCTCCAGCATTCTTTCGCATACAGGAGGACCGATATCACGTAACAGTACTATTTTCTTTGTTTCTAACGAAGATTTTTCCATCTCTTAATACCATGCTTAGCTTTTGAAATGCATCTTTGGCTATCCTAACGCGCCTTTGGATGTCAGCATCGCGCTTTCCGCCCTCTGTTAAACCACTTTCCACGCATTTAAATCGTTGTACTTATTCGATTTTGATATCTCCGATCTGTAACTTGAATATAGGGCCCAACCTTTTGCCCACGGCCATGCATTCTCTCTTCGTGGAATTCATCCGTAATCCTTTCCACTCGATTTACTTCATTACCTTTCTGTGGGACCGTCCTGGGTAAGACGATAAACTACATCCGGCATTCTGGTAAAGAGGATAAACTACATCCGCGTCCTGGGTAAGACGATAAACTACATCCGGCATTCTGGTAAAGAGGATAAACTACATCCGCGTCCTGGGTAAGACGATAAACTACATCCGGCATTCTGGTAAAGAGGATAAACTACATCCGCGTCCTGGGTAAGACGATAAACTACATCCGGCATTCTGGTAAAGAGGATAAACTACATCCGCGTCCTGGGTAAGACGATAAACGACATCCGGCATTCTGGTAAAGAGGATAAACTACATCCGCGTCCTGGGTAAGACGATAAACTACACACGGCATTCTGGTAAAGAGGATAAACTACATCCGCGTCCTGGGTAAGACGATAAACGACATCCGGCATTCTGGTAAAGAGGATAAACTACATCCGCGTCCTGGGTAAGACGATAAACTACATCCGGCATTCTGGTAAAGAGGATAAACTACATCCGCGTCCTGGGTAAGACGATAAACGACATCCGGGATTCTGGTAAAGAGGATAAACTACATCCGCGTCCTGGTTAAGACGATAAACTACCTCCAACAGCTAGGCTTCTGATCTTGAACTTTTTGAGGAGCGTGGAACCACCTTTTAACTGCTGGCGTTCCCTGACACGGGGTGGCAGTAACTGTTATGGTCCGATTTATGAGCAAATATTTAACACCCAAACTGGGGTTAAAACGCTATGAAAATGTAAAATAGGTTTCAATACCAGCAATAATTTTTTTTGAAGGAAATATTATTACCAGCAATACATTTTTGAAGAAAAAATATCGCCAGTAATACATTTTTGAAGGAGAACAGTATTACAGCAATTCATTTATTAGGAAAACGGTATTACCAGCAATATAGTTTGGAAAAAATATTACCAGCAATAAAAATCTTGTTGGCATTAAATAACCCATTGAGGTTGATATACCGTAAAACAAAATAAACCAAAGAGTATATATTCTGTTCATATGAACTAATCCTAAAAATCCTGTTGACATTAAATAAACGATTGAGGTTGATATGCTGTAAAACAAAACAAAACATTCTGTAAAAGTTTTTGTAATTTTCTTTCTATGTCTGCCATCAACTCTGTGTCATCTGCATATTTTATGTTTCTAAGATTGTAGATGCTAATAATGAATCCTGGTAACACTTCTAATTCTCTCAGAATCGCCTTCCTATATTGGTGGAACAAATCCGGTGAGAAAACACATCCTTGTCTTACACCTCTTTCTGTTTTTATATATCTATGCGGATGACATAACTATTTACTTTATTAAGTCTGATCGGTTCGGTAAAGTCGAATTAGTAGCTAACCTCAAAAGTCACAATCTGTTGTTAACTGAGAAAAGGCGTGGCTTGTTAATTTTAGCACCTCAAATACGAAACCGCTCTCTTTTAACCTTCTGAGAGAACCTTTTTTATCTTCCATCAGCATGGCTGATGCTAACCTCCAGGTTGGTTACTTATTTCGCCTGCTCACACTGACGTTTTCAGTTGACATGAAATAGAAAGAGTATATTGAATCAATCGCTAAGTCTGCAGCTAAGAAAATTGTTTCACTGTATCATGCTAGATAATTTTTCTCGCCAGAATCTATCTTAAATATTTATTAGTCTACCATTCGTCCTTGCTTTGAATATTTCTGCTACATCTGGAGTATTTAGTGTCCTCCCCACGAGGGACAGATGTGGCACAAGGCCGGGTTTAAAGTGCTACATCTGGTCTGGTGCTCCTGCTATATATTTAGAGATTCTTGATAAAATCCAAAGAAGATTATGCAATGTTATTGATCCTGAACTGGCATCTCGGCTTCAGTTATTTTCCCAGTGCCATAACGTAGCCTTTTCTATAAATACCTTCATGGTAATTATTCTGATAAAATTTCCGCTATGGCACGTAAACTTTGGGAACTTAAACGCCGTACAGAGACTGGCGGCAAGATCTAACCATTTTCAGTTGACATGGCGAGATGTAACCGCAAGTTCTATGCTAACGGTTTCTTCTATCGCACTTCTTGCTTGCGGCACTCTCTTCCGGCATTTTGCTTCCCAGGTAAAAACTTATATGCACTGTCAAACGGTATCTTATGTCTTTTAAATTGTCCTCCCTCCGTAATGGCATTTCTTCTCATATTCTCTTGTATTCAGTAGACCCATATATCGAGGTGGCTTTATTGCCTTGCTTGGAGTGAAATCTGTGGGACTCATTTTCTACCCGTATGTAGGCGGTTCGCATCGAGTAAATTTTACTAGTAACATATTTCTTAAAGTGATTAGATCGCATCTTATGTACCACAAACCCTTCACGAATATGAAAAGGCTTCGGTATTTTCCTTCGTTCAGATGTCGTCTACCTTTTCTTCCTTTATTGCTCTCAATACTCCCAAGACTGTGGTGTACTCGAAAGCATTTCCGACAATATAAACAAGGCTATCTCTCTTCGAAACTGAGTAGATATGTATATTTCGAGAGTTAGGGAAAATTTGCGTTTAAAGGTACTATTTCAATGCTCTTAGTGTCAAAGACGATTGAAGCACGTTTGATCTAACGATGGTCGACCCTGCCCAGGGAGAAGCAAGTTAAATTTCTGTCAGAGACCTCATTTTTTTCTTTTGTAATAAGATTTCTTGAATATTTATGCTGGCAGACAAAAAATAAATATACATTTTAATAAATAAACGGAGCATCTACTCAAATATGGGTATCCAGTAAAAAAAAAGTTAAAGTAATAAAATATGTGTGTGTGTTTTACCAAAATATTTCGGAAATATAGATATCTCCCCAAAAAGAAAATCAGAAATTTCTATTTGAATCTCAGACTTGATCTGTATGTCTTTTTTTTTACAGGTAACAATGTCACCTTAGAAGAAATGAATTGATTCATAAAAATGACGAAAATGGTTAAAATTTGTCGTTAATTTTGGATTTTAAGAAAGATAAATTTTATTAAAAGATCTTTATATTGATGGACTAATCAACAAATTTTAATTTTGGCGACAAATCAAGGGAACGGATGTCAAAGACAAATGTCTAACACCATTATTTAAGAAAAGTATTTAATGAAAAAGAAATGGAAAGATATATTTCCCTCGAGGAAAATTAGAATAAACATTTATTAACCAAAGAAAATAGACACTAGTCTGGTATTTTTTTTTATTTGTATTATTTTGTTATTAATCATTTCACTGCAAGCAAGGCAAGAAGATTACTAAGACTCTAGGTCTTACTGAATGTGAGAGAATATGAGACAAACATTATTAAGGAGAGAGGTAAAAAAATCAGAACTTAATAAGATAATAATAATAATATAAAGATATATAGATAAAGTCCGACAATTATTTTAAGACATTTTTATACATTCTTTTTATAGATACAAATATGTAAGTAAATGCTTTGTTTATAATAAACAGTATTAAACAATATTTACCAGCATTAATGTCCGAGAAATTTTCATAGAAAATATTCGTCCTCTGACAGGAATCGAACCTGTATCCTATACGGAACCGTCATATAGTCTGATGTGCCTTGATCCGATTAGGCCATAGGGGATCGTTCGGTTAGCAAGGTCGATTTTTACTGCTTTTAAACTTCAATCTTCTATGAATCTCTCACGTACATTCATATCTGCTCAAAGCGTATCCAAATGTAAACAAATGACGTCACACATTATGAAATGGACAAAGTCCGACAATTATTTTAAGACATTTTTATGTTTATACATTCTTTTTATAGATACAAATATTTAAGTAAATTCTCTGTTTATAATAAACAGTATTAACAGCATTTACCGGGCTGAATGTCCGAGAAATCTTCATAGAAAATATGCATCCTCCGACAGGAATCGAACCTGTATCCTATACGGAACCGTCATTTAGCCTGACGTGCTTTAACCGATTGGGCCACAGGGGATTGTTCGGTTAGCAAGGTCGATTTTACTGTTTTTAAACTACAATCTTCCATGATTCTCTCACGTACATTCATATCTGCTCAAAGCGTATCCAAATGTAAACAAATGTCGTCACACATTATGAAATGGAAAAAAATCTGACAATTATTTTTAAGATATTAAAAACAAAGAACAGTAAGATATATAGTCCAGTTTTCTTATTGATATTTTTTTATTTTTACAAAATAGTGCTCAATGTAAATTTACAGAGCATAAATATTACAAATTAACTGATTTAAAATATGGTTTCTTCGCTACACAGGAATTACCATGTTTCAAAAACCGATGATCGCTTGAAGATGAAACAGAACCAATGCTTTTAATTTAACTATGTAATTAAATTAGAAGTTTTTAGCTTCGGATTTTGAAACATGGTAATTCCTGTGTATCGAAGAAACCATATTTTAAATCAGTTAATTCTCTCACGTACATTCTCTCACGTTGATTCTCTCACGTACATTCATATTCGCTCAATGCGTATCCAAATGTAAACAAATGACGTCACACATTAAGTCCGACAATTATTTTAAGACATTTTTTATGTTATAAGATTTAAGTAATAAAATATGTGTGTGTTTTTCAAGCGATATTCTAGATATCTTCCCGAAAGAAAATCCAAAATGTCTATTTGAATTTCAAACTTGATCTGTATACGCAATGCTTGTTTTAATAGATAACAATGTCATGTTAGAAGAAATAAGTCGATTCATAAAAATAAACGAAAATTGCTAAAATTTGTCGCTAATTTGGAATGTTAAAAAAGAGAAATTTTATTAAAAGATCTTTTTATATTGATCGAGTAATCGACAAATTTTAATTTTGGCGACAAAGCAACGGGACGGATGTCAAAGACAAATGTCTAACACCATTTTTTAACGAAATTATTTAATGAAAAAGAAATGGAAAGATATATTTACCTTGAGGAAAATTAGAATAAACATTTATTAACGATAGAAAATAGACTCTAGTCTGGTATTTTTTTTTGTGTGATTTTGTTATTAATCAGTTCGTTCCAAGCAAGGCAAAAAAAAAAAAATCACTAAGACGTGAGGTGTTACTGAATGTGAGAGGAGATGAGACAAATTAAACTTTATTAAGGAGAGAGATAAAAACAGAACGTAAGATAGAATATAATTTTTGACATTTCATTCAGAAAAAGTTTGGAGACCAAACTTGAATGAAAAGAAAGAAAAAAGAAGAGAGTTCCACAAGCCTGAAGTCCGGGTTAGCATAAAACCTGAGGTTACATTTAGCCATTTTAACTGTAAGGTGATGAGGCCTTGCTGCTAATCTAGTAGTAAGCTTAAATTTATAAAGTCTAGGTAGATTAGAGGAAGGATCAACAGAACAATTATTATGAAATAAATTATAGAAAAAAACTCAGAGAGACTGAAGCCGAGATGTCAGTTCAAGACTAGTAACATTGCAGATACTTTATCAAGAATATCTAAATACATAGCTGAAGCACCAGACCATATTTAACAGCAATATTCAATGCAGGTACGAATGGTCGACCTATACATGTGTAAGCACGACACAGGGATTCCAACTTTGTTAGCCAGGGGAGTCAGAATGAGTCAACAACAGATTGTATGGAGATCAGCTGCCAATCCGACATTATCTAACCAATCATGTTTACTATTAAGACAGGATCAAATAGTTGAGTCATCCGCATAGGTGCAGAGCTGAGAATTGATAACATCAGTGTTGTGGTAGGATCCACCTAATTTGCATAGCGGAGTACCGACCATATAAATATGGTTGGTACCGGAAGACAGGGAGGCAAATCAAGAGATCCAACTAGAGACTCTGCCCGACTGCGACTTAGTCAACACATTCTCCAGGAACGGTCTTCCCAGGAATATACAAAAGACTATATGTAAATATTGTGTACACTTTCTTGTTTCAATACATTTTATTCTAACTACATTTTGTGTTTGCATTATTATTCCATGCATTAGTCAAGTTTCAACAATCAGGAAGGTCATTTATGGAAATTAGAAACAATGTAGTTTCAAGGTTAGAGCCCTGGGAATCACCAGCATTTATGCAAAAAAGGTCTAGAAGAGTGATCATTCTAGACAACTTTCATATTACGATTTGATAAGATTGAATCAGTTCAAATTTGTCCAGAAATGCCATAACCTTCCAAGTTGTGAAGAAGACCAGCCTGTATTTGACATATCCAAAGCAACAGCCCGATCTTCAAACTTATTCTTCATAGACTTTTTCAGCAATAATTGTTAATATATCAACGGACTTAGCAATTGATCCGATATAGTCTTTCCACTTCATTTCAGCTGAAAACGTTAGTCTGAGAAGTCATAAGACTCACTTCTCCTGGAGGTTAGCATCAGTCCTGCTGATGGAAGGTCAAATGATGATTAAAAGAAAGCACTCGTTGCACCATTTAACAACAGATTGTATGTCATTTTGGAGATCAGCTGACAATCTGACATTATCTAACCAATCATATTTACAATATAGACAGGATCAAATAGTTGAGTCATCAGCATAGATGCAGAGTTGAGAATTGATAACATCAGGAAGGTCATTTATGGAAATTAGAAATAATGTAGATCCAAGGATAGAGCCCTGGGAATCACCAGCATTTCTGAAAAAAAGATCTAGAAGAGTGGTCATTCTAGACAACTTTCACATTACGATTTGATGAGACTGTATCAGTTCAGAAATTTGTCCAGAAATGCCATAACCTTTCAAGTTCTGAAGAAGACCAGCCTAAATTCGAGATATCCAAAGCAACGCCCTGAGCTTTAAACTTAGTCTTGATAGACTATTTCAGCAATAATTGTTAATACATCAGCAGACTTAGCAATTGATCCAATAGAATCTTTCGACTTCATTTCAACTGAAAACGTCAGTCCGAGAAGGCATAAGACTCCCGCCCCCTGGATGTTATAGTCCTGCTGATGGAAGACCAAATGAGTTCTCCTAGATGATTAAAAGAAAGTACTCCTTGCCCCATTTAACAACAGATTGTATGTCATTTTGGAGATCAGCTGCCAATCCGACCTTATCTAACCAATCATATTTACTATTAACAGGATCAAAAAGTTGGGTCATTAGCATAGATGCAGAGTTGAGAATTGATAACATCAGGAAGGTCATTTATGGAAATTAGAAATAATGTAGATTCAAGGATAGAGCCCGGGGAATCACCAGCATTTATGCAAAAAGATCTAGAAGAGTGGCCATTCTAGACAACTTTCATATTACGATTTGATAAGACTGAATCAGTTCAAAGATTTGTCCAGTAATGCCATAACCTTTCAAGTTTGAAGAAGACCAGCATGCATTCGAGATATCCAAAGCAATAGCCTGTGCTTCAAACTTATTTTTCATAGACTTTTTCAGCAATAATTGTTAATAGATCGACGGACTTAGCAATTGATCCAATATAGTCTTTCCACTTCATTTCAGCTGAAAACGTTAGTCCGAGAAGCCATAATGACTCACTCACCCTGGAGGTTATCATAAGTCCTGCTGATGGAAGATCAAATGATGATTAAAAGAAAGCATTATCTAACCAATCATATTTACTATTAAGACAGGATCAAATAGTTGAGTCATCCGCATAGGTGCAGAGCTGAGAACTGATAACATCAGGAAGGTCGTCGATGAAAGTTAGTAACGTCGTAGGTCCAAAGATAGAGCAGTGGGAGAAAGCTTCATTAACGCAAACATATCTAGAAGAGAGGCCGTTCAGTAAAATATAGATTTTCGCGATTTGATAAGAAAAAGATCAAAAGTCCGTCAATAATTACCATAACCTTTGAACGTGAGGGACACATCAGCGTTCGAAATCCTGTTAAATGCCTTTGAGTTAACCAAAGCTACAGGCCGAGTCTCACCATTCTTGTCTAATGCTCGACAGACTCTTTCCACAATAACCGTTAACACATGTTGGAAATTAAAGATAAAATAATAAAAAATGAACTGTGTGCGAGCATTTATTTTATTGATACACTCTATTTTAATTTAAAAATAAAATAAAAATGTACAAGTATCAAATTTAGCTGACATTGTTTTAATTACCGTCTAGTTTTTTTTTATTTTTTAAAAAGGTTAATTTCGCGGGAAATTAAACAAGGTGGTACTAATTTGTTTACTTTGTCCATATATGGTCCTTTCATGTCACGTGTGGGCTTAGCCACACTTTAGTCATGCATAAAACCATGGATTCACGCGTTTTCAGTGAGAGAGGCAAAAATACATGCAGTGGAACAGATTTCCGACAGAGATCGGCTGAAAGCTCGGCAGGCATCTTGAGAAGCTTGTCTAATAGGTAGATGGAATCGATGTCATAATCCCTTCCT
This sequence comes from Acanthosepion esculentum, assembly GCA_964036315.1. Classification (NCBI taxonomy): domain Eukaryota; kingdom Metazoa; phylum Mollusca; class Cephalopoda; order Sepiida; family Sepiidae; genus Acanthosepion; species Acanthosepion esculentum. Next base: position 55,701,231 of record OZ038513.1, on the reverse strand, counting down.
CCTTCAACTCACTGACACTTCAAACAGGTAGAAGCCGAACGTCGTCATAAAAACAGAATTGCAACAATAGCCGAAACGTTCTACCATTCCACAAGAAAATGCATTTGTTAGTTTATCTTTTCTTAAAGGGTTAATCCAAATTTTATAGAACCTTTTTAAGGACCACTAAAGGTTGTTTGAAACTGTTATCATTTAAAATTATAAGAGTTAATAGTATGTAAATAATCAGAGTACTATTTTCTTTCCCGCTGTTTGTAATGTAAATGTTTGTAAATGTAATGTAAGTAAAAGGATCGCCTTTTTTATTTTAGAATAGTTCGTGTTAAATGGCTGAGAAAATTTCCATTGCATTACAAAAACAATTATCAGAGCAACCTTTTTCATTTATTGTTCTCTTTCGGGATTTTTATTGTAAAATAAAGTTTTTCCTTCTGATTTCCATCAATCTTCGGGTGGTATCGTCTGCTTCCTTCAAACCGCTGTTTATATTACATCGAATGTTGTTAACCTTCATATCTGACTTGATTTCGCTTGTTCCAGAACTGCCCCCTTAAACGTTCTCGATCGCAGGCGGTCGATTTTTTCAATGTGATTTTTTCCAATATACATAAACAGTTGACCTAAAGAAGCCAAAGTTATATATTATTTATCTGAAAGAAGACTATACGATGAGATGCTTTTCCAATTTAGCACATTCCGAAAAAGAGATAGAAGGCTAACAGGCCGATAGTTCGAATGTTCAGACGATTTGACTGCGTTCTTGAAGACTGAAACTACAAAACAGAATTTCCAACATGCAAGAATGGCAGAGAAAGACAATTGCAGAAACTTCTAGGCAAGTTAGTAACGGAAAGCAGAAAGATAAAACTCATCATCAATTGTTAGAAGACGAAAATAATGGTCTTTAGCCAAATGGACATCCAAAGATGTAAACTACAAACTGGAGACGTTAAAAAATTACCGAGGTAGTAAATATGACACTGAATCTGTCTATATTTCTGAGATGAGGTATTATGTAAACTATTTACATTATTCGGACTATTGTCCTCATCTTTGTCGCCATGTTTATTACAACATTTCGGCCTTTCAATATCAGTCTATATTTCTGAGATGAGGTATTATGTAAACTATATACATTATTCGGACTATTGTCCTCATCTTTGTCGCCATATTTATTACAAAGTTTCGGCCTTTCAATATCTGTCTATATTTCTGAGATGAAGTTTTATGTAAACTATTTACATTATTCGGACTATTGTCCTCATCTTTGTCACCATATTTATCACAACGTTTCAGCCTTTTAGTATCTGTCTATATTTCTGAGATGAAGTATTATGTAAAATATTTACATTATTCGGACTGTTGTCCTCATCTTTGTCGCCATATTTATTACTAAATAATAAATATATAAATAATAATAAATTTGGCGACAAAGATGAGGACAATTGTCCGAATAATGTAAATAGTATGACACTGAAATCAGGAAACGCATTAGAATAGCGAAAGGTGTTTTCTAAAGCAAAGTATTAAGATACAAGTAAATTTTGTTAGAAACCATGAAAAAGAGTGCTGAACTGCTATATAATATGGCAGAGAATGCTAGACAATTTTCTCGTAGACGAAGAGGAGACTTGAATCAACAGAGCTTTTAAAAAAGATGCATGGGGATACCATGGAAGGAGCATGTATGTAACGAAGAAGGTTTCAGGAAGATGACTACAAAATAAAAACCTGTGCTTGGGAGCGAATACAAAGATTTGATGATTCTGGGACGTATAATGGTGAAAAACGGTTTAGGGATTTTAATACTCACAGGATATATATTGTGGGAACCTGACATACCTACAAATGGACTCTTCCACACTTATATAATGTGGCTACCAAATTCTAGTAAGGAGGAAGTCACCACGTGTGACTAATGTCGAACACTCTTTTTTTGGCAGAGAGGAACTCGGACGAGGCTTTGCCGGAGGGCAAAATTTCGTCCGGGGAGGTAGACAGTCCCTGAACCCGTTTTTACGGGTTCTAATGGGCATATTTTTGCCCGGGCCTACGGGCTCGGAAAGCCCGCATTAAACCGGCCTTGTGCCATATACGACCCATGTGGGGGGTTGTTAAATATCGGAAGTCACCAGGTGTGAGTACTGTCGAACACTCTGCTTTGGCAGAGAGGAACTCGAAAGAGGCTTTGCCGCAGGGCAAACTTTCGTCCGGGGAGGTAGACAGTCCCTGAACCTGTTTATACGGGTTCTAATGCTCGGAGAGCCCACATTAAACCGGCCTTGTGCCACATGCGACCCGTGTGGGGAGGTTGTTAAATATCGGATGTCACCAAGAGTGTATCACCGTGTGAGTGTATGAGTGAGTCAGGACACCAGTCAGAGAAGTACTCTCCAGTCCACATACTTTGTACTACGTTTCCGTGAATAATATACCGTTTAACTTTATATCCGAGTCTGTGTTATTTTTCTATGATTTCAACACCATAACATCTGGCGACGAGATTCGAAACGACCTAACGAAAAGGAAGACCAAAATTCTCTCTGTCGACCATAACAACTGGCGACGAGATTCAAATCGACCTCACGTAAGGAAAGACTAAAATTCTCTCTTGCCGATGATAACATCTTTCGACGAGATATTCCGAATCACTCAAAGGAAAGAACAAAAATATCCCGTGCCGACCATAAGAACTGAAGAACCAAAGAAGAGAAAGGGTCACGCCATAACTCTAAAGACGTCTAAAGATCCCAGTGTGTTCATCTCAAGTTTGACGAACAAAGAGAAATCTTTCACGAAAGAAAGTTACATATACAACAGTTATAAGTTAATAATCAACTGGAACAAAAAACGGACACTCCAACCGAATGACAGAAAACGTAAATACGAAAAAAGTCTTTGATGCGGACGTCGGATATATTTAGAAAAGTATAAAAGAAATATTTACCCAATCTAAATTAAACCAACAATTTGAAAATACTTACTAGTGAAAAATTGTAAGTAAGATTTTTTCCCCTCATTGCTATAAGTGTTCTTCGCTTCTCCTGAACACACAGAAGAAAAAAAAAAACTATATCTGTTTGGCAGCGTGGTTGTATATGCAAATTTTTTTATCCCCTTTTAGAGAAAATTTGAAACACTCAGACTGTATTAGATGTCTTTTTTTAGTATTACCAACCAGAGCTGAGAAATATTAAGGAAAGGAATTAATCTCTTTTCCCCACGCTTTGAGAAGAAAAATTGTCTAAATTTTGTTTTCTTCCTCTCAGAAAACACGTGTTTGAAGTCCTTATGGAAAACTTTAAAACAATTTTTGTTCAGATGATGAAGGCACAATTTGAACGGCAATAGAAGACTGAGGAACGGCAATAAATGCTGGGAGAAAAATAGCTTCTACAACAAAAAGAACAGGAAGAAAAATTGCTCCTACAACAAAAAGAACAAGAAAAACAAAAAGAACGGGAAGAAAAATTTCAAGAATTATTTCTAAAGACATTGGGTAAAAAGGATGGTAGTGAAAACAACACTGCATTTTCTCACAACACAATTTGGAATTCTATGGAGACATTTAATTATCTGTTTGAAAAAGATAAAACATTTGAAGCTTTTTATAGAAGATATGAAGATCTTTTTGCGGTTGATTGTGAGGATTAGACGAATGCTAAAAAAGTTCGCTTACTTTTGAGAAAGTTTGGAACAGCCGAACATAGTAAGTTCGTCGATTACATTATTCCGAAGAAAACAAGTGAGTTAGGGTTCGATGAAGCAGTAAAACTTTTGTCTGAGTTATTTAGCCCTAATACAACTTTATTCCACAAAAGATGGAAGTGTTTTAACTTGTCAAAACGGGATGACGAAGATTATCTTACATTTTTGTCACATTGTTAATAAGCACTGTGACGATTTTCGTTTGGATGAACCGACAGCTGACGATTTCAAATGTTTAATATTTGCCCAAGGTTTAGTCTCTGCAAAAAATTCGGAGATTAGACGGAGAGTTCTATCAAGACTAGAAAGCGAACCAGGTCTCACATTACAAAAACTAGTGGAAGATTGCCAGCGAGTAATCAGTGTGAAAAGCGATTCTGAAAACATCGAGGAATCAGGCATATCGTATGTTAGGAGAATTAAGTACAAACCAAAAAATTACTCCCCTAAAAAAGGTAAAGAAAGGAAAAAGTACACCCATTCACAATTTAAAAATAGACGACCCTGTGAAAAACAAAAATTACCCCCTAGTCCATGTGGACGTTGTGGTGTACACCATTGGGTGACAGACTGTTTTTACCGTAATAATTGTGGTAAAATTAGCCACAAAGGGCGCGCTGTAGAAATAAAAGGAATAACAGAAGCAGAGTCAGACAAACTGTATCAAACGAAAAAGTAGATAAGAATCTACGAAAATACGTTGTAGTTAACATTCTAAACAAAACAGTTAAGCTGGAACTAGATTCTGGCTCGGATCTCCCAATCATTAATCTTCAGACTTGGAGGAAATTAAAAAACCAACAATGAAAAAGGCAAACAAAACAGCACGTGCAGTAACTGGTGACAAAATCAAATTTGAAGGTGAGCTAACGCTATCTGTAACACCGAATGGCATTACAAAGAAATTAAAAGTTTTCGTCCATAAAAATTCTGAGAATTTGTTTGGAACGGATTGGATGGAACGGTTTAAGTTGTGGCATCAACGAATCAACAATTCTTGCCAAAAAGTGGAAAATATGACAACAGATGCCCAAGACCTGAAAGAAGAATTAAAAGAAAAAATTCCCGAAGTTTTCTCGGCGGGACTTGGAAAATGTAATAAAACAAAAGCCACATTTGAGTTGAAAGAAAATGTTCAACCCGTTTTCAAAAGTAAAAGAAATGTCCCATTTGCATCAGTTGAAAAAATCAACAAAGAATTAGACCGACTAGAAAATGCCGGTATACTATCCAAAGTGAGTTTTAGCGAATGGGCTGACCCCGCTCTATACGTAAGAAAAATGTCCTACCAAATTCGTGTTTGTGCGGATTTTTCAACGGGCGGCATTAAAAGATTACCATTACCCTCTCCCCACGCCGGATGAGACATTTAATAAACTAAATGGTGGGGAAATATTCTCCAAATTGGACTTAAGCGATGCATACCTTCAAATCCCTGTTGGGGAGGAGTGCGCAAAACTTCTATGTATCAACACCCACAGGGGTTTCTACAAGTTTGACAGATTGGCTTTCGGAGTCAAAGTTGCACCCGCTTTATTTCAGCAGGTCATGGATAACATGCTGGGCGGGTTGGACTTTGCGTGTGCCTATCTAGATGACATTGTTATTGCAAGCAAATCTACCGAGGAACATTGGAAACATATCCACAAGGTTTTTGAAAGAATTCAGGATTTCAGTCTCAAAGTAAAAGAATCGAAATGCGATTTTTATATGAATGAAATAAGATATCTCGGGAATGTCATTGATAAGAATGGAAGACGACCTGACCCAAGGCGAGCAGAAGCTATCAAAAATATGCCTGCGCCAAAAAACGTCAACGAGCTCCAAAGTTTTCTGTGACTTGCCAACTATTATCAAGTATTCATAAATAATATGCACGACTTACGAGCTCCTCTGAATGAATTGTTAAAAAAGGGGGAAAAAGATGGAACTGGACAACGGAGTGCCAGTCAGCTTTCGAAAAAATAAAAAATATTTTAAGTCAGTTTTTGAAAAAATGAATAGAGCATTTAAGAAAGCTCAAGGAACTCCTGACATAGCATTGCAGCGGTTCCTGCAAGTTTATCGTATAACACCGAACCCGAATACGCCATCAAATGGCTCACAGGCAGAAATCATGTTTGCCAGAAAGGTGAGATCTGTTTTTGACAAACTAATTCCAAAACAGTCAAAAATATGTAACACCGAAAAATGAAACCAGAAAACGATTTCTTCCATGTCAGAAAATCTTTTTTTAAAGTTTTCAAAAGAATATGCCGTACTGGGAGGAAGGCACGATCACTAGAAGAATCGGCGAAATGGTGTATATTAAACAAGGACCAAGACATACACATAAAAGACATATAAATCAAATCAAAAAACGGTATGAAATAGATTCTAGCAGCACACAGGATGAAGTGGAAGAACCCATCGAGATCATTTATGACACATTTGACCTCGAGCCTCCGCAGCGAAGGTTGGGGAGAAAGAGGAAATTCACCGAACCTTTGACCATTAACCCAAAGAAGAAAAGTATTAACACTTTTTACCAAGTAAAATGCTTGGAAGGGGGGTATTGTGGGGGCCTGACATACCTACAAATGCGCTCTTCCACACTTATATAATGTGGCTACCAATTTCTAGTAAGGAGTCTGTCACCACGTGTGACTCCTGTCGAACACACAGAGAGGAACTCGGACGAGGCTTTACCGCAGGGCAAAGTTTCGTCCGGGGAGGTAGACAGTCCCTGAACCCGTTTATACGGGTTCTAATGGGCATATTTTTGGCCGAGCCTACGGGCTCGGAAAGCCCACATTAAACCGGCCTTGTGCCACATGCGACCCGTGTGTGTGTGTGGGGGGGTTGTTAAATATCGGAAGTCAGCACGTGTGACATCTGTCGAACTCTCTGCTCTGGCAGAGACGAACTCGAACGAGGCTTTGCCGCAGGGCAAAGTTTCGTCCGGGAAGGTAGACACATTAAACCGGCCTTATACCATATACGACCCATGTGGGGGGGTTGTTAAATATCGAAAGTCACCAGGTGTGAGTCGCCCAGAGTGTATCACCAAGTGAGTGTATGAATGAGTCAGTCAGGACACCAGTGAGAGAAGTACTCTCCAGTCCACATACTTTGTACTACGTTTCCGTGAATAATATACCGTTTAACTTTATATCTAAGTCTGTTATTTTTCTATGGTCTCAACACCATAACAATATATTAAAAGGCAAGAAAGTCAGGAGTAAATCAGTGAAGTACCATACCGAATGAGCTTGTGTATATGCTGGTAAAAATTGTGATTGGGATGATGCTATCGTTTCAAACATTGCTTCGGATGATATGAATTTCATGGAATCAAAAAGAGGAAACTATGTTGACAATAAAATGATCGTCGATTCAAATGAAGAAGTCCCTTGAATCGGAAGAGGTAAGGATCTTCGGACGATTGCTGCCATACACCATGGACTGAACATTGGAACAACGAGGGGAATTTAATGAAAATGGGTCTGAAGAGAAACAGCTGGAATTGCTGTGACAACAAAAGAGGAAAGAAGGCCCAGAGAATTCAAGACTCAAGGGACTTAGTGAAAACAAGTGAACCAGCGGTAAACAGCAATGACCCACTCCACGTTAGTATAGTAGGGGGAAATAGTAATTTCTGTTATAATATTAGCAGGCTCCTTATAAGGAAACCTTTGGTGTTCCTTCACCGAACACCCAGTGCAACTCTCGTTATTTTTATGTAATTCCTGGATATCGGGCTGGGATGAAGTTGTAGTATCTGTTCTTCTTATGGTTGATTATATTAGTAATCTTATTCTTATATTACTTTGTCACCTATGAAATGACGAACTTGATAAGAACTAAATAAAACGCTTTTGAAATGTTGAATAACTAATTTATTTAGTTGCAATAGGCACTATGTTGAAGAATAATTGTTCTCCGATGCACATTTAAATTCTTGATTCCATCTTTCAAAGAATTCTCATCCTTTGATTGGATAAACTGTTCAAATGCTTTGATTACCTCTTGCTTATTAGAGAATGTCTTGTTGCATATGAAAAGCTCAAAATGTTTAAATAAGTGATAATTAGTAGGAGAGATGTCGGGTGAATATGGAGGAATTATGTTTAGTTTAAAATTTGTTGAATTTTTGTTTGTTAATGGGTTCATCTCCCTCCCCTTTCATCTTTTCATTATTATAATTTTAATGTATTGTTATCATCACCCAATTTTTATGGGCGCGTTTGTGTAGGTTCCCCTTGTAAGGTTGTGGTGTATGGAGGATTGAATGGTGACGGACGAGTTCTTGTGATGAATGTGTCAATTGTAATGTATGAATGGCTCGCGAATCTGATTAGCTAGGTATAGGATAGTTAGTTACGACCAGCCTTTAACCCTCCCCCTCTTTTGGCCTTGTGCCACAATTTCTGTATTTTCAGGAATAAATCAACAGGTAAATATGGAGGATGAAGAAAATTTTCATAATTCAGACTATGCAGCTTTGGGATTTAGGAGCGGCGGCCGTTCGTTGTCATGCAGCAAAATTAGACCATCCTTATTCACAAGTCTAAGATGTTTCTTTTCGTGCATACACTCAATTTCTCCACAATAGAATGTTGCTGTTATCGTTTTCCTTTGAGGCAAACATGAATAATGAATACCCCTTTGAAAGGCCACCATACAGTAACCATTAATTTTTTAGGGTGCAGTTGAAGTTTCGGGTATTATTTTGGTGATTCACAAAGTGATGTCTTTTTAGTCTCATTCAGTTCATGCGGAACTAACCTATCTATTTTCTTCACTTTTCCAAATACTCTCAGGTGCCGAGAAACTGTTGTACGAGATGTTTCGAGTTTTGATGCAAGTTTTCGGACTGTGATTCTCGAAGTTTTGATCAACCAGAGAACTCAACTTATCATGTCTGATAACCAATCATGGTCTTCTCCTTGGTTTATTTTCAAGACTATAATCTCCTGAACAAAATTTCTGAAACAATCTCTGTACAGACCTGAATTCACTAAAACCATTACCAGAAGCCTCTTTGATATTTCGAATGCTTCAGAGGCAGAATAACCAAGTTTGTGCTGATACCGTATGATTACTCGACATTGTTTCATTGTAATCATTTTCATTAAGCTTATGAATAACAGTATATTGAAAGAAAATTATCTGGGAAGAAAGAGTCAGTAATAAGTCAAGATGCTTTTATATACCAAGGAGGTGAATTCCTTAGACGACTGGATCAACAACTAACCAAAAAATGCGTCATCTCATGTGTCAAAATCTAATAATTAAATATTCGACATGCAATAACTAAGCAACCAATTCCGATTGAAATATAAAATTTTCTATTAAAATTGATTTCAGGGAAATAGATTTCTCCTGTCCAGTAACTGTTATCGCTCTTTCCAATATCTATGCGATCTTCCTTCCTAATATATTGCCTGAAGAACTGTTGAATCACAAAATCTTCGTTATATCGTATATTTTTTCTTCCAATTAGATATATCTTTTTTAATTTTACAACTAATTGTTCAATTTTAAAAATATATATAAGGTCTTTCCATGTCATGTTAGAGGGAGTCCTGGGTATGACGATAAACAACATCCGCGCCCTGGGTATGACGATAAACTACATCCGTGTGCTGGGTAAGACGATAAACTACGTCCAACAGCAAGGCCTCTGATAATACGTTTTTAAAAAAATAATGCTGCCAGCTGTATGTTTTTGAAAAAAAATATTACCAGCTATACGTTTTTGAAAAAATAATATTATCAGCTCTACATTTTTGAAAAAAAAATTTGACAGAAATGGATTTTTGACAAAACAAAAATATTACCAGGAAAAAAAAGTTGTCGGCAAAAATGACCCATTGAGGTTGATATGCCGTAAAACAAAACAAACCAAACCATGTTAGAAGGCTTAATTGTCCAAGTGATCCCAAGAACGGAGCTGTCTGGAGTTCCAACACCTGTATGCCCACTCATGACACTAAGGTCAAAGGGTAAGGACCAGAGTGAACGCAACCCACCCCCGAAGACCTCAGCGGAGGAATAGGCAAAGATCTACATGATCTCAATGGCCAAATTGGCGCAAAATGCCAGCGTCAGTCGGGCTGGCGTCACCAAGGCAGACCTTGACAGAGCAGGCACCCGACAGCCCGATGCAATCAGCCAGATTTAACCTGTCTCAATCCCCCTTGAGCCGCGTGGGAGGCGCCTCTGACCAAATATGTGGATTTTTCCGTCGTGTTGTCCACGAGAATCAGATTAATTTCACGCGGATGGTCTCGTCAAACTCTCTAGGATTCACCATCACCGCCACCGTGACAAGGGAACAGGAAGAAAGGGTGAAGATCCCGTTGCTCTGGTGCCGACAACCATATCCATTTTAGTTGCTGGTGCTGCTAAATGCCCACAAGTCGTGTACTTTCCGTTATTTGGTATAGTTCTTTGTTACTAATCCTATAGCAACATTCTACGAGGTTCCAATAATGTTGGTCCTCGCTAAGACTGGCACACTTCATTCGCTCGAATCTGTTGGTCTGAGAAAGCGGCTGTATATAGCTGACAGTTTAGATAATTCTGAAGTAGTTTGGTGGCATGAATGACGTCTGAACGTCACGACCTGACGAGGCTATTTAAGAACAAGACTCAAGTTTTCATTATAATATTTCGCGAATTTGCTTTATTTTGTTTTACAATATATCACCTTCAATGGGTTATTTAATACCGACAAAGATTTTTAAGATAGGTTCTTATGAATAGAACATGTATTCTTTGGTTTATTTGGTTTCAGCTTACTTTGTTTTACGGCATATCAACATCTCAATGAGTTATTTAATGCCGACAATATCTTTAGGATTAGTTCGTAGGAATATAATATGTATTCTTTGGTTTGGATTATTTTGTTTTACGTCATATTTTCTCAATAGGTTATAGAATGCCGACCAGATTTTTAGAATATGTTCTTGTGAATAGAAGAGGTATTCTTTGTAAGATATCAGATTGTAGATCGGGGTTTAGGTTTATATCGTTTTATGGCATACCAGCTTCAATGGCTTATTTAATGCCGACAAGATTTTTAGCGTTATTTAGTATGAATAGAATATATATTCTTCGGTTTACTTTGCTTTGGTTTATTTTGGTTTACGGCATTCAAACCTCATTGGTTTATTTAATGCCGACAAGATTTTTAGCATTATTTAGTATGAATATAATATGTATTCCTTTAAGAAATCAGTTTGTAGATCAGGTTTCATTAATGCATTTTTCTAAAGAGGGTTTTTGCCGAGAGTGGAATATTGTTTTTTTCAAAAATTTATTGCAGGTAATATACATATAATATCTTTTTAAATGTATTCTTGGTAATTTTTTTCAAAAACGTTTTGCTGAATATTTTTACTATAAAAATCTATTTTTTTGTTTTCATACTCTTTTGACCCCAGTGTAGGTGTTAACTATTTCGCTATAGCTGGACCCTAACCGGTGCTACCACTCCGGGTCAATGTTGACCTGGAAACAACTGCATTAATAGCTGGATCCATGCTTCTCAAAACCTCCTTGCTGTCGGATGTAGTTTATCGTCTTACCCAGGATATCTCAATGCGGAGCATTCTCTGTCTAATTTATCGTTAGTAAAGGGTCAACAGTTACTTCAAGCAGAATAATGTAGGAAATTATGGAGAGACATGTCCGTATGCACCCTGATATAACAAGGCACAAAAGAAGATGTAATCTGCGCCAAACTTTGCTTGCTTCAGGGAAGGAGGTTGGCGCTGCCTCCTAACTTGTATTGTGAAATGCATCTCCCATGGCATTCTGATGATTTTCTTCATCACTTCATTATAATAATCTTCAGATTGAAGCGCAGTACTAGATTGGTGGCTAGGTCTCATCAATTTACGGATGAACTGGCTAGAACCGGAAGTTCTACGCTAAAAAGTTTCTTCTATCGCATTTCTCGCTTGTGGGATTCTCTTCCGCCTTCTTGCTTTCTAACCAACTTTGACCTTCAAAAATGAAATCGTGTTCTTATTCGTTATCGACTATCGTCTTGATTCCTATTCCTTATCGTATCACACTCAGTAACCGCTTGTTTCTCAGTGGAATTACCGCCTTGCCTGGGGTGAAATGATTAGAAATATATTAAGACTGCTGTTCGAAATACATCGATAACTTAAAACCCAAGTTTACTCTATGCTATTAGCAAAATGCAACAGAATACGAGTTGTAGCATGTTAATTTGAAGAGGAAAAGAATTTCAGTGCCTACTGTAGTGCTTTTTAGAGATCCTATGGACTCTCAAGTAAAAGAATAGAGATGTGGTAATGTCAATCTCTTTCGCACTATGGAACTTGAGAAAGGCATGAATCAAACACTTCTCTGCTCCCCCCGGCTTTATCTATGGATAATTAACAGGTTAGATTTGGATTTCCAACACGGGTAGTTAACCAGTCTAAGAGAAGTCCTGTATACTAAACAATGGTAATTGTGACGGGATTCCACTTCAATATGCCAGGTGTAACTGCAAAATTGTCCAAATCGCGTAAAAGCAAAATTGTTCATTTTTTAGATTAAGGTCTGATACGGTGTATCTTAGAAGTGATTAAAGATATCTTACTGGAATTCTCCGGGATTTTTATAACACTATTGGACTCTACTTTGAGCAATGAGAACGTATAATTACTGTTCAAGCTTAACAGAAGAATTTTAATGAAATCGATCATAAACGAAAATGACATTCTCATCGTTAATTAATCATAGCTAAGGAGCAGAAGCTCATGAAGGATTGAAATTAAATTCATATATATATATATATATATATATATAATTAAGTAATTCATCGAGTCTGAAACCTCAACAGAATGCTGTAAGCACTGTCACAGAATGCAGAAAGCACTGGACGGCCGTTTCGTCCTATATTTGGGACTCATCAGCAGTGCGCATCCACTACCGAGAATTGAAACCCGGACAGTTAGGTTGTCAATCGAACACCCTACCAACTGTTCTACGGGCCTCGGTGACGAAGAGGTAGCTATATATATATATATATATATATATATATATATATATATATATATATATATATATATATATATATATATATATATATATATATATATATATATATATATATATATATATATATATATATATATATATATATATATATATATATATATATATATATATATATATATATATATATATATATATATATATATATATATATATATATATATATATATATATATATATATATATATATATATATATATATATATATATATATATATATATATATATATATATATATATATATATATATATATATATATATATATATATATATATATATATATATATATATATATATATATATATATATATATATATATATATATATATATATATATATATATATATATATATATATATATATATATATATATATATATATATATATATATATATATATATATATATATATATATATATATATATATATATATATATATATATATATATATATATATATATATATATATATATATATATATATATATATATATATATATATATATATATATATATATATTCAAGGATCTTTTTCCAACTTATTCAAGACTATTCTCGTCCTCTCACCATCTATTGTTCTCTCTTTTTGAAACTTATTCACCGTGGTCTTTCTGGTTCTTGAATGGACTTTGAAGAAGGAAGCAAGAATATGAATATTGGTACCATTACTGAAGGCCTGAATGATTTTTTCCTCTTACCATTGCTCATTTGGAAAGACTGTGGGACTGATATAAAACGATTTTAACCGGTTCTTTTTCTAGCTGAATAACTCAAAGGGTTTTCAGTGATTCTTGCGACAAATGGTGTCAACATAGCTAAACGTTTTATCTGAAAACCTGGAAAAAAGAAACTCAATTATTTTTTTGTTTTTTTCAAAATATAAAATATTTTGTGGGTTGGGCAATTATGCTGTTACACAATTTGGACACTTTTGCTATTACACACGGTCATTTCCCAAGAATGAATGAATAATATATATATATATATATAAAAAAAAAATCTCGCGAAAGTTATGGTGATTTTCTAAGCGTAGCGTAGCTGTGGTACAAGGGTGAAAGTATATGACACCCAGTTAGGATCGAACTTACTACTCAGTTGTAATTGTTTCCAGCAATACAAGCTTGCTAGCGTCTACACCACGTCAAGATGCCCATATCTGGGGTTTTATGACTGCCTACGTCCTGAAGAGAGAGAGAGAGAGAGAGGGAGAGAGAGAGAGAGAAAGAGAAAGAGAGAGAGGGAGAGAGAGAGAAAGATCTAGGTTTCCAAACTGTAGAGAGAGCAAGGTGAAGCGACACACCTTTTCGAATTCTGAATAGTATCTAACAAATAATAAAGAAAAGGAAGCTGTGGAGAATCATGATGACTTACACCCTGAACAAGTATAATATTAACAAATATCTTCAAAGGTAGACTGAGCTCCCACATCTTAGGTGGGAATCAGTTTAGGAGAAAATACACTTATATATTTCCCAAGGATGTATTATTCAATTAATTGATGTTTCCTAACTCTTCCACACCAAGTAATCCCTTGTGTCTCAGTGAATTTATTCCCTTACTTGAGGTGAAGTCTTTTGAAAAAAATTAGATATATAGATAGATAGATGGATAGATAGAAATAAATTCAAAAGGAAAACCAATTCTTTGCCGACGTGTTTCTCCCTCTGATGGTCTTTATAAAGGCAAATGTAAGGCTTTTACTTTACAGCAAGTATTTATAGCCAGAAGTAAAAATATACTCAGGTTATAAACATTGAAAGTCAAGGTAAACAATAGAGGAGGCTAAGTGAAAAATACATCGTTTTGTAGTCTAATAACATATAGCATATAACCTTATTTACATTAATCGGACTATTGTCCTCATCTTTGTCGCCACATTTATTACAACATTTCGGCCGTTGTACGCTCCGGCCTTCTTCAGGTGGTTGGAATGTCGAACTGAACGCTTTATTTCGCTCACTGGGGTAGACTGTTCTAGTTTCACGTGGCATGTTTAATAGAAGTCAGTTATCAGTTATCTCCTGTTAATTTTTCCCTCTGAAAGTTCTCCACTGCCTTAACCGGGCATTGAACTCACACTCTTTGGGTCCTGCCACTGGATCTAACCAACGCCTTCATCCACTCTACCATGTGTCCTCGTGGACACATGGCGCAGTGGAGCGTACAACGGCCGAAACGTTGTAATAAATATGGCGACAAAGATGAGGACAATAGTCCGATTAATGTAAATAGTGTACATAATACCTCATCTCAGAAATATAGACAGATACTGAAAGGCCGTAACGTTGTAATAAATATGGCGACAAAGATGAGGACAATAGTCCGAATAATGTAGATAGTGTACATAATTCCTCATCTCAGAAATATAAACAGATACTGAACGGCCGAAACGCTGTGATAAACATGGCGACAAAGATGAGGACACTAGTCCGATTAATATAAATAATGTATATAATACCTCATCTCAGAAATATAGACAGCATATAACCTAATAACATATAACCTAATAACATATCACCTAATAACATAGTCAATTCTCACTCAAATGATCTCAAATTTTAACAAAATGTGTAAAACATTTATTTTTAATGTTCCATTTTTTCAGTGTGAAGAATGACGTCCCCCGAGAAATGAAAATGCATTTTGTGTATTAGAATATGCACGAACACAGTCAAAGAAAAGTGGACAGCACATATTTTTGAAAAAAATCACCAATTGCAAAGCAGATTTAGACATATAGCAAAAAATTGAAAGGTGCTGGAGAATGTTACGCAATACATGCTACAGCGTGTTTGGCAGGAGCTGGACTACTGACTTCGTGTGTCGGTCACAAGTGGCCGACATACTGAACATTTGTGCAGCTTTGTTATAAAATCTATATCCCTTTGAATATCTTGTTCGAATTTTGATAAATAAACCTTTTATTAGTTCAGCATAAAGTCCAT
>OZ038513.1:55650515-55680515 GCA_964036315.1 Acanthosepion esculentum | reverse complement strand
AGCTCCTCGGAGCAGTTACCATGAAAGTATTTGTAGATATTTTATCAGGCTATCCTATAAATTCTGTCCGAAATATTATATATGTAATTTAAATCTAATTTTGCGGTATTCTAAAATGTCAAATGCTATTGATTGATAATCATATGAATTTAGAAGCCTTTTAGTTAATATGTGTTCTTTATACAGAATAATTTGACTGAATTAATTACTCATATTAGCCTCTCAAAGATGGAGGTGTCGAAGGACCACTGAATTAATTACTCATATTAGCCTCTCAAAGATGGAGGTGTCGAAGGACCATTTAAGGCACATAATTCCTGATGAGCTTAAAAAAAGGGGACTCTGCAGCCGAAGAGACTCGAAGTATTCGCTCAACTTATGGAGAAGAATGCCTGAATGAAAGTACTTGCAGAAGATGGTTTGCTAAATTCAGAATTGGAAATTTTAGTCTTGAAGATGAAGGCCGAACAAGACGTCCAGTTGAGTGTGATTATGAGCTTCTTGTGGCATCACCTGAAGAATTGGCAATGGAGCTTCGTTCAACCCATGCAACTGTTCAGTCATCTTCAAATTGTAAAGAAAACGGTTGACTCATGAATTGTTTGAAGTCATCCGTAAATCTCGAGCTGACATCTGTTCTTCTGTTCATTCTTGGGAGCTCATCCCACCCTTTTTGTATAGACATGTGACTGGTGATAAAAAAGTGAATTATTTGTCAAAATGTTAAACGTCGTGTAGACAGTGGCTTGGTAATGAGGAAAAGGTCAAATACAACCGAGAATGGGATGTCATGCGCAGAAGGTTATTTTCTCAGTGTGGTGGGATTGCAAAGGAATAATTCGCTTTGGTTTGCTACCAACTATTGCAACAATCAAGGATCAAGTTTACTGTCAGCAATTAGAGTGTTTGAACGCGGCTTTGAAGGAAAAAAGACCTGTTTTAGCGAATCGAGAATTAGGACAATGCACAACCCCATCCTGCAAAAATGCCATCCCAGAAGATTGAAGAACTTGGTTGGGAAAAAATTCCTCTTCCTCCTTATTCTCCGGACCGTTATCCTTTAGACGACCATTTTTACCGTAGTTTACAGAATCATTTAGATGGATTAACTCTCAAAAGCGATGAGGAGGTCGAAACTGACATTTCAGAGTTCTTCTCTTCGAAACCGAAAGATTTCTTTAGTAGTGGGATTAAAAAGTTTGTAAGCAGATGAAAAGAAATCATAGATAATCATGGAAACAACGCCGATGAATAAATTTCAATAAAATGTTAAACTTGTTTTTTTTTATGATTCAAAATCCGGACAGAACTGATTTAACGAATTAACGAATATTTTTTCTGTCTTTAAATAACCCGCAATGCTTGAGAATGTAAACAGCTTTCTTTGGTAGGTGAAAAATAGAATACCAATCATCTCTTTGGAAAATAGAATTATGTTATAATTCTTTAGCGAATAGTATTACTTTGTTTTCAGTGAAACGGGTGTAAAAGTAGGATCCTAGCTTATAAGAAAATAAATTTCTTCATTTATCCTTTTTCCAACCGATCATAAGCAAACTACATCTTTGTAACTAATCAGATAAGGAAAAGAATAAAACAAATTAATGCCTAAATCAACCGAGAGTGTCTCTGATTATTTTTCAACGATTTAAAAGAATCAGGATTAAATCTAAGCTTTCAATAATCGATTAGCTGCCTTTCAATATTACACTGAAATTTATTTAAACTGGTTTATCCAATTTTCTAGATTTCAATTTTGGTGCATCGAAATTCCAACGATCATAGATTATACATAAATAAATAATTGGCCACTCGATATCGAGGACACCCGTTGCAATGCACAGCTAGCTAGCGCATATTGCAACTTTTGCACAGGCATTTTTGCAATTTCCCACCTGGGAAATGCCCACAGAGCCCACCTGCAGTTTATACTGTTATTGGCGTGTGCAGAGCCAATTAACAGTTTTTAGAGCGTTGGTGCGAACCCAGCGTGATCATAAATTTAACAAGGCTGGCCACCTCAACTCGAAATCACGGTGTTTTTGTGATATCGTGCTAGCATTGGCCAACGAGGTCTTCCACACAGTTTCCTCTCCCAAATTCCCTCACATGGTTTTGGTGGACCCGTGGCTATGGAACAGACACTTGCCAAAGGTGCCCTGCGCTTGGAGTCCAATAGCTGCTGAAATTAATTCCAGCCAGGATTCGAACTCGAATAGATTATACATACATACATACATATATATATATATATATATATAATGCTAGGTCAAAATATTACTGCACCTATCCTTGGGGTTAATTGGTTTGGTTTGTTTTGGTTTGTTTTATGGCATCATCAGTGGGTCATTTAATGCCAACTTAATTTTGAAATAAATTCATAGCGATAGTTTGGTTTAGTTTGGTTTGGTTTACAGCATATCAACCCCAGTGGGTCATCCAACACCGACAAAAGTTTTGTTGCTGGTCATGTTTGTTTTCTTCACAAATCTATTTTTGGCAATATTTTTTCTTCAAAAATGTATTGCTGGTATTAAAATCTATTTTTACACTTTCATAGTGTTTTGACCACAATTTGTGGCTTAACTATTTGCCCATAGCTGGGACCCTAACAGATGCTACCATCTCGGATCAGGGTGGACCTGAGAACACCAGCAATTAAGAGGTGGTTCCACGCTCCTCAAAATCTCCTGATCAGAGATCTTGCTGTTGGATATAGTTTATCGCCTTACCCAGGATGCGGGTGTAGTCTATCGTCACACCCAGGACGGCCTTGGGTTTAAGGTTAGTATCTATTGTTTTCTTAAAAGACCCAAACTACAGCCTAGCAGCCAGGTTAGTCTAATGTAGCTCTACATTAAACACTAAGATATCTATTCTATAGATTTTACCTATTTCTTTATATTTTCTTGCCAGTCAATCGATTTTCCTCACTTGTTCCGATTTTAGTTTTTCTCATATCACATTTTGTGCCAATCTTAAAGCCATTTTCTCTTCCTTTGCGCCTTGACAATATTTGTTCTTTATTTTTTGTTTGTTCTGAAATCGCTCTCTCCAATTCGTTACAATATCCAAAAATGTTTACTTGTCAGCCAATAACGTTACAATATCTTGCTTTGATTTAGAAATTATATCTTTCTTACCAACTGACGCAAACTTCATATATCTGTGGCAAAAAATGAATGAGAATAATTATATTATAGATATTTATTTGCAATATTATTAATAACCCATAGTCCGCCATTAAACTCTCACACCGAATCAAGTCTTGATTAAAATCCCAGAGGACGGTAGTCTTTGAGTATAGAATCCAGGGGTTGGCAGTGAATATTTCGAAGACAGTAGGGAAGCGTAGTTCAGGTTAGCAGTGGATATCCCGATAAAGTAGCAGAGCGTAGTTCTTCCTTCTGTTATTTCGCCTGACAGGTTGGCATTGGATATTCGGAGAGAGTAATCAAAATGGCCGCCTTTATACACGACGGATTGAATATTTCACGTCTCCTGATTGGTTTACCTTCAATTGGGAAAATATAAAGTGAGTCAAGTCATTTGGGTTTATTCACTAGTACATAATGTACTCAAAATAACTTAACAAAGACAAGTTAAAGGTGAATAGTCAGACTGAAAGGCTGAATAAATAACAGCGCCATTTTAAAAATCTTTTTAAAAATATACGTGACATTTTAGATTTATGAGGTCGAGAAAATTATTGGAAATGCTCTTGGCATTATAACTAAAAACTTTACAGATGCAGATTTTTAAACGGCTTTAAAAACACCAGAAGTAAGAAAGCAGCGAGATTTGATAATATTCTTCTGGGGGTTTGGAAGTTCCAGTATTTCAACAATATTCTACTCCAATTCTACAGCACCACATGTAATAGAGAAAGATGGACAGAAGGCTGCATACTTCATTCCCCCCCCACACACACAAAAGGAGATCTAGAATCTGCATAAAATATAGAAGAATCATACTCGCCGCCATTGCGACAATAATTTAAATGTCAATGCTTCAATTAGAATTCAGCCGGAAGCAGAGATGGTTCTCCTAAAAAATCAAAATGGCTCTCGTAAAAAAAAAAAGAGATCAACTGTTGGACAAATCCTGACTGTTCGGCAGATATTTGAAGGCGTCGGAGTATAGAATCTACAAACCGTCTTACTTTTTGTAAATTTATCTAAAGCCTTTGATTCTGTGCATAGGGTAAAATTAGAGAAGATCTTTGTGCCATAATGATGCTATACAAAAATATGGAACCATCTCTGATATTTCTACAATCTTATGCGAAAGATAATTGCGTGTTGCACGCCAGTGGTGGTGAATAAAACAAGAACTCGCGATTGGTCTACTGCTCTGGACACATAGCCATGGAGCAAGTCCGGTTTGTCGACCAGCAAACAACTGCAATGAACAGCTATGTTCTGACAACGAATTCCATCCTAATGACCCTCCAATTTTGATGCAGGTTTGCTGGTTTTGTTTAGCGACATATCAACCTCTAAATGTTATTTAAAGCCGAAATCTTAATATGTTGTACACAATTTTTAAACTAAATATATTTTGAGTGCAGTTGTATGTTTTCAACTACAGATGAAATGTATTGTTGGTCATTTTGCTATAAAATTTATTATTGGTAAACCTGCAATAAAATGTATTGTTAGTAATTTTACTATAAATATACA
Source organism: Acanthosepion esculentum (assembly GCA_964036315.1). Lineage (NCBI taxonomy): Eukaryota > Metazoa > Mollusca > Cephalopoda > Sepiida > Sepiidae > Acanthosepion > Acanthosepion esculentum. Next base: position 55,675,833 of record OZ038513.1, on the reverse strand, counting down.
GTGCAACCCGGATATAAGAGACCCTGATATAAGAGAAACCCGGATATAAGAGAGATCTTCTCTGGTCCCAAATTAGAGCCTATGTTAATGTATATATAATAGACCAAACCCGGATAAAGATAAACCCGGATATAAGAGACTTCTTCTCCGGTCCCGACAACTCTCTTATATCCGGGTTACACTGTATATTGTTGGTAATTTTTAATATTAAGTATATTAATGTATCGCTGTAATTTTTAATATTAAAATATATTTTTTTATACATTCCTATTTTTTCTTTTAGGGGAGATGAATCACTATCTGCTGGAAACCTAACAGGTGTTACCACCGCGAATTAGGTTGGACTTAGAACAACAGCAATTAAGAAATGGCTCCACGCTCTTTAAAACCTCCAATCTCCCGCTCAGAGGCCTTGCGGCCGAATGCAATGTATCCTCATACCCAGGACGCCTTAATGCCGGAGAGGTATGGTTGACGTGATAGACTAAGAATGTCCGAGCTAGCTCGAATGAATATTTTTTTTTTAATAATTAAATGTAGATATATTTCCAATATTTTAATTTTCATTCTGTATTAAACTATTTTTGAATAAAAAAATGTTTTTGAAATTACTGCATATTTAAATTCCTAGGTGACACCCTGTACATTTCTGGACATTTTTCGTTTATAAAGCAATATTATTCGGACTAATAAACGATTATCCTTCTTTTAATCCGAATATGTCCATTGCACATGCCAAATCAAATAGCACTGGGGCTCCTTTCAGATTTACACACTGAAATTTAAATCACACAAAAGAAAAAAACAAAAAAACTCTTAACATGATCGATTCATTTCAAACCACGAAAAATCAATTTCGAATTTATTATTCTTAGGTTGGGAATCTACGAGAAGAACTTAACAAACGTTTGTTTCCAGAAAATATTCTTGAAGGGGGTTGTTTCAGTCGAAAGGATCTGATCTCCTCCTTTTTTTATACCGACAGAAGATAAAGTTCCCGCGTCCAATTGAATTACTATAACTAGAACCATTTATAAATGGCCCTGCGGTGCTATTAATCAAACATTTCACTAGAAGCCCAGAACAAAAGTCGGGAACAATAAATATTGTATCACCAAGAAATCTTGCCAGGAACGAATTCCTGTTTTGATTTGTTTCGGGGAACCTCTTGAATCGTCTAAATTTTCAATGATGTTCGATTTTGTATTTCCTTTATGATGTATATTGCGCATGCGCCAGATCGATACAGTAAATCCAATGGTTGGGGAAGGGGCTCTAAATATCTTATAAAACGCTGTCTAAGGAGTTTTGTGTTTGCGCGCAATTGTTTTGCTAAAGAACCCACCCGAGGCGAGATATTGTATTTACCGGATATTTGTTTAAAATATTAAAGGAAAAATCAGAGACAAAGCATAAAAACCGAATAGAACAGAGATCGATAAATAAAAAAAAATATAATTATGCATATAACAATCCTATTCAGACGCGTACTTTAATTTCGGGCCGTTCCTAGAAGTTTCTTTTAGGTTATCTATACATTTTTTGAAAATGTCCTCCGAGTAAAGGTATGATTCATTCATTTACAAACTTTCTCTTTTTAAAAGTTTTCGCATCATAATTGTTTGATTTATGTCCTAATTGATGCATATATATATATATATATGAATGATAGAAATTATTAGGAGGATTTGATAATTATATTTAAGTAATTCATCGAGTCTGAAACCTCAATAGAATGCAGAAAGCAATGGACGGCCGTTTCATCCTATATTTGGGACTTATCAGCAGTGCGCATCCACTACCGAGGCTTGGTGATAGTAATCGTGGCTCCAGGGGGCACAGTCCTATGGTTAGAGAGAATCTCAGTAGAGTTCCACCACGGAATATGTGAGCGAGCGGCGCTATATTGAGTCTGATTTTGCTATCTCTTCGTCACTGAGGCCCGTTGGAACAGTTGGTATGATGTTTGCTTGACAACCTAACTGTCAGGGTTTCAATTCTCGGTAGTGGATGCGCACTGCTGATGAGTCCCAAATATAGGACGAAACGGACGTTCAGTCTTTCTGCATTCTGTTGAGGTTTCAGACTCGATGAATTATATATATATATATGCATCTACCTAACCTGAACAAAATAAACTATGAAATCTCCACAAATATTCATAAATGCCTATAATTGGTAACCATTGGTTTATACCAACGGCTTCCCATACTTAATACTTCCCCTTTTGACTCTCGCGTGGTCATGTGTGACGTCACGAGCTGCGACACGATTTTTGCTTCCGCGTCTCGTATACACAAGTTTGTCGTTGCTTTGAGATTTTTCATACAACAAAAACAGACTATCATTAATGTTTCGTCGGTGTATTGTTTAGTATATGGAAATGTAATTGTCATCATTGATAATGGCTTATGTTAGCCGAAAGCTTAGATTGGATTTAAACATGTATCATCTTGGTGATTTCCTTTTGTCTTTCAATGATAATGCTATTAAGCTTATCAGACAATATGAAAGGAACTTACTTAAAATAAGTAGACAAAACTTTTCTATATTATTTAATGAAACATGCATTAATATATATATATATATATATCCATATATATATATATATATATATCCATATATATATATATATATATATATATATATATATATATATATATATATATATATATATGTATATATATATATATATATATATATATATATATATATATATATAGTATAATTTAACTGATTTAAAATATGATTTATTCGCTACACAGGAATTACCATGTTTTAAAAATCGAAGCTATAACTTCAAATTTAATTATAAAATTAAATTAAAACCATTAGTTCTGTTTCATCTTCAAGCGAATTTAGGAATAACTTATTTTTAAATTTACTGAGTTTTAAACGCACATATAAATTCATAATTTCATGTTTCCAAGGATACAGAGAAATCCAATCATTTAGACAGGGGCGGTAGCGTGTTCATTTTTATTAATTATTATTGTAGCAATTTTGAGTTATTTTCGAAAAGGAAGTTAAGTCTAGGGAGGATAGGGGTGTATTTTTCAATGAATTTTCGCTTGAAGATGAAACAAATCTACTGCTTTTAATTTAATTATATGATAAAATTTGAAGTTTTTAGCTTCGGTTTTTGAAACATGGTAATTCCTGTGTAGCGAAGAAACAATATTTTAAATCAGTTAATTTATAATATTTATGGTCTGTAAATTTACATTGAGCACTGTTTTGTAAAAATAAAAATATCAATAAGAACACCGGATTATATATCTTACTATTCATTCTTTTTATTAATATATATATATATATATATATATATATATATATTAATATTTTTGTAATTTAGGGAGTAAATTCTCTTTTAAATATGTCTAGATGTTGTATAAATACTTGTACCCTGAACAACATATAAATTTGGGTAGATTGTTCTAGTTCCACGTGCTATGCATCTTCAGTTAAAGAGAATAACTATTTCCCTTTAACTCAACTCTGCAAGTTTTGATTCCCCACTGCTGTGTCCTGATATTACTCTCAGATCTCTTTGGGTCTAATCACTGGAACTAACCAATGTCTTTATCCACTGGGCCATGTGTCCTTGAGTCATCCGGAAGGGGTATGGCACGTGGAATCTACTCCGGTGGATGAAACAAAGGGTTCGGTTCAAAATTACAATCACTTGAAGGAGGCCGAAGCGTGCAACGGTAGAAACGTTGTGAATTTGCCAGTGAAGATGAGGATAACACTCCGAATAATGTAAATAATGCAAGAAATCATAATACCTCATCTCAGAGATATAGACAGATATTGAATAAGGCCTGAGTGTACAACAGCCGAAACGTTGTGAATATGGCGATGAAGATGAGGATAACAGTCCGAATATTGTAAATAATGCAAGAAATCATAATACCTCATCTCAGAGATATAGACATATATTGAATAAGGCCGGATCGTACAAAAGCCGAAACGTTGTGAATATGGCAATAAAGATGAGGGTAACAGTGCGAATAATGTGAATAATGCAAGTAATCATAATGCCTCATCTCAGAGATATAAACAGATCTTGAATATGGCTGGAGCGTACAACGGCCGAAACGGTGTGAATATGGCAGTGAAGATGAGGATAACAGTCCGAATAATGTAAATAATGCAATTATTCATAATACCTCATCTCAAAGATATAGACAGATGCTCTTTAATCTAGCGTCAATATTTATCTATCCTAGACTTTCTCATAAGCAGCAGTTACTTTTCCCGCTTACGAATGTGCGGGAGGTGTAATGGATAGCTTCTCTGACAGTGAAATCGGAGAGCAGCGTTCGAATTGCAAGGTTGTTGTTTTGTTCTTTTTTTGGACTCCAAATTCAGTTTTTAGCTGGCATGCATTTACGATGTTACATTCGTCATTACGTTCGGCTTCCATAAATGGCTATTAATTGTTAATGAATTAAGTCGATTTCAGTTTTAGGGTGGATTCATCTTTGAAGCGAACGTGTATCATCGTGCACGATAATACCCTTTCAACTCGCGCACAGCTGACAATTGCGTGCCAAAAGAAAAGGATTCAATGACTCTTAATTAATGGAATAGTTTCATAATCTCTGTAGATCATAATCCAGTAGACGACATTTCCGCAAGAATAGAGAAATAAGCCGCTGTAAAAAGTCGAATCAGTAAAAAAAAAAAAAAAAAAAAAAAAGTTAAAAGAATCAAAATATGAAAACCACATGAATTATGTCGAATCCAATCTCAGCGTATGAGATAATTGTAAAAAATAATTTAATTTAGGGATATTTTGTTAATCAAATCTAATTCTATCACCTATATCTGTTAGATCTATTAACAAAGAAAATACAGATCCTCTGTAATAAAAAATCGCTACTATTGTGGGGGACTATTACTATGAGGGTGTCAGCACTTTGGATAAAGTTCACCGATCGGACCTAGTACTTTCTCAAATCCTGATAAACTGATGAGGGAGGAACCGTACTTAGACCGCTTATTGATCACTACAATCATAACCTGATCGTCTAGGGTTAACCCTTATCTTCCACACATAGCCATAGCTGTACCTCTTACTCTGTAAGCTTTTCCAGTTAATTGCTAAATTCCCTGATAAAACCAATTTTGTAAGGATGTGGAACATTTGCCGTAACTTGCATTTGATTATCGTGTCGTTTTTCAGAATTTTTTTGTAATGGACATGTTGTCAATTAGAATAAACATATTTTTTTTTTTAAATGAAAACAAATATTTTTATTTTTTATTTTATAACCTGTTCGTATTTTAAACGTACAGAATTTTGGAGTAAAAATAAATGACTTTCGTCACAATTACTTGTATTTTTTTTTAGTCCACTTGTATGCCTATTTTTTTTTTCGTGGTATCGCTTTCTTTGCTTTCGGACACTAAGTGGCATAAATTAATCCTGGCGTCATGTGACGTAATTTATGTGAATTAAATTAGAGGAGGGGGAAATAAGAGAAGATGAAGTCTTTAACTGTTTGTTTTGATGTCCAAAACTCGTTGGCTCGTAGAATTTAAATTTAAAATCTCCCCTCTTCTTTCATGCTCCATTTTCATCTGCGACAGCAGATACCATTTCTTGATTACTCCACAACATACTCAGAAAAATATGTATTTATACGCTGCTATTTATCTCATGCAAGGAAATGGAAGGAACACGGACCCACAGCAATCACTCTCTCTCACACACACACACACACACTTGAGTCTTCCTTGCTTTAGTACGTTGCTTGCAGGTGAAAAGATTAAAAAAAAGAATGAGGTATGCATGCACTGAAACTTAGTTATGTTTCATAAATCAGAGGGTTTTTTTTCCCCAAATTATAGCTATTTATATATACGTGTGTGCCTGACTGTTTCAAATTCTAAATTGATTGTTTAATTAAATTTCATTAATTGACGACGACAAAGAATTTAAAAATAATATTTAATATATCTGGCATTTAATGCATATTAGTGGTTGCAGGAGCGAGGAAATACATGGATTCAGATAACAGTATAAACGAATAGCCGATAGCGTTGTCTCAAAACATGCATAGAATTTTTGCATATTAAATACATAAGAATATTTTCGAAGTGTACTTATAATAGAAGATCTAGGTTCTTTTAACGATGCGGGATAATGTGGATTTTACTTTTCAGCTTAATAAATAAGCAAGGGTTTGAAGTTCTGCATGTCAAAATCAATATCTTAATGCAAAAAGATCAATTCCTTTTTAAAGGCTTCTCATATATTCTGATATATTCATGTCACCGCAATATCAGATATGCAGAAGTATACTTCCACAGTGTCGTTTGCCTACATATGTCTGATAAAGATCGCCTCCATGCGCATTTTGATTCTGCGTGAAATGTGGCAGCGATCTCCATTGGTTAAGCTCGAAGTTGATTGATACGTCCTTTTGTGGATCGACAGTTCAACGTATTGTTCCGTTGAACTTTCTAGGCTTTCGATTACTGATTTTTGTATTAAGAATCGTTAACTACTGTGACGTTGAAGCTGACGATTTTATTGACTTTGTCTACGACTCAAGTTCAACCCGACGTGCTTCTATCGATAGACAGATTTTCTCAATCTTTAGCCTAATTCACCCCGACTGAGTTAACCTCGCGAACATAAGATAATATCTCATGCTAATAAAAAATATCTTAATTAAATCCTGGAAACATTTTTCTAATATATATAACAATAACTATGTAATATCTATAACAAGAAATAACTCCGTCCTCGGTATGACGATAAACTACATCCGGCAGCAAGGCTATTAATCGGGAGATTCGAGGTTTTGAGGAGTGTAGAGTCACTTTTTAATTGCTGTTGTTCCCAGATCCATCCCGACCCGAGGTGTGTGAGATAGAGAGGTTTGGTTTGGTTTGTCCTGTTTTACGGTATATCAACCTCAATGGGTCATTTAATGCCGACAACTTTTTTTTTTCCTGGCAATATTTTGTTTTGTCAAAAATCTGTTTCTAGTAATATTTTTTCCTCAAAAATGTATAGCTGGTAATATTATTTAAAAAAATGTATTGCTGTTAATATTTTTTTCAAAAACGTATTGCTGGTAATAATTTTTTTTTCTTCAAAAATTTATTTCTGGTAATAATTTTTTATAAAGTTTTTCTGGTATTAAAACCTGTTTTTACACTTTCATAATACTTTTTACTTCAGTTTCGGTGTTACCTATTTGCCCATAGCTGGGACCCTAACAGGTGCTACCACCCCGGGTCAGGGTGGACCTGGGAACACAAGCAATTAAGAGGTGGTTCCACGCTCCTCAAAACCTCCTGATCAGAGGCCTTGCTGCTGGATGTAGTTTATCGTCATACTCAGGACGCGGATGTAGTTTATCGTCATACCCAGGACTGTATAGATAGAGAGGGAGAGATATAGTGTGAGCGATAGAGTGAGAGTGTGTGAAATAGAGAGAGATGGAGAGATCCGTGTGATAGAGAGAGATAGAGAGTGAGAGATATAGAGAAAAAATAACACTTATACATGCCTGTGTAGTGGTACCCTTTCCCAACGGTATTACATTGATTTATGTGCTAATACCCTTGGAAAGGTCTTCTTCTCCCCACCATATATGGGTTAATTGCGGGTTCTATAGCCTTGGATGTCAACTGGTCTACAACCGAAAGAAATGTCAACCTACTGCGGAAGAAAGAATGATGGCGGCACTTTCCAAAAGAGAAGTGTGTCGATTAGTCTTCTATTCCCTCGTTCTATATAATATCTGTAACAAGAAATAATTCCGTCCTGGGTATGACGATAGACTACATCAGGCAGCAAGGCCTCTGATCGGGAGATTCGAGATTTTGAAGAGCGTAAAATCATCTCGTAATTGCTGTTTTTCCCAGATCCATCCTGACCCGAGGTGTGGGAGATAGAGTTAGGGAGAATGAGAGATTGGCTGAGATAGAGATAGAGAGGGAGATATAGAGAGAGATTGAGAGATAGAGAAAGAGAGAGTGTGTGATAGCCAGTGATAGATAGAGAGACAAATGGAGAGTGAGAGATAATATACATGCCTGTATAGTTGTACTCTTTCCCAAGATTATTACATTCACTTATGTACTAATACCCTTGGGAAAGGTATGAATCCTCTTTTTCTCCCTCCAAGCTATGGGTAAGTAGCAGAAAAGCTGAGTTCTCGGATGGTAACTGGCCTACCGCAGAAAGAAATCGTTGGATGTGAACTTATAACTTAAAGGTTTTACTCTTTATTAAAAGTAAAACTAAATATGACAATAATTCACAGTAGAGTAAAATATATCTTCTATATGGCGTTCTCATGCAGAAAGTGGGCGATCATGGCTCTCCACAATTTCCCGTCCTTTGTATCTCTTAATAAAATTTGCCTTCTTGTTATCTCTCCTAAAACTTGTTCCGCCGGCCATGTAGTCAAACTTTTGTTCTATATGATATGTCCCTTCAGGGCGTGGGCGATCATGGCCCTCCACAATTTCCTGTCCTTTGTAATACTTTTTGTTTCGTCGGATATGGCCATATAACTGACTCTTTATTAACAGTATTATGTAATTAATTAATATTTATTAATGCCTTAGATAATTATACATTATATAATGAAGTATATTTTCTTCTTCAATATAGCGCATTCATTCAGAACGTGCGAAATTATGGCTCTCCACAATTTCCAGTACATTGTAGCTCTTATTAAAGTTTGAATAATGAATATAACTATAACATATTCTATATTTGGGCAACAGTCATTCTCTTATACATATTTCATTGAATATGAAAGACAAGGAATATTTTATAAGTTCTTTAATTCAGTTTTTCTACCGTTCTTACAATTTTGCTTTTATGAAGACGAATTGCGTGTAAAAACTGTCCATAGTAATTATTATACCAACTCACCATCCAGTGGAACGAGAACATCTTCTCCTCGTAGACTATATAAAGTGTTTAGTTATCGGGTTCGAACATCTAAAAATGACCGGATGGTTCAACGGCCGACAAGTTTTGATAATAAGAAGATATGATGAGGATATTACTTTGACTGTAAATAATATTCACGTCTATTCACATATAATAAAGAAAGCAAGCTGCGGAGAGTAATGGCCGCTGAAAGGACATGGCATTTTAAAAAAAGCTTGAAACATGGTAATAATTGTAGTACTAATTCGTTCTCCTAAGAATATGGTAAGTTTAATGATTGTGTGCTTTGCATATTTTGAGAAAAAATATGTAATCTTTTTCTGTTTATATTAAAATACATTAGGATGTCAATATTTTCTACTTAGATTTGGGTATTACCTGTCACATTTGGGCTTACAACCAAATCACGTTGAAACACCGGTTCTCGTATGATCACCGAAGTTAAGCAACAATGAGCCTAATCAATACCTAGATGGGTGATCGCTTAGGAATACCAGGTGCTGTAATCTTGGATGTTCTGGTGTCGAAATGGATAACGGCTCAAAATTAAAAAACGGGAGAGCCTAGTTTAAATTCCAGTCTTGTTCGTTTTATTAACTTACGCACAAATATCCTTCTCTCGATTATAAAATATGGCGGAAATTCCTCCATTGCATCATTACACATTTGAGTTTAACTTCTTGCTAAAAAATCATAAGTATGAATGGACGTCATTATCTAGAGAAGTAAGAGGGTACAAATGAAAAGATTAAAAATGGAGAAGTTTATTTTTCATTTCACTGGCTGTAGACGTTAAACATATGAGAAAGTTATCTCCTCCTGTATCTTCCCTTTCTTTATTTTTTTAAATTTTTTTTTATTTTAAGCGTACCACTCCAAGCAAGGCTGGAGGCCACTATCACGCAAGGGGTTAAAGAAGGGTTGGAGGAAGAGCAGATAGGAGTGGTAAAGGGGAGGATGTGGAGAAAGAGAAAGACAGTGGGTCGATCAAGGCAAGGGGGTTACAGAAGATTTGGAGCGAGAGCAGATAGGAATGAAAAATGAAAGGATGTGGAGAAGGGAAGTGGATAGATCAAGGCAACTGGAGATGTCGATTGACGCTACACTTAAACCGTTGGAGATTGTATTTGTCAGTAAACAGTAATAGGGAAGGGAGTTCCACAGGCGAGATGTGCGAGACATCTCATTCTTATGTGCGTATGAATCCTCTTCTCCTTCCGGTTATGAGTAAATAGCAGGACAGACTGAGTTTTATGACTTTAAATGACGACCGGTCTAGGAGAAGGAAAAACTCTGAATTCAAAACTGGCCTGGGGAGGGCTGGGCTCTGTCAAGCCATCGTGCCCAAGAAACACCACTTCTACTGTAGCTGCAGTACACATAGTGCCTCTACAGTCCTACAAGTCACGGGATAAAAATATTATGTATACTTTAAATCAGACAGCATCTCATATAAATCTATTTCATGGTCACTTCGACGTGGTGTAATGGTTAGATAGCTTGTCTCTCAAGATCACTTACGAATAGTACAGAGTTCGACACTCACTGGGTGCTCTCTAAATTCGGCCTTGTGTCACATCTTACTTAGTAAATTACTATAATGCTACAATGAGGAACTTCGGCGTGGTGCAATGGTTAGATAGCTTGTCCGGCTAGATCAATTACGACTGAGTAATGAAGTCCACCCTCTCTGGGTGCTCTATACTTTTGGCCTTGTGCCACATCTGAGCTACGCTTAATATATCCCAATATATTGTTTTCTTCCGTTTTTCCTCGCAATCAAAACAAAATCGTCCATTATTTACCTGACGTAATGGTAGGAACGGATACATGTATAATATGACTCTACAGCAATTTCAGTGAAAATAGATATGATCTCCGAAAGTCTATTTGACATCAGAACCTCTTTTTTAAGCCCCAGGAGCCACTCGAGGTAGAGAGTTACAAAGTCAGAGCTACTGTTTATCGGAATATGTGTCGAAGATAAAAGTTGACCCTAAACTTGAACAAGTTAATATTGTAGTGATCGAGAAAGCAGGGGTTACAGAGTAAGTGGTAGATTTTATGGGGATGTGTGGCGATGATAACAACTGACACTTGATTTTAACAAGTTGACCCTTGATTTTAACAAGTTGACCCTTGATTTTAACAAGTTAATATTGTGGTGATCGGGGAAGCATCCTCCTGGGATTCGGTTCCACAAAGCAGCGGTTGGTGGTAAAGGATTACAGAGTAAGAGGTACAATTTATGGGAACTTGAGCGGAAGATAATAATTGACCCTTGATTTTAACAAGTTGACCCTTGATTTTAACAAGTTGATCCTTGATTTTAACAAGTTGACCCTTGATTTTAACAAGTTGACCCTTGATTTTAACAAGTTGATCCTTGATTTTAACAAGTTGACCCTTGATTTTAACAAGTTGACCCTTGATTTTAACAAGTTAATATTGTGGTGATCGGGGAAGCATCCTCTTGGGATTCGGTTCCACAAAGCAGCGGTTGGTGGTAAAGTATTACAGAGTAAGAGGCACAATTTATGGGAACTTGAGCGGAAGATAATAATTGACCCTAGATTTGAGCATGTTGATATTATAGTGATCCGGAATCATTCTTGTATGACTCGGCTCCATACAAAGCAGCTGTTCATGGAAGAGGGTTATAGAGTAAGAGGTTCCGTTTATGGTGATCTGTGTTAACGGTTGAACCTATACTGGAACAGAATCAACCAAAGCAGCTGTTTGTGGGAAGAAGTTGCTCGAGTGGTACTTACATCTCACCAATGGAATATGAAAGTAATGAAGGTGGTTCGCTGCAATATACCGGACATAGCGAGTCTTGTAAATAGTCTGTTCTACTTTATGTCAAAAGAGATAGAGTTGCATGATTCTTTTCCTTTTTTAGTTTTTTTTTAAAAATCCATATATTTAATTAGAAATCACATTAAAATTCAATGAGAAGAAGCGAAATCCTATCGGGTATAATCGGACATTGGTATCTTAATTAAACATGGTTTCAGGTTTGAAAGTCAAACATACAGTCGATTCTGTCTATATTTCTGAGATGAGGTATTATGTACACTATTTACATTATTCGGACTATTGTCCTCATCTTTGTCGCCATATTTATTACAACGTTTCGGCCTTTCAGTATCTGTCTATATTTCTGAGATGAGGTATTATGTACACTATTTACTTTATTTGGACGATTGTCCTCAATTTGTCGCCATATTTATTACAACGTTTCGGCCGTTGTACGCTCCGGCCTTCTTCAGGTGGTTGGAATATCGAACTGAACCCTTTATTTCGCTCAATGGGGTAGACTGTTCTAGTTCCACATGCCATGTTTAATGGATGTCAGTTATCTCCTTTTAATTCCCCTCTCCAAGTTCTCCACTGCCTTAACCGGGTATAGAACTCATACTCTTTTGGTCTTGTCACTGGATCTAACAAACGCCTCAAGGACACATGGCACAGTGGATAAAGGAGTCTGTTAGATCCAGTGACAGGAGCCAAAGAGTGTGAGTTCAATACCGGGTTAAGGCAGTGGAGAACTTGGAGATGGGAATTAATAGGAGATAACTGATAACTGACATCCATTAGACATGGCACGTGGAAATAGAACAGTCTACCCCAGTGAGCGAAATAAAAGGTTCAGTTCGACATTCCAACCACCTGAAGAAGGCCAGAGCGTACAACGGCCGAAACGTTGTAATAAATATGGCGACAAAGATGAGGAGAATAGTCCGAATAATATAAATGATGTACATATACAGGGTACGACAGAACCACCTCCCACATATATCTCCCAGAAATACATCTCACATAATGGTAAGAAATTAGCTAGATTATAAAACCATTGCCACAAATGTCTTACCATTATGTGCGCGATATTTCTGGGAGGTATATGCGGGAGGCATTCCTGCCGCACCCTATATAAAAGCGATGCAGTCACAACTTCTAAAGCTTGAGCGTTACGAGATATATAAATATAGTAATAATTGTGGCGGTATGGTGGAGTAATGGATTGCGGAGATCCGAGTTCGAATACCAGTCGAGTTCATTACATTCCCTTAGTTAGGAAAATAGAGATCTATGTCTTCTCTCCCTTTCCCAGCTATGAGTAAATAGCAGGCCAGAATTGGGTCTTATACACTTGAGTGGCAACCTGTCTAGGAGAAAGATATAACTCTGAATTTAAAACCAGCCACGTGAGAGTTGTAAATAGTGTACAGTCGATTATTGATCGGACGGAAAATGTAACAAAGTGTAGGCTAAGAACGAAAGTTTTCCTAATTTCAGCTGCAGAGATCAACAATCGAGTAAGAGATAACTAGAGACCTTACAGATCGGAATGATTATGATAGGATTAAATGTCTCCATGCTTGTGACGAGCCGGAAAGAGGTGCAGAGTAATTCAGTTGTCCAGTCCTTGTCCAGGAGAAATACTACTCGCTCATTGTTGGCGGACAACGACTCATTAACTGGACGTGGCACCTGACCTGATGTCGTCATCCAAGAAGGATAGCAAATGCCTTGATTGACAATCATGCTGTTCAATTGCAAAGACCCACATAACCTTCTCGGCAAAACGACATGTCATTAACATTTGACTTTTCTATCTGTTCTTATGTAGAACGATATAGAATCCTCTGATCTTATTCAATTTTCTTCTGATATCTCTCTCTCTCTCTCTCTCTCTCTCTCTATATATATATATATATATATATATATATACATATATATATATATATATATATATATATATATATATGTAAGCAAATATGTGGATGTAGATCCGACCGTATGATGAAAATGTGGAAAAGACAAAGCAAAATCCGAATATGTGAGTTTACTGTTTTTTATTTTGTTTTTGTTATTCTGTCGACGTCAGACGTTTCGGTCAAATAGATCTTCTTCAGGACATGGTTAATGGAGACATATTTATATTAGATTTAAGTTAGATGAAGAGACGGTATATACAGGACTAGTCAGAAACAGAAAAACTGAAATTCTAAAGTCAGAGTATTCTTTCTTGGAGTCGGATACGCTGGCGCCGCGTGGGCGGCGCTGCGAAAACCTGCTCCCAGGGAAGAGATTTTATCCTAAATGGAAAGAGGGGGAACCTATTTAAAACTATAGCTTATCGGTACGTTTGTCAAGCATTAATCTTGCTAGAAACGTTGATATATTAAAGAAACCCTGTCTGGTGTTTATTGTGTGTGAGTTGGCTATCATGCCAGCCTCGTAAATCTGCCTAAGGTTTTTATTGTGGATATATTTTAAAATCTTCACAGAGTCGAAATCAAAATTGTGATCAGATTTGGCTAAAAAACAGTAAACTCACATATTCGTATTTTGGTACGAATAAGCTTTTTATTTAATCTTGTGTCTGTCGCATCTGAGTGTTGACTTCAATGTTTACTTTTATACTCATATATATATATATATATATTTTTTTTGTTCAGATATCTACCTATCTCTGTCTCTCCCTGTCTCTGTACCTTTCTCTCTCTCTTTATATATATATATATATATATATATATATATATATATATATATATATATATATGTATATTCTTACAGACATAAAAGCGGATTGAAGAAACGCATCGACTATGACGAAGTAAAATATTTTCTAATTGTCCTTTTTTATCCAAATTGTTTTATCATCAGATTTATTCTGATAAATGTTACATATATATTCTTATGCATATATATATATATATATATATATATATATATATATATATATATTCTTACAGACATAATAAAAACGTTGTGTATTTTTACTAGCAAATAACGTATGGTATATTATATAATTTAACATAATTACTAATAAAGTTCTAAATATAAAACTATGGCGATAATTATTACTAAAGTTGAAGTAAAATGGCTCAGTAATTACCAATGGCAACTCAAGAGTTTTATAATTTTTCATTCGCTCATCTAGATTGTCGACCCGAATGCTTGAAATATATATATATATATATCTATATATATATATATATATATATATATATATATATATATATATATATATATATATATATATATATAGTAGCGGCCATAATATAAGGAACGGAAACAACAAAGACATAAATATGTGTAAAAAACTATTATGTAAATTTTTTTAACTTTGTATAATATTTATGCATTACACCCTAATCTTTATTCGGTAAAAGTTTCATTGCTAATCATGCATTACTTTTTAAGTAATACACATATTTATGTCCGTACCTTATATTATGGCCGCTACTGTATATATATATATATATATATATATATATATATATTTATATCTATATATATAAATATATATGGTAAAGGTAATGAATCCATTTATAGAAAATACAAGTTGTTACTACTAATGTAAAATATGATTTTAGATTTTATTGTTTATATATATATATATATATATGACTTCTGTATTTAGGCAGCAATCCTTCATTTATGCATGTTTCAACAAAGACACCAGACAGGGTACTCCGATTAACCTTTTTATTTAATTTTTTTGCGTTTGAACAAGTGTTTTATTTTCTGGACACTGCGTGTGTAAAAACTGTCCAAATGTTCTACCATTCCGACCAATTTCGGATAAACGTTTAGCCATTATCAAAGATGATTATATTTTTTTCAATTTAATCGGGTGTATGGGTTGTTTGTAGGTTTTTAGAATTATAGGGATGTTTTATTTTCCGAATACAGTTAGCACACTGTGGCAGAGTTCGTACTTAATATTATTAATTGCTGACTTTTTCTTTTTTATTATTAAGGCCACCATAACTTTTAATCCTTTTTTACATGTGAATGAGGTTATTATTGATTAGTATGTTTCGGATGGAGTCTGTTAAGTCTGTGTGTGTGTGTTTAAATGAATTCTAATAGAACTGTGGTCGGATAGGTGTAACATAAGGCGTTTGGATAGGCATGTAGTAGTGCGACCGATGTAATTATTTATGAATTCGATTTGTCGTCTTTAATGAAACATGCATCTCTCTCTCTCTCTCTCTCTATATATATATATATATATATATATATATATATATATATATATGTTATAACCAAATATGACATTAACCACGCTAAATGTAACTGTATGAATAAAAACACCTGCCCACTCAAGGGTAAGTGCCAACAAGAATGTGTCGTCTATAAAACAGATATTAGCAGAAATATTACAATCACCAATAACGAGAACAATAAAGTGTACATAGGATCTACTGAAGGCAATTTTAAAAAGCGCAACTATAATCATATAAGCAGCCTTAAGAATGAGAAGTAGAGGTATAACACTAATTTATCTAAATACGTTTGGAGTATTAAACAGGAAGATAGAATGGATCCAATTCTTAAATGGGAAACACTAAAAAAATTATGTAAATATCAAGTTCTGCATATTATGTATGGAGGAGAAGTTAGCAATATCTGTCTTCAATAAACCTAATATTTTATTAAACCAGAGCTCAGAAATGCTTTATAGATGGAGGCATTGGAAACACTGGTTATTAGAATAAAAGTTGTTTTTTTGTTTTGGCTTTTTTTAGTCACGTGTTTTATATCATTTTAAACTTATGCTAATTTTAGGTTTTAGCAGGAATTTTATCAATAAATTTGTTCCTCTTTAATTCCTCCTGAGCCAGTTCACCCTGATGATTCCATGTAGTGAAATCTAGGTAGGTAGTACATGGCTTATTAGGATTTATCCCACTCTCTCTCTCTCTCTCATATATATATATATATATATATATATATATATATATATATATATATATATATATATATATATGTATATATATATATATATATATAAGTGAACATTGAAGTCAAAACTCAGGGGCAA
The DNA here is from genome assembly GCA_964036315.1 of Acanthosepion esculentum. Classification (NCBI taxonomy): domain Eukaryota; kingdom Metazoa; phylum Mollusca; class Cephalopoda; order Sepiida; family Sepiidae; genus Acanthosepion; species Acanthosepion esculentum. The sequence goes on along the minus strand of OZ038513.1, from coordinate 55,659,061 downwards.
CAGACTAGCCCAACCCTCTCCAGGCTGGTTTGAATTCAAAGCTTTTCTTCTTCTAGATCGGTTACCACTCAAGGCTAAAGAACCCAGTCTGTCTGGGGGGAGAAGAAAGGGATTCATACTATATATATATATATATATATATATATATATATATATATATATATATGTTAGGATGTAGAATGGTATCTAAAAAAAAGTGGAGATAATGGGACCTAGTGTAAAGCTGTTTTAAGTTATGACATGTTTTCACCCATGTGTTATATATATATATATATATATATATATATATATATATATATATATATATATATATATATATATATATATATAAATGTAAAGGCTTTTTTAGTAAAGCTAGATATTTTTAAGCTTATGCTGATATTATGTTTTAGCCGTAATTTTATCAATAAATTTGTTCCTCGTTAATTTCTCCTTAGCCAGTTTACCCTGATGATCCAATGTGCTGAAACCTAGGTAAGTAGTAACTGGCTCATAATGATTTATTTATTTTACTTTTGCTCTACTTAGTGTATTGAGCACTCTTCGTTTCAACTTTTTACTCACTGTTTTTTTTTTCTTCTTTGTACAAGAGATTTAAGATACTGGACGATTTCTTTCGCCCTGTTCGGTGGTTTCTGGTGCTTTTTTTCCCTATTTTTCCTCGGATGCCAATTTGAAAAGTGTCCTATCCAGGTTTTTTCACCTACCAAGTTTAAATAGATTTACATTATATATATATATATATATATATATATATATATATATATATATATATATATATATATATATATATATATATATGTTTATAGATAGATAGATAGATAGATGTGTATGTGAGTGTGTGTATTTAGGCAGCAATCCCTCTTTTATACAAGTTTCAAGACAGGGTACTGCAATTACTCTCCTGTTGGCTGCCGGATCATGTAATTAAATAATTAAGTATGAGCGCAGACACCCCTCTTGTCAGTCACTTTTCATGAGACTTGCACAGAAGATGGATTGCCGTCCAAATACGCAATTCTTAAATTACATCTCCAGACAGTCAACGCGAAAAGTAACCGCAATACTTTGTCTGTCGTTTTTATATGAAACACACACACACACACACACCTACACACACACAAACATACACACACACACACACACACACGCACACACACATACACACACACATAACACACACACACACATACACATAACACAAAGTTCGTGGTCGGAACGGAACAGTTGAAAGAAAAGCAATTGACAAACATTTTTCTTTATCAGAGAGTTTTTTTATATCACTAAGACATGCACAAAACTATATATCTCTATCTATAAAAGGCAGGATGTGTGTGTGTGTGTGTGTGTGTGTGTGTGTAACGAATGCGCAGCCGCAATTTTTGACGGAAATTGCACCAAAATTTACATGCACATGCTCCAAGTCAGTGTGAAGGCCAAGACCGACTTTGCATTTCCCAACTCCCACCGGTAGTGGAAATAATCGATTTTTTTATGCTTCTACGGCAGTTTTCATGTAGTTTGCGGCCATTTTCTACTGGCCAGAGTGAGAGCCTATAGCTGGCTGCCACGAATAGGCAGGAAGATTCTATTGGCCAGCGTGAGAGCCAACAGCTGACGGACACGAATGTTAACTGTCATGCTAGCATGCAAAAAATCGATAGCTGCATTCGTCACAAGTGGGAAAATTTTAAATCTGCCTGGCACTTTACTCCAATTGGCTCATTCACTTGCTTAAACTCAGCGTTGATTCTGATTCCGCAGAACTGGTTTGGGTGTGAAAAAGTATTTGTTGTTAAAATTTTTTTCTCATTCGTTTTTTCCAGTTACGAGTCCTTTTTGAAAGCTGATCGTTTTGTGTTCATTTTGTTTAGTTCTTTTTTCGTAACAGATTTAATGTTTAGTATAGAGCTTAGAAAAAATTCGCAGTGTGAGATAGGCAAGAAGTAAGGCATGTAGCAACATCAGCACGGCAAAGGGCACTCCTCTAAAGGCAAGGAAGGGCAAAAACATTTTAAGTCAAGTGATAGCGATTGCTGTACGGTTTTTGAATCAAGCACGGGCAATGCCGGGCCATGCTGCTAGTACACATATGCCCACGCGGAAAATAGTATGTCTGGAGAAGTCATGTTTAGGACTCCATATTTAAGCGGACCGGCTTCATTTATTATGTATCAGGTTAGGACATATTCCAGGAACGGGAAACGGCGAGGCTTTGGTTTTTAACAAATTGAGGGTCGCAAGCTGGAGTTTTTTTATTCTATATCTGGGAAAGGATATATTCCCAAAGGGAAACGGCACCATGGACTTGTAAGCTGCTGGGGAGTCAGATTTAGCCTCTTTCCGCGTCATGTGTGTGTGGGATATAGAATGGAACGTCTCGGTTTAGCTGCTGTAAACAAACTTAAATTGACTGCCGCTTTCCTCACTGTATGGAGTGACGTTATTAAGCGACCGAACGTGACCAACGTCACTTATCTCAACCATTATTTAGATAGTCATGAATATTATTTCGGAAAACGATATCCAAGAATGTTTCCATCAATGGCACTGTTGCCTCACAAAATGAAAACCATCACAAGAGGTGTTTGAAGATGATAGCAGTTAATAACCGCCGGGTAAGTTAACTTTGCTTTCACAGGGTCATTCCAGGGACTAAATCGGCACGTGTCTCATTTCATGAAGAGAGGGGATAATATTGCAAATATATTGTTACAGCCGGTGCATTTTGAAACCACGATGTCGTCGGTAAATTGTTGCGGGCACTACTTCACGTTAGACTGAAAATAGCGGCAATAATCTTTTACACACGTAAATGAAGGGTGTAAGGATATGGAAGACAAACTCAAGAAGGCGAGATTTTGTATTTTTGTTTTTATATAACTGACTAAATAGAGAGAAAAAGAGAGTAGTATGTATACAAACGAAAAAAGATATCGCATGTTAAGAATTTGTGTTTTTGATATACGTGTGTGTGTATGTGTGTGCATATGTGTGTGAATCTTCACTCACTAAACGGTAAGATATTCCCATCCCCAGTTCTTGCTTGTTTTGTGTCATCAGTAAAGCCTTCTGGGAAAAGAGCATGAAAAGAACAATAGTTCTGTTTTTTTTTTATAGACGTTTAACAGCGCCACCTACTGACATCTTGTTAAAACTGCCAATGTTAAGTGTTGATAACCCAAAATAGGATTCCAGAAAAGTACCCGTTGGATATTCTGTTTTCCAAAACATATGCTACCACCGACTGATTCAACGGAATATGCGAATTAAAGGTTTCTTTCCATGGTGTCAAACCCGATCAGAAATAACTCAACCGTCAGCTTTTATACAACCTATTTCTCAGATCAATGATAAAAAATTGCTACAAGCGAATGAAACCTGAAGTCATTAGAATGGGTCACTCTTATTCTGATTCCGTTGACTGGCGCTGTAGAATCAGTCACGAAGAACTGCATCAAATAGCAGAAAGCATATAACTAGAAGTATTTTAGCAAATAACATCTAACAAAAAAAATACGTACATATAAATCTTTCAAAAAATAATGACATAAGATCTTAACCTTCCACACTACATAAGAAAATGCTAGGAAAGGAAATCCATCACTGGAGGAAAGAGCCCTAACAAAATATTTTAGAAATTTCCACAGACATTGGCTGTTTAGTTAATGAATGCCGAATGTTGCCTTATAAGGAAACAGATAATATTACTTTCACATGAAGACTAACAGCATAATGCGGCCTCGTTTATCTGAACAGAATTCTAAAGTCTTCAACTTGATCTATGCCCGATCAGTCGACGGGATATCGGCTGGTGATTATATAAATGAAGGTGTTATGCCCAGTTCCTTCGTGGACGGCGAACTTTTAATAATGAAGAATGTGTTCGTTTTCTGAAGGTTCGTTTCCCAGCCGGCACTTATTTCATTGTAATAAATAGGTTATAGACTCAGAGGACATACTGAGAAGTCCGCAGCAACGGCTGACAACTCTTCTCATTCGCTTACGTGTAGCCTCCACATTAAATCATTCCTATGTAACATCTGCCTTGTTTATGGGCAAATAAATACCAACATTGGTGCCTCTAACTTCATTTCATCGGGTTTTTTTTTTCTGATAATGATAGCATTTCTGTAATGAAGCTATGGTGCCTTGTAATTACTGTCTTAAAAGTTGGCGTCCCTCGATCTCTGCGTTCCGTCAGTTTTAGAAATATAAAGAGTTTAGAAGGACAGATTAAACGACAAATAAAAGTAAAAAAAAAGGCTGGATAACTAATAATAAAAAATTACAAGTTGTTATTCGAAGAAAAAACCGTGTAGACAAAATTATATAATAATAGCCAAGTCGTCGTTCAAAATGGCCGACCCTGTCTTGAAAGGCAAGCTCAGTGAACCACATGAGTTACAAGTGTATAAATTATCAGACTAGTATGGACACTGAAATTGTAACACTGGACTAAATTGATCCAGAATTAGGTAATTCGACTCTAAATACAACAGATTTACTAAAGACGACGTGATTACAGACTTGCAAAGGACAATAATGTCAAAATTCTTAGAAAGAGACGATAATTCATTGAATCAGGTTTCATTTTATCTTCAGGGTGATTTTTGAAAATTATTCATGCGCAATCAGTCTCCTCTTCAACTGTCTTTTTTTCACATCACAAGTACTGTTTTTTTTTTTAAATTATAAGCATATTATGACTAGAACATGTCAATACACTATGATATTTTTAACATGTTGTCTTCCATCTTGAGAAGAGACGAAAATTGCTGGCACATGATTGTTACTCGTCCGAGTTTTATGTAACCTTGGTTGGTGGACCAACTAATTAAAACAGCAGACTGCTTACTGCTGGACGTGGCCTAAAGTTGCCCAAGACAGAAGGATTTGAGTATGTTTCCGCCATTTCAAAATGTACGCTGACGATTTAATGACGTGTTCCTAGAAAGTCTATTGCAGACAGAATATATGTATATATGTAAGTATCTTTGTTGGTTCATATTTTGTATCTTTACATTTTGCATGTTTATTTTTTCTTTCTTTTTTCTTTCTTTCTTTCTTTCTTTCTTTCTTTCTTTCTTCGTTTCTTTCTTTCTTTTTTTCTTTCTTTCTGTGTGAGTCTTTCCGTTTCGTTGTATCTGCCATTCTTTCTTTCTTAAACTTTCGTTTTTCTTTTCAGGTGAAACTTTTATCGGCTCGCCTAAAGCCATTCTCAGGTGACAAACATAACATCGGGACACGTCTTTTTTCCAGATTTTTTTTTCTAAAAATGTTCAACGAAAGCGAACAAAATTAGTCAAACAGTTATTAATCTATAAAATGCAATCATTTTGTCTTCCAGAATAATTAATACGGACAATCTCTATCTATAAAAGGCAGGGTGTGTGTGTGTGTGTGTGTGTGTGTGTGTGTGTGTGTGTGTGTAACGAATGCACGGCAGCAATTTTCGACGGATTTGCACCAAAATTTACATGCACATGCTCCAAGTTAGCAACAATGCCATGACCGACCTTGCATTTCCCAACTCTCATCGATAGTAAAAATAATCAATTTGTTCATGCTTCTACGGTAGTTTTCATGTAGTTTGCGGCCATTTTCTACTGGCAAGAGTGAGAGCCTATAGCTGGCTGCCACGAATAGGCAGGAAGATTCTATTGGCCAGCGTGAGAGCCAACAGCTGACTGACACGAATGTTAACTAGCATGCTAGCGTGCAAAAAAAATCGATAGCTGCATTCGACACAAGTGGGAAAAATTTAAATCTGCATGCCACTTTACTCCAATTGGCTCATTCGTTTGCTTAAACTCAACGTTGATTCTGATTCCGCAGAACTGGGTTGGGTGTGAAAAAGTATTTGTTGTTAACATTCTTTTTTCATTCGGTTTTCAGAGAGAGAATAATAAAAGAACTGAAATTAAGAAGACAGATTATAACGATTGACATTATATTTAAATTTTGAAGTTCAAAGTTGACGAGGAAACAAAAAACCTGAAGAGAGTTCCACTAGCATGAATGTCAATAAAATAAATTGTTAGCATAGAACTTACGGTTACATCTCACCATTTCAAATGTAAACTGATGCAACTTTCCCGGAAGTCTAGGTACCATACAGGATAGTTCGTGAGAACAAGTACTATGAAAGTATTTATATTTTTTTCTATGTATAGAAAAGGTACTAGGAAGCGACATTACAGCAGTGGGAAAGTGTCTGAAGACGATATGCAAAGTCAGGGTAAGTAACATTGCAGATTCCAACAAGAATATGTAAATGTATAGCAGGAGCACCAGACGAGATCTGTCTGACACCATTTTTTAACGAAATTATTTAATGAAAAAGAACTGGAAAGATATATTTACCTTGAGGAAAACTGGAAAGAGCATTTATTAACCAGAGAAAGTAGACGCTAGTTTGGTATTTTTTTTTATTTGTGTGGTTTTGTTATTGATCATTTCACTGCAAGCAAGGCAAGAAGATTACTAAGACTCTAGGTCTTACTGAATGTGAGAGAATATGAGACACACATTATTAAGGAAAGAGGTACAAAAATCAGAAATTTTCATAGAAAATATTCGTCCTCTGACAGGAATCGAACCTGTATACTATACGGAACCGTCATATAGCCTGACGTGCCTTGACCGATTGGGCCACAGGGGAACGTTCGGTTAGCAAGGTCGATTTTACTGCTTTTAAACTACAATCGTCCATGATTCTCTCACGTACATTCATATCCACTCAATGTGTATCCAAATGTAAACAAATGACGTCACACATTATGAAATGGAGAAAGTCCGACAATTACTTTAAGATATTTTTATGTTTATACATTTTTTTTTATATAGATACAAATATTTAAGTAAATGCTCTGTTTATAATAAACAGTATTAACAACATTTACCAGCCTGAATGTCCGAGAAATTGTCAGGCTATATGACGGTTCCGTATAGGATACGGGTTCGATTCCTGTCGGAGGACGCATATTTTCTATGACAATTTCTCGGACATTCAGGCCGGTAAATGTTGTTAATACTGTTTATTATAAACAGAGCATTTACTTAAAAATTTGTATCTATAAAAAAGAATATATAACCAGAAAAATGTCTTAAAATAAAAGATAATGTTTGACATTTCATTCAAAATATTTTGGAGACCAAAGTTGAGTGGAAAGAAAGAAGCCAGAAGAGAATTCCACGAGCAAGAAGTCCGAGTTAGCATAGATACCTTTAGCCAACAATGAGGCCTTGTTGCCAACCTAGTAGTAAGCTTAAGTTCATAAAAGTCTAGGTACGACAGAGAAAGGATCATCAGAACAATTATTATTAAAAAAAATTAGAGAAAAGGCAGAGAAACTTAAGCCGGGGTGTCAATTGAAGACAAGTAACATTGCAAATTCTTTATCAAGAATCTCTAAATACATAGCTGAAGCTTCAGCAATATTGACAATTAATGTGACGGCAATATTCGATGGATACACGAATGATAAACTTATAGAATTCTAAGATAGATTCTGGAGATAAAAATGGTCTAGGATGACATACTGAACCAATACTTCTACCAATAGACCTATGAACTGATTCAATATAATCTTCCCACTTTATGTCAGCGGAAAATGTTATTCCGAGAAGACGCAACGAGTCACTCATCTGGAGGTTCGGTTCTGCCATGCTGTTGGAAGACAGAAAATGGTCTCTCAGAAGACTGATAGAGAGCAGTTTGGTTTTGGAAGCGTTATTATTAACTAGAACCCTTACACCAGTTAAAAGTACACTGTAGATCATTTCTTTTTCACAGCTGACAATTTGACCTTATCGGCGTTGAACTGTTATTTTATTCAAATATATATTTATTGTTTATAAATTAATTTTATAAATACAAATATTTAAGTAAATGCACTGTTTATAATAGGCTTAATTTACTTAAATATTTGCATCAATAAAAATAACATATAAACAATAAATTTATAACATATATACAATAACTATTTGGAGCTGTGTTATAGTGTTATTTCTTAAGTATAACTATTTGTTGTTACGTGGTTGGTTATTTTATTTGTTTCGCTTAAGGTATTGGCTTTGTCGAAAGTATTATACAGTATATATATATATTTCATGTACAGAATATATATATATATATATATATATATATATATATATATATATATATATATGAAGAAATAAAATCTTAAAGTGTGCTATATTTATGGGATAAAGTGCTCAATATCAGAGATAGAGCGTGTGTAAATATTTATATATATATATACATATGTAAGCAAATATGTGGATGTAGATCCGACGGTATGATGAAAAACATGGAAAAGACAAAACAAAATCCGAATATGCAAGTTTACTGTTTTAATCTTGTTTTGCTGTCAACGTCAGACGTTTCGGTCTAGTAGACCATCTTCATTTCATGTTGACTTAAATATCGTCTAATCCTATGTATGTTTCTAATAACCATGTCCTGAAGATGGTCTACTAGACCGAAATGTCTGACGTCGAGAGTAAAACAACATTAAAACAGTAAACTTGCATATTCGGAT
>OZ038513.1:55630515-55645515 GCA_964036315.1 Acanthosepion esculentum | reverse complement strand
TAAAATATAATTTTTTTATAACACTGCAGCCGGGGTCATCAGAGAAAATTCGATTATACTTCCAAGCTTCGCCCCACTCGTTACAATAGCAACAATGTTTTAAAATGCCTATAAGAGCCAATAGTTTGAGATGCTCAAATTGTACAAAAAATATTCGGAAATTTGTTTGAAAACATTAATTAGTATTTTAAAAGAATTAATAATAAAAAATTACCTCCCTTACATAACGTTAACGTAAGTGTAATAAAATGGAGCGCGTGCATGCGCATTTAGAAAAAAATCACAATCATCAATTACATTAATTTTTTTTTCGTAGTGTTTCACTCCTGAAGATGAACTTGGATTAGATTGAAAGTACTTGGGAAAATAAAAGAAATAACCAAAACTTATTTACTCATTTTTCTAAGAAATTGATCTGTGAATTAAAGAGCAATAAAATAAAAGTAAATAGACCTAATATGTCTAGATTATTCAACCAAACATGTTTGGATGAAGGTATATTCTTTTATGCCCATTGTTATGTATTTTCGTGGCATTTGTTAAGAGTGACACACCACTTCACCAAAATACATTCAAATACCATGTAAAAGTTAATACATTGACTTTAACTCAATGTACAAAAAGGCGGGAATGAAAAAATTCATAATATAAAGTTTATTTTTGGACAGTAGAAACGGAGGTAAATGATATTATTTCGTTTGTTCGAAAACATAGCTATGAAAAAAATCAATGCAAATCAAATACGTTCGCATACAGAAGTTCAGATTCTTGATTGTGTCTGTGAGTAGATTTATTTATTAAAAGTTCTTCTGTCAAAAGAGTTAGCTGAACGGCTTTCTTGAATAGAAATATGCAAAATAAATAAAAAATAAAATATATGGCTGGCCGCTTGTTTCAGAACATGGCTGAACGCTAGCAGTCCCTGTTGCAGACGCGTGCTCCGGTATATTTGTTTTTGTTCAACATCCACAGTGACTAAATGTGATTTATCATGCAACAATGTTGAGCGAGCTTTAGCTACTTCGTTGCTTCGGGGACAAATCGTATCATTTGATGGTTTCTCAGATATATGAAGAATAAAATATTATATATACACTAAAAAAATCCACTTTATAACCAAATATATATATATATATATATATATATATATATATATATATATATATATATATATATATATATATAATAAAATGGGCAGCATATAATTTTATATTACAAAGTGTTAATAATACCTTGAATCAATTAGCAATATTAATGCAATTATTGGCGAAATCCCTTCGCTAGTAGACATAATTATAAGCATTATACTACGCTCCAACGCTACATAGCCGTTAATAAATAGCTCATTCTTAAAAACATCTTTCGGTCGGAAAAACACATTTATTTCGTCTTGCAGTTTTGATTCTGAAGGAAAAAATATAGCCTGAAGATGAATGCATGAATCATTTGAAAGTACTAGCTGAATTAAAAAATACACCATATCCATTTTATACATAAGGATCTGATCATTCAGTGGATTATTAGTAGTATAATGCTTATAATTATATCTACTAGAGATCGAAAGTAATATATAGATTCTAACGTTCGCAACTTTAATCCAAAATAGGAGTCGATACCGATAGTAGAGCGATAATTATTTATTATCATTTTTTTAATATAGACAAAATCAGTTTACTAACTACAAAGATACAACTTCGTTTCGGTGAATTTCAACTGAACCTAAACGGGTGAGAACCAAAAATCGTCGAGGTGCAGTTGAAATGCACCGAAACGAAGATGCATCTTTGTAGTGGGCAAACTGTTTTTGTCTATATGATAAAATTATAATATATATATATATATATATATATATATATATATATATATATATATATATATATATATATATATATATATGAAGAAATATAGTCTTAAGGTATGCTATATTTCTAGAATAAAGTGCTCAATATCAGAGATAGAGCGTGTGTAAATATAAAAGTGAACATTGAAGTCAACACTTAGAGGCTCTACGTGTTGACTTCAATGTTCACTTATATGTATATATATATATATATATATATATATATATATATATATATGTATATATATATATATATGTATATATATATATATATATATATATATGTATATATATATATATATATATGTATATATATATATATATATGTATATATATATATATATATATATCTTGTTGAATTCAAAAAATGTAGCTTTCAAAATAATACATTTTAAAAAAATCAATATCACCCCTATGCAAGTCAGTAAAGTCACTAAGATACAAGGGGTTACTGCAATGAGTCCCAACCTGATGCGCATGCCCCACCGGTGGGGTATGGTAATATTTTGGTGTGGCATGCGTAGGTTGTGCACCCTTCGACTTACTATACCAACATGAGCTCAAATTTCATTTTGCATTATTATTTCATGATTAAAATGTTAAAAGTATATTACAGAATAAGCTTTCATTCAAATATTTTATATTTCTGCCTTTCAGTTGTTTATTATGAGTTTTTTATCTATATTTTTGTAAATATCTTTTTTTTTTTAATTTTTCTCTTTCTTGGACACCATGTTCTTTGGAGGCTTGTCTAGAAACCAAGTTAATGGCGTTTGAAGCTTCCTTCACGTGAATTGTAGTAAAATTACAAATATGTAAGAATTAAATATTACGTTTTGGGGGGACCAGAATTTTAGAAATATGAAAGTGGGGCATGGCCCCAAATCGGTTGGGAACAATTGACTTACAGGCTGCGGAAGAATTCGGAACAGAAACATTAATAATGAGCGGGGGGGGGGGAAAGAGGCAGCGATTGACATTGTATGTCAATTACTACAGATTGACTGGAAAGCATGGAGCCGGAAGGAAGTTCCACAAGCTAGAAGTGCTAGAAAATAAACTGTTAGCATAGAAATTACGGTTGCATCTAGACAGCTCAACTGTAAATTGATGAGGTCTCGACGTCAGTCTAGTACTGCGTTTAAATTCACAAAGTCTAGACACCATAACGAAGAGGACATCTGAACAACTGCTATGAAAATATTGACAGAAAATACAGGGGGAGACAACGCTACGGCGGTGCGAAAATAACATACACCGAGATGCAAGATCAGGACCAATAATATTGCTGATTCTGCTTTGGATTTTATCAAGGAGTTCAACGTAAATATCAGGTGGCAGCAATATTCTAAGCATGTAAGGTTGTTTTTCAGGAGAAAAAAAAGGCTGATGGGAAACCAATGAAAAATCGTCGAAGCACGTTCTTTTAGTATGACTTGCATAAAAAAAAGTTGCTTTTATTATCAATATTTTTAGGTTGGATTTTACGAAAGTGTCGGTTAGAGAATCAATTAAGTATATTGATAGGATTCTTGTTTGGGGCTACTCGCCAAAATTTGTTTTGATGATGGAACCTATTTAGGCTTGATTTCGTAAAGGCGCTTCTGGGGAGGGAATTGGATATCTTGATAATACGTTGATTGAGTTTTGGCTTTCAAAAATAGTTTATCATAAGGTGCCCTTTAAAATCTCGTAGCCTTGTGATTCATTCTGGACATGATGTTACAAGAGGGTAGATAATTAACGTTAGCAAAACTTCGGATAGAAAAGTCGGGTGATAGGAAATTTCTATTTACGGGTAAAATGTGGAGTACAAAACAAGTCAATGATCTTTACTCACATAGATAATTGCAGAATGATTTATGAAAGATAACTTTCTGTCGAAAATTGGACCTCAGATAAAACATTGTCGAAACTAAATTAAATATTAACAGTTTTTACAGGAGAGCTACTGCATTAAGTCGTTGTGCTTTAGTCAAAGACAAAACAAAACAGAATCAAGCTACTATACAACATCAAACCTCCTCTATGGCAGTAAATACTGGACAGTATTCTTAAAGAGAAAGACAAGCAAGCCGGCATTACGAGGAAAAGGCAGAAGGTTACAGCGAAAGGAAAGGAGAATACCGAGAATGGGGCGATGTGAGGGAAACATTGAAAAGGAACCGAGTTCAAGAACCAGCAAGAAATCAGAAGGGATCATGGCTCTACATCTGCTCCCCCAGCTATGGGTTAATTAGTAAGATATTTCGGCATTATGTAACACATGCAATATGATATGCCGCTAAACAGAGTTCAAGAAGACAGACGATGACGATTGACGTTGAATTTGAATTTTTGAAGATTGTAGCCATCAAAGAAGAAAAAAATCAGAAGTAACATGGCTGTACATCCTCTCCCCCAGCTATGGGTTAATTAGTAAGATATTTACATTTCGGCATTATGGAACACATGCAATTTGATATGCCGCTAAACAGAGTTCAAGATGACAGAAGATGGCGATTGACGTTGCATTTGAATTTTTGAAGGTTGTAGCTATCAAGGAAAGCAAGAAATCAGAAGTAACATGGCTGTACATCTTCTCCCACAGCTATGGGTTAATTAGTAAGATATTTCGTCATTAAGTAACACATGGAGTTTGATATGCCGTTAAAAAGAGTTTAGGAAGACAAAAGATGGTGATTGACGTTTCATTTGAATTTTCGAAGATTGTAATTTCCAGAGAAACAAGAAATCAGACGTGATTTCCACAGGCGAGAAGTGCGAGTTAAAACTATTACAGTAAATTCAGCGATTGCATCCAGTTATTTTAATAGTAAACAGGAGAGACCTAGTTACCAATCTAGTAGCACGCTCAATTTCAGGTAGAAAATGCTCGTCATGGCAGATGCCATAAAAGTATTTGTAGGAAAGACAGAGGAAAGCCACGTCATGTCGGTCAGAAAGTAGCTGAAGTCGGGATAACTTGCCACGATCGATTACATTACAGATCATTCTTGGGATTTCGCCAAGAATCTCTAGATGTACAGATGCATCCCCTTACCAGATATGGCAAGAGTAAGCTTTTTATGTGCGTTGAGGTGTAATGGATATTGGCTCAGAGTGAGAACTCGCAGAAACGAGATCGAATTCCAGCTGAGTTCTTAAGATTCACTTACGCACGGATACCCTTGAGAAAGTCTGAATCCATCACTTCTCCCCCAGCTATGGGTTGAATAGCCGGACAGACTGGGTTCTTTAGCCTTGGTTGGCAACGTCTACCCGAAAAAGAAATGGAAGCCTACTGCGGGAAAAGATCTGCCTCGTCAGTCATGCATCGAAGCGTGTATCCCGTATGGCACTTAACGGACTGACTGAAGATTTTGAATTTGACAATAAAAACTATATCCATACCGTTGGTATCGCGATGGGAACGAAAATGCCACCAACATATGCCACCCTAACATCAGCTTAGCTAGAGGAAAACCTCTTTGAAAAGATACAGCAAATATATGTGGAAAATATAAAAACCGACTTCACTAAATCTTGGAAGAGATACTTGGATGATGGCTTCATTTTCTCGAAATCCACATGTGGCGATATTAAACAAATTCCACATTCTACTCCAAAACTTACACCTGAAGATCAAATTCACTCAAGAACATAATTTTAAGGAATTTCCATTCTTAGATATACTCATCAGAAATAGAAACAACTACATTATCACAGATATCTACCACAAACCTACATCAACAATATCTTCATTTCAATAGCCATCACACAAAAAGCTCCCTAAAATCCATCACCTATCCCTAGCATATAGGATTTACACTATAGTGGCCGGAAAACACCCACGAAAACCAGCCTAGAAGAACTACAAAAAAATGTTAAAAAATGAGACTACCCACAACACCAATAAACAAAGGTTTTGAACTAACAGAAAATATATCTTCAGACCAACTACAAAATCAAAAGAAACGCAACGTCAAACAAATTTTTGCTTTTGTCTCAACACACAAGAACGATTTACAGAAATTACAAAAAATCTAGACCTACTTAAGAATGACAAAATGAAAAACAACCAGAATAATTAAACCTAAAACGAAAAGATGTGGTGTTTGTGATATCATTATAGAAGGAAACTCAAATATTTTTGAAAAATCCACAATACCCATAGTAACAAAAAACTTAAACTGCAATTCCAAAATGTGATTTATACACTCAATTACAGAAAATGCAACAAGTCCTGTCTAGGTATCACTCAACCACTAAACAAAAGTTTCCTTTCACAAAAGTAATATTAAATTACCAGAAAAAAAGGACACGCTCTGTGTCACAACACACCAACAAATGCAACGAAGGTAAATCTAAAATTATACCAATATATCAAACAATTATTCATAGGAGAAATTAAGTTCTTTAAATAATATGTGGAAATGATCATTCTTCTGATGCGGTTCACAAGACTTGAAACACGTGTAGCAAAAATTATGGAAAATAAAGTATGATATATATTTAAAAAAAAATCTACATTACAACCAACAATGTTCGTGGCCTCACTTTTCTCTTACATATATATATATATATATATATATATATATATATATATATATATATATATAAAATAACTGATTTAGAATATGGTTTTTTCGCTACACAGTAATAACCATGTTTCAAAAATGGAAGCTAAAAGCTTCAAATTTAATTTTGTAATTAAATTAAAAACATTAGTTCCAATTTACTGATTTTTAAAAGCACGGCAAAGATTCATAATTCACTGTTTCCAAGGATACAGAGAAATCCACTCATCCAGACAAGGGGTGGTAGCGTGTTCATTTTCATTAACTTTTGTTGTATCAGTTATTAGTTACGATCGAAAAAGGGGTTATGTTTAGGTAGAGTATGGATGTATTTTTCAACGAATTCTGACATCCGTTAAATGCATGTCGTCTGGCTTTTTACAAATTTTATTGTTAACGGCAAAAATTCTTACGACATATTTTCTATTTGTATACTTAAAGATTTTTTGGAGATGTTTAGGTTAGAATACGTTTTATTTAACTACAATTATAAAATATTTTAAAAATATTTTCAATTTTCAATTTTAATAGACTATATTTCTTTTTAAAAGAAGTAAATGTATTAGAATTACTTACAGTATGTAAATTTATTTTTTCATATCGAGTATAAGTATGTATATTAGCAGGTCAAAATATTTTTACATTTTATATTTAAATATTATTTAAGTAAAATTTATGACGTTGACGACAAAAAATAGCTAATTTATTTCTGTGATTCAGTAAACATTTATTTTTTATAAACTTAGTAATATATAGTTTCTCATGTATGTACAAAGGACATGGGTCATTTAATGGCCAGCATATTCTAGCTTTTCATATTAATTTGATTTTACTGTAGGTGTTTTATTGGATTCTTTTAAGTGATTGAAGTACTTTGAGAGAGCTAAAATAAAAATATCTATAAGAACACCGGATTATATATCTTACTGTCTTTAATATATATATATATATATATATATATATATATATATATATATATATATATGTCCATAAAATTTATGTGCACTTTAAAATATTTTTTAAATTTAAAGTGCAGACGAACTTTATGGACACCCTGTATATATATATATATATATATATATATATATATATATATATATATATATATATATATTTGTGTGTGTGTGATTAATACAAGTGTAACATTTTTCACTTAGTTGATTGATGCTATATTCAGCATACCGTGACCAGAGTTTTTTAGACGAAGTTTTTATGATCTTTCAGTCCACACGTCAGAAGTTTAGTAGCAATTGTTTCCAGATACTTTAATTCTCATTATTTTTATAAGTTTCAAAAATGTATTGGCCTTCGTTTGATTTTTCTTCTTTATGTGTGAAGGGTGGATGGGCGCGCATGTATATATAGCCGTGTATATGCGTTTGTGTTCGCCCGTGTGTTTGCACATGTGCAGAACGCTCTGATTTCATGTTTTTGTAATTTTGTCTCACTATTTCTGTTCTCATATATATATATATATATATATATATATATATATATATATATATATATATATATATATATGCGTGTATATATATCCCCCTTCACACAAGAAGAAGAAGAAGAAGAAGAAGAAGAAGAAGAAGAAGAAGAAGAAGAAGAAGAAGAAGAAGAAGAAATTTAATCACTGGTCACACTACTGGCCGCAATTTACTTCAGATCACAAGAAAAGTAAAAGAATAATAAAATTTCGTTCATTTATTGATTATTCTTCAGTCCGTTTTTACAAGATGGCAAAGTGACAGATATTTAATTTACAGCCATTTCAGGAACGTCTGTGAATCACTTTTCAATGATAAAATTTCATCAGTCATCACACAGACCACCTACGCAATCACCCGCATTACATCAGACCCGGTCAAAACTGGCAACAGATTTTACGACTGTTTTATGCTACTCTCTAGGTAGATTTCTTATAATAGTAGAATTCACCAAACAAATAGCCGAAGCAACATTCAAAATAGATTGTTACTGTTAAAATTGTTATGATGAATGAACTGCGTTACAGGTATGAAAGAATAGCTGGTAGGGAGTCCCCCAGCTATGGGTTAATTAGTAAGATATTTACATTTCGGCATTAGGTAACACATGGAGTTTGATGTGCCGCTAAACAGAATTCAAGATGACAGAAGATGGCGATTGACGTTGCATTTAACACTTTTGAAGATTGTAGCCATCAAGGAAGCAAGAAATCAGAAGGCATCATGGTTCTACATCTGCTCCCCCGGCTATGGGTTAATTAGTAAGATATTTCATCATTAGTAACATATGCAGTTTAATATGCCGCTAAACAGAGTTCAAGATGACAGAAGATGGCGATTGACGTTGCATTTGAATTTTTGAAGGTTGTAGCCATCAAGGAAGCAAAAAAATTAGAAGTGAATATGACTCTACATCTTCTCCTCCAGCTGTGGGTTAATTAGTAAGATATTTACATTTCGGCATTACATAGCACATGAAGTTTGATATGTCGCTAGACAAAATCAACCATTCAACAGGGGACAGTTCCATGCCTATTATATAGTCGAGGAACTCGAAAGTAGTTTATTTGATCAATACATTTAGAAGTATGATTAAGAAAATTTTAATAGATATACAGTGAAACATAAGTAGACTTTCTATAAAGATTGATAGAATTAATATATAAAATGCATATTATTACTATTTAATATACTGTATATCATGCTATTTTCATTTTAAAAATAAACGCACAATATATATATATATATATATATATATATATATATATATATATATATATATATATATATATATATATATATATATATAACTCTCTTCATCTATGTTTACAATCTTACTTTCACTGCTACGAATAACAGACCGGCCTAAGCATTTACACCGATCATTTTTTTTTTAATTTAAGTTTATTTTCATAAAACGTTTCGCACAACGAAGTATCAGGTAGAGATCGGGTTTTTGCTAAGAATATGATTTCCGCCCAAAAATACACCGTCCACAAAAATATTTGTCGGTGAGTAATTCCCATTTCTGTTTATTTGTCGCCTCCTTTCTCTCATATGGTCAATAATTAGTATTTAATAAATTTTTAGTACTGATTATATTGGTACCGTTTTCGTTTGTACAACATATATATATATATATATATATATATATATATATATATATATATATATATATATATATATATATATATATATATATTGTACAAACGAAATATATATGTTGTACAAACAATATATATATATATTGCTAAACACGCTAAAATTCACCTTCATCCCTGCCGACAGCTTAGTGGGAGAAGTTGCGACTGACGCAAATTCAGTCTGGTTTCGATCCTAGCTAGAGGCAACCGGACGTCTAGCCACACTGATGAGCTGTGAAACAGCGAAACAGTCTGTCTGTGGATGACAAAATATATACATATATATATATAAAAGTGACCATTGAAGTCAACACTCAGAGTCGACAGGTTGTTTCATGCTTAGAGCAATCGCCAGGCCGACTGAGTGTTGACTTCAATGTTCACATTTAAATTTATATTTAAACGCTCTATCTAATATTGAGCACTTTATGCCATAAATATAGAACACCTTAAAATTATATTTCTTCATATATATATATATATGTATATATATATATATATATATATATATATATATATATATATATATATATATAGTTAAACCTAGAGAGCCAGAAAAACCTACCAAGATTTCATCTAAGCGGATCGTCAGGGAAGGCTGGCTCTTTATTTAGTTAGTTGCGTACTCGTATCGGGGTTTTTTCTTTTGGCTTTGGACCTGCATGCTGAACGATTGTTTTCGACAGGCGTTCATGTTCTCGGCTCTTTCTTTTTATTTATACCTTTTTTCCTTCGATATTGATTTGATTTTTTGCAAATCAAGAAACCGAAGGTTTTTCGAAACAAGGGTAGTTACTTATACTTATAAGTTACTACTAATAATAATATTATATATATATATATATATATATATATATATATGTTGATAATATTAGTGGTCAATATATATATATATATATATATATATATATATATATATATATATGCTGACCACTAATATTATCAATATATGTATATAAATTTCCAAGAGGATAGAATCCAAGTAGAGCTCAATGTCCAGGACAGACCAAGAATAAAATATAAAAGGCTCAAGCGCTCATATTCCATGATTGTAATTTATTAAATTGGAACCGTAATCACGATCCAATTCATCAGAGCTACAAATTGTTTTTAATTTGTAGGTCTGATGGGTTGGATTCAATGCACGGACGAATGATAGATTTGTAAATGAGCAAGATGGACTGTAACGAGTAAAAAAAATGATACAGTGAGCCAATTTTCATTGCAGTAGAGACAGGTATGGATTCGATGTACTCGCTCCACTTCAAGTCAGTGGGAAACGTCAGGCCAATAATACGCAGTGTGTTGTCTTTCTCTACGGTGGTTCAATGACATCAGTTTTGTTTTGGATGTGTTAGATTTACAAGCCATTTCTTGCCGCAGTTAATGACCGACTCTTCTTGATGCGAATTCGAGGAACGATGCGCTTTATAGTGGAAAATTATCTCTCTGAAAATGATTTACAATTGACGTTGAATCAAATTTCCTTCGGTAAGGTTTGTTTTTTATTGTCACACATCAACTCAGATTAGAGAGATATTCTTACTATCTGTCAGCCATCGTTGTTATTGCCATGTCTTATGACGTATTCCATTAGCACTAGACATTTTGTAAATTTATTATTTTTTGCGCGTCATAGTTTCCACTTAGAAGGAATCACCGTAACAACAGAAATTTTATTTTCGTATTTTCAATTTAAGTAATGATAGGAAAATATCTATTGTAACTGGATATCTCTGACCTATGATCGCGAAAAATGAAATTAACACATAAAGAAGATTTATTCAGTCGGAACATGAATCCGTATTCGTTTTTTAGTAGGTGGCTTTTGAAAACAAAGAAAATAGTACTGAACTGTTACGTAATGCCAGTCCTTCTCTATGTGGCACTGCATGCTGAACAATTTCCACACAGATGAGGAGGAGACTTGAGGCAGCAGAAACAAAGAAAAAAGTACTGACCTGCTTCATAAAAACCGATCCAAATATGTGGCACTGACTGCTGGACAATTTAGTCACAGATGAGTAGGAGACAAGGAAAGAGAAACAGAGAACAAATTACAGACTCGTTTCATAAAACCGATCCTCCTATGTGGCACTGAATGCTGGACAATTTCTACACAGATGAAGATGAGACTTGAGGCAACAGAAACAAAGAAAAAAGTGATGACCCGCTTTCAAAAAACCGATCCTCCTATGTGGCACTGAATGCTGGGCAATTTCCATAAAGGTAAGGAGGAGACTTGAGGCAACAGAAACAAAGAAAAAAGTGCTGACTTACTTCATAAAACCGATCCTCCTCTGTGGCACTGAATGCTGGACAATTTCCACAGAGATGAGGAGACTTGAGGCAACAGAAACAAAGAAAAAAGTGATGGCCCGCTTTCATAAAACCGATCCTCCTATGTGGCGCTGAATACTGGAGAATTTCCACACAGATGAGGAGGAGACTTGAGGCAACAGAAACAGAGAAGAAAGTGCTGACCTGCTTCATAAAACCGATCCTCCTATGTGGCACTGAATGCTGGAGAATTTCCACACAGATGAGGAGGAGACTTGTGGCAACAGAAACAAAGAAAAACATACTGACCCGCTTCATAAAAAGTATCCAAATATGTGGCACTGAATGCTGGAGAATTTCCACAGAGATGAGGAGCAGACTTGAGGCAACAGGAACAAAGACAAAAGTGCTGACCTTCTTCATACAACCGATCCTCCTTTGTGACACTGAATGCTGGACAACTTCCACACATGAGGAGGAGACCTGAGGCAACAGAAACTAAGAAAAAGTGCTGTCCCGCTTCGTAAAACCTATCTTCCTATGTGGCACTGAATGCTGGACAATTTCCACAAAGATGAGGAGGAAACTTGTGGTAACAGAAACAAAGAAAAATGTGCTGACCCGCTTCATAAAACCGATTCTCTTATGTGGCACTGAATGCTGGACAATTTCCGCACATGCGGAGGAGAATTGAGGCAACAGAAACTAAGAAAAAAGTGCTGACCCGCTTCGTAAAACCGATCATCCTATGTGACACTGAATGATGGCGAATTTCCACACAGATGAGGAGGAGACTTGAGGCAACAGGAACAAAGAAATGAGTGCTGGTACCACTTTGCAATAGAAATTCTCGTATATGGCAGTGAAAGTTGGACAATCTCCTCACCGATAAATCGGACACTTGAAGCAACAGAAACAAAGAAAAAAGTGCTGACGTGCTTAATAAAACCGATCCTCCTCTATGCCAGTGAATGCTGACCAATTTCCTCACAGATGAGGGGGAGACTTGTGGCAGCAGAAACAAAGAAAAGAGTTCTTAACTACTTTGTCATATAAATCCTTCTATCCGGCAGTGAATGCTGGACAATCTCCTCACAAATAAAGAGGAATAATAAAACAACAGAAACAAAGAAAAGAGTTCTGAACTACTTTGTCATATAAATCCTTCTATACGGCATTGAATGCAGGACAATCTCCTCACAAATAAAGAGGAATAATAAAACAAGAGAAACAAAGAAAAGAGCTCTGAACTACTTTGTCATATAAATTCTCTTATATGGCATTGAATGCTGGACAATCTCCTCACAGATAAAGAAGAGAGTTGAGACAACAGAACCAATGAAAAGCGTGCTGAACTGCTTTGTAATATTCCGCCTATATGCCAGTGAATGCTGGACGGCATCCTAACATATGAAGGGGAGACTGGAAGCAACAGAAATGTGATTCTACAGAAGAATGCTGAAAATGCCAAGGTCTAAACATCTAAGCAACGGCAAGTTTTTGAGAAAATGAATATGAATATATATCATAAAAGAGGAAGAAGGGGTTTTAAGCGTTATTCCGTTACATACCTGCGTAGAACTTATGGCATATATGCCTATACTGAAATGTGACTTTACAAGGAGTCCTTATGCAGGATTCGTGTGTGATATGGGAATGGTTATTCACATAGCTGAGCGTACTGTTCGTCAACGGTCCGCTTGGTTAAGAACCAAGCGGACCGTTGGCGGACCGTTGGCGGACCGTTGGCGGACCGTTGGCGGACCGTTGGCGGACCGTTGGCGAATTTCTATTGCAAAGTGGTACCAGCACTGATTTCTTTGTTCCTGTTGCCTCAAGTCTCCTCCTCATCTCTGTGGATATTTTCTTCTGGAAGAACGTGAAATTACCGGTAGGCCTTAATGTCGTTGAGGATGAACGAATAAAATCCAAATCCCAGACATGGGACGTCGCAGAGATATTCCTTATATCACTTATAAACGTTGTAAAGCATGTGAAGACACATGAATGCGTGAATCGCTTTGACTTTTGGGTGCCTCAAGATTTCAAGGAATTTTTTTTTTTTTTTTAAAGGACCAAATTTCCCTCATAGATCTTCTGCAGGAACACAGGAAAATCGATCTCTTTTTAAAGGACCACCCAAGTTGGCTGTTTCATTGATTTTGTTTGATGGCATATCAACACCTCTATGGGTTATTTAATACCGAAATTTAAATATTTTGTACGTAATTTTATGTCTTTAACTACAGACATTTTGTACCATATTTTATACTTTCAGATTAAAGTTGTTTTTTTCAAATACCATATATACTCGTGTAACGCGTGATCTCGCGTGTCGTGTGACCCCCCCAATATTCACTTATAAAAATGATTTTATCGTGTATCTCATGTATCATGCGAGTTCCTTATTTGAAAGACCAAATGACAATAGACTAACCTCTTCTCATCTCTCTCTCTTTCCCATCTTCTAGTTAAAAAGTGCAAGGGAATAATAAAAGTATCGCTAGTAACGCTATACTCATTGCGTAAACTCGTACAGCCATAAACAACCAAACGAGAAACAGTTAAACAGGTTATAAACGTAAAATGAATATTCGCTGTTTGTATATTGTAATACGATATTAATATGTGAATATTAGATGCATTATTATTGGATGCAGTTAAATAAAACATCAGTTTTATCAAAATTATATTTAAATACAGCTGTACTTTTTGATTACGACAAATGGGTATATAATTTATTCAACGGTGTGGCCAGGTCCAGCAGGACATACGGTAATTTTGTATCTCGTGTATATGCGAGCTTCCTAAAATTAATTTCAATATTAGGTCTTCAAAAGTCACTTGATACGCAAGGATATATGGTATGTAGTTTGTAAATCGTAAAATATATTGTTGATATTTGACTATAAGAATGTATTTTTCTTTTAGTTTTGCGTTTATAATCATTTTATTATAAAAATCGATTGTTGCTGAATATTTTTAAAATGTTGATTTTTGTTAGGGGTTCACTAAGTGCACATAGCTGGGATTATGTCAACTACTACCACCCCGAGTCAGGGTGGACCTGGGAACAACAGAAATTAAAAGGTTGTTCCACGCCCATCAAAATCTCCAGTCTTCCGATCAGAGGCCTTGCTGCCGGATGTAGTTTATCGTCATGCCCAGGACGAACGCTGACATGTAAATTGATTGTTTAC
>OZ038513.1:55533015-55625515 GCA_964036315.1 Acanthosepion esculentum | reverse complement strand
ACATGATCAAACTAAAATGATGCCAAGCTAAACTAAAAGTGTTCAGGAAAACCAGGTTAGACTCGAAACCGTGATATCTAGCAAACAAAAGAATAAGAAGCAGCTCGAAGTTTCACGAAGAGCAAAGAACGTCTCTCCTGTACAAATTCTGTAGATAATCCTTGCAAGAATTGTGACAATATCTTTCTCCAATTCAAGCCTGATCCTTTTATTTTAAGCTTATGTAGAAATTCTGACCAGTTGAAATTTGTTTCTTTTTTGTGTGTGTTTTGGCCAATCAGAGAGACGGATTCCTTTTTGCCTTAACAGTTATTGACAGTACTGTTTCATAATGTCGGTAATCATTTTTAACCAATGAGAAACATAGTTTTCATTTAGCTCCAGACATATCGAGTAAAACTGTTAATTTTATATTTTATTTTGTTAAAACTTTTTATTACATCTTACTTTTCTTTGACGGTATTCAGCTAATATACAAAATCGCTGAAATTCATTCAAGTTTTCAGAATTGTTCACAGACAGAAAAAAAATACAATCTACAGTTTGAAAAAATCAAAACAAACAGGGTGTGTTTGTTAAAAATGCATAAGACAATGTTTCAAATGACAAAAACGACCAGCAGTCGCATCAAATGACAATCATCTGATGCGACTGCTGGTCGTTTTTAGCGTGCGTAACAAAATTATTGAAGCTCTGTCGCTGACAGCACCAAACGGCTTAGTTATTGGATGGACAGTCTTTCTCTTAGGAATTTCGTTCTCTTTCGTTTTCTTTTAGGATATTTTTGCTCCCTTTCTCTCAGTGAACTTTTAGATATCGTTTTTTTTTTCTTTTTCTGAAACGTAAATTTCATTTTACACTACAAACATATAGAGCAACAATTTCTAAAGGCTGATTTTTAAGTTTGACGTATTTTGAGCGGATTATCGTCATACAAGTCTTCTGAAACATAATCCTCTCTAATTTGACCGCGTACTGAACGTTGCGAATTTTAGTATTTTGGTGCGGACAAGAAGTCGATTTTCAACTATTAATTGCAGACGAGTTTTGAAATTCCGATTTTCAAAGATGTTGCACGAACAAAGGCAACAATATTTTGCACATTTAAATGACGAGTGCAAGAAATAAAAGAAATTCCAACAGGGCGATATTTTTGTATTTTGATTTTTGTAAAAGGAGAAAAAAATACACGATTATGCATTCAAAAGAAGGAAGACATTTCGTGTCAGAAATTATGTGAGTGATACACGTGAGTGTGTGTGCGTGTGTGTGTATGTGTGCGGGTGTGTATGTGTGTGTGTGTGCGTGTGTGTATGTGTGTATGCGTGCATGTGTGTGTTGCGCGTGTGCGTGTGTTTATGTGTGTGTGTGCGTGCGTGTGTTGTGCGTGTGTGCGTGCGTGTGTGTTTGCATGTGTGTATTTGCTCGCGTGTTTGTGTGTGTCTGTGCGCGTGTGTGTGTGTGTGTGTTGCGCGCACGCGCGTGTACGTGTGCGATCGTGCGTGTGCTTGCGCGTATATGTGTGCGTATGTGTGTGTGCGTGTGTGTGTTGCGCGTGTGCGTGTTGGTATGTGTGTGCGTGCGCGAACGTGTGCTGTGCGTGTTGCGCGTGTGAGTGCGTGTGTGTATTTGGTCGCGTGTGCTTGTGTGTGTTGCGCGCGCGCGCGTCAGTGTACGGGTGCGTGCGTGTGTTTGCGCGTGTGTGTTTGTGTGTGCGTGCGTGCGTGTGTGTGTTTACGCGCGCCCGGGTGTGTATGTGTGTGTGTATGTCTATGTGTGTGTGTGTGTGTGTGTGTGTGTAGGCTAAACTACTAAGGGGAAAGACATCCCAAATCCCCGGGGCAGATTACGGTTGGTGTTGTTACTTCCACCACACGCGAGAAGGAATTGTGAGACAAGAGAACGAATACAGGAAGTGATCCATTATTTTGCTGCTTGACAGCGCCACCTAACGACTTCTTGGCGATAAGCCGGAAAACACCTAAATATTTGCCCCTCTTCCATGCTGAACTGATCGTTAATGTTTAAAATGTTCCCCTGCTCAAGAGGTCGATATTAGAACCTAGCTTAAGATAGAGTTTAGAATGCTGATTTTCAGATTTGAGATTTGATTCGTTATCACTCCTATTATGTATCCAACGTCACTGATATGTCACAATCGTAGATAGAGATGGGAACTGCATGATGAAATATTTGGAAATGCATATCACTCCCATTATTTTCCTTCAGAGTTAAAATAACAAAGCTTTACATGAACTTTAACCCATTACCTGCCATAAGCCTCATTTGGGGATCTGTTAAAATTAAACTCACTACATGGTATTCCTTGTATTTACATTGAATTGCTTACATACATTGCATTTGCAGAGGTATATTTTACAACACTTAGCCTTTAAAGTTTTTATTATTAGCCGTAGAAAAATAATGACTATTTTGAAAAGTATTTTTTTAATTATTTCTAATCAATATTATTTTTGATGTTTTATACACATATATATTTGATGGTCTAGTTTCTATAAAAACAACAACGGTAACTATTGAAATTAAACATAAGGAATAAATAAACTCCTAAGACACCTTTCTGGGCCATTGCGCATTAACAATATTTGGCAGTTAATGGGTCAAATCGATTTTTTTTACTACGAGATTCCACGGATTTCTTTTTTTGTGAATTGCCACACATTCTGGGGAAAGATACTGTCGTAGATTCCCGCTGCCTTCTCCACAGATTATATTGTAGAAAAAAAATGATGATGAGGGTGTTTTTTCTTTTTTCTCTGGTCGCCTCAAGGAAATGGATTACGTGACTCCCTTTCTCAGCCGTTACACTGGGCAGTTATTAAACAGACACCAACTTAGCCGCGCCTACTTCGACTTCCTCTTTGTCCATCTGTCAATCCGTACGTCCAGCTCTGTTGCACGCAATCCGCCGAATGACTCCCTGACACCTGGTGCTGCTGACACCCCCACAGTCAGAGCTTCAACATTCGGTGCCTGTTGGAGTTCAATGGAGATCGTATCAGGGAACCTCATGACGAAGGCTTGTTTGGTGACCTTTCCATCTCGGCTCCCTCGAACCGAGCCAATCCAACAAGCTGCCTGATTTTGTTCGCGTAGATGTCCACACGTTCGCCGGTCCACCTGACCATGGGCAGTTTTCTGTACGCTGAAAACGCGTCGTCCGTAAACTCCCTTCAGCCTGGCTTCGATCTGATCTTTCTCCTCCATTTCCATGTAGAGGGCTAGCGCAACCACCTCCAGGTACAATAGCAGCAGGCTAGCCACATTGTCCAACTGCTGAAGTCTTGCCACCAGCCTGACATTTTTAGCCACGGCCGGAAAATGGTTTTATAATGTCGCTGCTTACGTGAACCTTCGCCATACCTGCCGAAATAGCTCGTAGAAAAAAAAACTAATGATGAGGTTTTTTTTCTCCTACAGATTCTTTTATTTGCTATCTGTGAATTGGCATCGCTATTTGGCAAAGATAGTGGAGTGGTTTTCCGTTGCCTTATTGACAATTTGTAATTCACAGTTGCCTTCATCTCAACAGGGCATAAGCGATCATGGCTCTTCACAGATTCCGTGTCTTTATTATCTGAGAATTATCATAAATTCTTAGGAAAGATAGTGGTGTAGTGTACTGTTACCTTATTCAGGGGTTATGATATACTTACTCTCTGCAGATTTTGTTTTTTTATTAACTGTGAATGGCCATGACTACTTGAAAAAAATAGCGAAGTAGCTTTTCAAAGTTTTCTCCATGGTTTTGATTTTTCATAGTGATGTATATCCTGCTATTTAATCCGTAGGTAGACAGGGAAGATATGGATTCCTGCCTTTACCAAGGGTATTTCTGCGAAAGTAAACGCAGTAGACTAGGCTAGAATTTGAACATGGCTACTGATTTAAAATGAACACAATCTAACCCTGAATTTTTCCCGGATCGTCAAACAACTGAAGAACGCTATGAAACGTTGTGATCGTAAACAAAGAGATCAGGATATTAGTCCGGATTGAAAATAATGTAAATAAGTAATAATATATGTTTAAGCAGATTTTCCATACCATTTAGTGCTTTCTATATTGATTTGTCGATAGTTGGATTGTAAAGAAGATACTGCCATTGCCAGCCTTGACAGGGCTCAACCGTGCAGTTCAAATAACATAATCGAACTTAGCTGAATATAGTACAAGGCGACAGTAGTTGGAAAGCGGAGTAAGATATCCGATTGATTATTTATTTTCAAAGTAAAGGATTTCTCTCCATTCCATCTTGTAATATTAATTCATCTCGATTCAACAGCAATTTATTTATATTTTTTCCAACATTGTTGCTTCTTTACATTATTTCACGAAAAAAAAAACGACCTTAATATTAGTCTATATCTCTGAGATGAGGTATTATGATTACTTATATTATTTACATTATTCGGACTGTTATCCTCATCTTCATTGCTATATTCACAACGTTTCGGGATCTATATCTCTGAGACGAGGTATTATGATTACTTGCATTATTTACATTATTCAAACTATTATCCTCATCTTCATTGCCATATTCACAACGTTTCCGCCTCTATATCTCTGAAATGGGCTATTATGATTACTTTATTTATATTATTCAGATTGTTATCTTCATATTCATTGCCATATTCACAACGTTTTGGACTCTATATCCTCGAGATGAGGTATTATGATTACTTACATTATTTACATTATTCAGACTGTTATCCTCATCTTTATTGCCATATTCACAACGTTTTGGACTCTATATCCTCGAGATGAGGTATTATGATTACTCACTTTATTTACATTATTCGGACATTTATCCTCATCTTCATTGCCATATTCACAACGTTTCGGCTTCTATATCTCTCAGATGAGGTATTATGATTACTTACATTATTTACATTATTCAGACTGTTATCCTCATCTACATTGCCATATTCACAACGTTTAACCTCTATATCTATGAAATGAGCTATTAGGATTACTTACATTATTTATATTATTCAGACTGTTATCTTCATCTTCATTGCCATATTCACAACGTGTGGAGACTTGAGTTAAAGGGAAATAACTGAGACATCCGGAAGAGGCATGGCACGTGGAGCTACAACAATCTACCCCGGTTGACGAAATGAAGGGTACAGTTCAAATTTCCAATCAGCTACAGAAGGCTGGCGCGTACAACTGTCGAAGTGGTGTAAATAGGGCAATGAAGATGGGGATGACAGTCCGAATAATGTAAATAATGCAAGTAATCATAATACCTCATCTCAGAGATATAGAGGCAAAAACGTTGTGATTAGGGCAATGAAGTTGAGGATAACAGAACGAATAATGTAAGTAACCAACCTTATTCAGCAGCCTCTCCCGTGATTGGTTCTTTGATATTGTATTAGTTAAACATCGGCCTGAAAGGGACAATTCGGAAATAAAAACCAGTTGGGCTAGTTAAAAAATCTCGAAGTGTCTTTATATTCCATGTAATGAAATGTGTTTTGATTAAATATATTTGAAAGGATAAACACTTTTTATTTATAGGCACATGGCTGAGAGTTTAGAATATTCACCCTTCTCGTCATCAGTTAATTTGTCAGAAAGTAGATTTCTTGATGGTATCTATCTGGAGGAGGCGATGCCAGCATTTAGCACCAATGGAAAGTGCCTGAAAATAAAAACCACACGTTAACTCAAGCCTTTTAAGGGGAATTAGGTGAATTTGATTAGACAGACCCCTTGGAAGCCGTCGGTGGTTGCGCGTGTACGAAATCACAAGTCATCGTGACCGAGGTTTCGAGCGTGCTGGCCTTGTTCAGACTGTTGATCACGATAGATAAAGCACTCTCTCCCAGAAACTGTAAACTACGGTTCGCTCAGCATAGTTGCAGTATAAACGACAGTTAGGCACTGTGGGTGTTGAACAAACTGAGCAGGCGTCTGCAATGCAGATTAGCTAGCCGCAGGAGTAGACTGACACCCCCGGATAGCATTTCGAAACATTATCTACACGATTTAGAAACGTTATTTTTAATAAACTGTGAAATTAAATCAACCGGCCTAAACTGAAACGCCCTACTAAAGATTCTGCTTCAGACAGGAATCAAAACTGCATCACTTTTTACCATCAGCGAAACCATTTTTTCTGCCAAACCGTACCTCTACCAATTTCTGCCACGGAGCCAGACTGACAGAGCAGAGTTTGGATTCAGCTATTTAAGGAAAGTACGTTTTTCTCGTTGTCACATCTACGAATCTAACTACAGTTTCGTACCCGATACGTAAACTACACGATTTTTTTTCAGCATATATTATATCTTATTATGATAAACATTATTTTTAGTGGGTACACGTGCTTGAGTTAGTGTACCCACCACAAATTACGTTAGCAGTAATGCGAAAGGAAATATTTTCAAAACATAAAAATTAGATTACATTGCTAAGCCATGTGTAAAGTTATCTTCCGAAAAGACGAATGAAAATATGTGTCTTAAACCTCATATAAATGACATTAAATTCTATTCAATTCCTGAATTGCACGAAATAAAACATTGAATTCAGAGAAGTGTTGTTCACAAATGGCCTGTTAAAAACAAAACACCATAAAAATCCGCCTGCAATTGGCCTTTAGGGTGGGTCTCGTCTCATATCGGGTCAACGCCTAAATCCCACATCCCTTTGCCAACTTCCACATCCCTTTACAGGCCTCGCAAACTTTTGAAGAAAATGGTCAGCATATTCTACTATACCCGGGTATTCACACGACCTTACCACTTATTTCTCTCCCTGGAAAATTGTTTTATTTAAAAGAATTCCCAATCCAGAAGATATATGGCTTTGAAGTTTTCTCCGAACGTGAATGCTACGTTTAGCCAAGACATTAGGGACTCTCATCTTTTCTCTCCTGGGTGGAGGCTTATATATATATAAAACTTAGATTGGATTCAAACATGTGTCAATATGGTGTTTTCCTTTCGTCTTTCAACGATAATGTGATTAAGCTTATCAGACAATACGAAAGGAACTTATTTAAAATAATTAGTCAAAACTTGTCTATATTATTTAATGAAACATGCATTAATATATATATATATATATATATATATATATATATATATATATATATATATATTGTGCCGTTAGGCAGCAATCATTCATTTATGCATGTTTCATTAAAAACGACAGAGAAGGTACTAAGGTTAAGCTTTTTATTTATTTTTTCTTGTATTCGGACAAGGGTTTTCTTTTTGGGTCACAGAGTGTGCAGAAACTGTCCAAATGTTCAATAATTCTGATCGCTTCCGGCTATACTTTTGGCCATTATCAAGGATGATTTCATTTTTTCAGTTTAATTGAGTATGTTCGTTGTGTATGTTTTTAGTGTTATAGAGATGTTTTATTTTCCAAACACAGTCAGCACATTGTGGCCGTGTTCGTAGTTAATATTATTAAGAAACTATCAGGTCATCCCATAAGTTCTGTCCGAATTTTGAATAGAGAAAACAAGTGACCAAATGTTACATTTAATTACAGATTCAGTCAACAATGTATTTTCCCTGATTATCTATGACTTCCTTCCATCTATTAACAAGCTTACTAATTCCATTACTGTAAAATTCTTTTGGCTTTGATTCGAAGAACACACAAATGCCAGTTTTAAGCTCTTCCTGTGTTACAAAAGCTGTTTCTTCCAAATGATTCTGTAAGCTACGAAACAAATAGTAGTCTGAAGGAGCAAGATCGGGAGAATAAAGTGGATGAGGAATTTTCTCCCAACCAAGTTCTTCGATCTTTTGTGACGTGATTCTTGCTGTGTGTGGTCGCGCATTGTTCTGATGAAACATCACCCGTTTTCGATTCACTTTTTTCCTCAAAGCTTGGTTCAAACGCTCTAATTTCTGAGAGTATATTTGAGCATTAATTGTTGTATTAGGTGGTAAGAATTCAAAGTGGATTATTCCTTGGCAATCCCACCAGATTGAAAGAAGAACCTTTTGCCCATGAAATTCCCTTCACGGCTGTGGCTGGGGTCCTTCCCCTTTACCAAGCCACTGTCTACGACGCTTAACATTTCGATAAAAGATCCATTTCTCGTCGCCAGTCACAAGTCTATCCAAAAAAGGTGAAACAAGTTGGCGAGAATGGAGAGTAGAGCAGATGTTAACTCGGGATTTGAGGTTGTTTTCAGAAAATTCATGAGGCACCCATTTTCTAAGTTTAGGAACTTTTCCAAGTTGTTGAAGATGACGATGAACAGTTGTATGGTTTGAACTGAGAACCACTGCCAATTCCTCAACTGATAAAGCAGGATTTTCTTCAAGGGCTGCTTCAAGAAGCTTTTCATCAAACTCAACTGGACGTCCGGTTCGATCTTCATCTTCAAGGGTGAAATCTCCACCTCTGAATTTTGCAAACCATCTTCTGCAAGTTCTTTCATTCACACATTCCTCTCCATAAACTGAGTGAATGTTTCTAGCAGCTTCGGCTGCTGAGTTTCCTTTCTTGAACTCATAAAGTATTATGTGCCTCAAATGATTCTTGGGTACTTCCATGTTAGCCTGGTTTTAATCAAACAAAATTTAATTTTATTGTTCTCTGAAATAAAATTTTATCAATTTAAATGGATCTAAACATAGAAATAATGTTCAGCTCCATTAGACATTATAAAATACTCTTTAAATTTCGTTCATTTTAACAAAAAGTTAAAATTCGGACAGAGCTTATTGGATGACCTAATAGAACATTTCTTTAGAAACAAAGAAAAGATTGCCGATCTAATATGTAATATGCCAGTGAATTCTGGACACTCACAGCTGAAGAAGAGACTTGACGCAACAGAAATTTGGTACTACAGAAGGATACTGAGAATACACTGGAATATTGGGTAGCTGACGAATTGGATAGCCAGATTCGAATCCCATTCGAGTTCATTGGATTCACTTCCGTGCTGATACTCCATGGGTAAATATCAAGAGAGATTGGGTTCTATAGCTTTGGTTGGCAGCCAGTCTAGAAGAAGAAAATCGCTGAGTTCAAACCATCCTGTATAGCTACGAACGCACAACTACTGCTGTGGTTACAGTACGTGTAATACCCATTCGATTCTACGCCTGTGTATATGAAAGAATGAATACAAAGTATTTCTTACTCTAGGAAGGACGCAGCCAGCTTATTGAGCACATGTGTGGTTCGTTTGGCGCGCCACCGCTGACCACCTTCATCTACCTTTGTCAGGAACTAATCAATAACTGACTATCGTTAACAACGTGCTGCCGTCATGTGTCGCTCGGGAACGTTAGACAATTTGTCCCGTACAAAGAAGGATGACCGCTCCTTCTTCATCCTTAAAACCGTAATACAATCCGTTGTAATCTCTCAAAGTGCAAGGAACAGAAAAACGTTCGCCAAGTAACGAAGAAGTTTTAATGTAAATGTAAAAAAAAAAGGGATCCCTAAACGTAGAACAAGAAAGAGGCAGTGAGGATAAGGGGATTAGAGAAATTGACACCCACATGGCATATTGAAGGAAGAGAGGTCAGTGGGAGTGGGAACAATTAACAAACTTCTGTGAATAGATGACAGAACAGAAACTGGGAGAGATTATGAAAAAACAAACGTTACCAATAGCTACAACGGTTATAAAGATTTGAACATTACGGGCCTCTCGCTGTTCTATCGCTACTCAGTGTCATGTGACCTGACGTGCAACATTTCTTATCCCCACCAAATCTGACCAACACCCACGGGCACAAGGGTTAATCACCTCCCTTCGTATTTCTATAGTAAGAGGTAAGTCTGATTCGAACAGCGTCATCCCAACAACTGCTGCCGGTAGATTGTTTTCCCAATCAGTACAATCTTGACCTCTTAAAGTTTAGGGTTAACCGTATGTTTTCATTTCGTATTTCTATAGTAAGAGGTAAGTTCCATTCGGACAGCATCTTCCAAATGATTAAAGCATTTTAGAACAGGCACCAGGCAGAATGTTTTCCCAAACAATACAATACTGGTCTGTTTAATCTAGGGCTAACTGCTATCTTGCATAACTCTGTGAACTTCACTACTTGTTCTTTCTTACGCCAATACAACACCACACAGTAACAATCTACCTAGAGTGGATCTTGTGCCTTGTCTTGGATGAATATTGGTATGTAAAAAAGGCTGTATGCAGTGCATCACGAAATATTTTCCAATGTACTTCGTGATCTACGAAGATTACCCTTGTTTTCTGAAGAGTTCCTTACAAAAAGCAACAATGATTTCAAAGGAAAAAATGTCCCCCAAGCGATTCATTACCTCGGAGTGTGTACATCATTTTCGTCTTTTCCATGTACTTTTCGGAAAGGTTTGATCCGACTCGTGTTCGCTGTGAACCTAGGAATTACGAAAATAACACAAGTTTTCTATCTTGACTAGGTAAAAGAATGTGGTGTTTTTTTAATTCTTTGAAGAGAATAAGTGTTTCGTCAGATTATTAAGAATTTGCCAAAAGAGTTCTGTGATTTTGTAGGAAGTTTCTTCCTCTTTTACATTCGTAAAAAAGCATTTTGATTTTAGTCGTATTAGTATACTAAAGCATACGGCAGAAAAACCTCCCCACATAATGATAAGACAGTTAGAAGTAATACTGGGCAGTATTTCTGCCGTACCGTGTAGCTAACGTCATACCATTTATGAGGGGAGTATATATGGGAGTTGAATGAAGTAATGAATATGCATACACTTGTGTTCCCCCTCATATGATTGGCTGGTGTCAGCCATAAATACAGACTGATGTGGAGATACATCGTCTACGCATATTGCCTACGCCTATTGGATAAGCCTAAGTATATTGCCTACGACTACGACGAGTACCAGTAGATTACGGCTACCTGCTAGATTGTCCTACACGGTTACAGTAGCAAAAACCACTTAGCTACTTCGAACAAATATATCCCTTTCCGGGACATATCAGGAGTGTATAATAAAAGTTCACACAGCCCAAATCTGCATGTATACACACGCAAGATCCTCGCAAAAAATTGTGTTGGTAGAAAAAGTCAGTTGCTTTTATAGCAGTTTGGTGGACCCTTTCCAGGTTTCTGATGTGTGGGAGATGGAAAAGGATTAGCATAATTTTGTATAGAATCCATTCTATTCAGGGAAACTTGAACCACGATCGATTAGCTGAAACTAATTTACATGAATGTAATAACAAAGTACTGAGATGTAGGCATCAAGAAATCTGTTTTCAACTGAGAATACAAGGTTCGCGTATAGTGTCCTTTCATAGTCCCAGTAAACAGAAATAGCTCTCTCAAAGGGGAGAGTAACAAAACAAGGGGAGGCCACTTTTGATTATTCATAACATTGAGCCCACTAGCCACATTCAGTGGTGAATTGTTTTCTCCTTTTTCTTCTACAACACGAAAGCGTTTTGTCTTTGAGGTATGTCACCATGTTCTTCTGTACATGGAAGTAAATGCCTTGCCATTATATCGGAGTAAATGTCCTGACATTATGTGGTAGATATTCCTGGATGGTATGTATGGGAGGTATTTCTGACGCATCCTGTACTTATTTTACCATTATGTAGGAGGTATTTCTGGGCAGAATATTTGGGAGGTAATTTTGACGCATCTATAGCTAATTTACCATTTTATGGGAGGTACTTCTGGGCGATAAACGTTGAAGATAATTCTGCAGCAACCTCTAGCTAATTATCTGGGCGGTATTGCTGGACGATATAGTGTTTTTGCAAGCGTAGCTTAGTTGTGGTACAAGGCCGAAAGTAGAGAGCACCCAGTGAGGATCAAACTCACTGCTCAGTCGTAATAGTTCTGGCGAGACAAGCTTGCTAATGACTACATCGCCCAAAGGTACTCCTTCCTGGACGGTATTTATGGGAGATATTTCTGGTTGTTATAGGTGAGAGGCAATCCTGCAGCAAACACTAGCTAATGTCTTGTCATTATGTGCGCGGTATTCCTGGACTCTGTCCTTTGACGGAGTCACACCTCAGTGCACTCTTCCTAAGGACAGAGACACAACTGAGAGATGATAAATAAACGTGTTACAAACCACTCGAGAGAGAGAGAGGTTTACAAACTAGTGATTTTTCCAAGCATAGCTCAGATAGGGTACAAAGCCGAATATATGGTGCACCCAGTGAAGATCGAACTCACTACTCAGTCGTAATTGTTCTAGCGAGACAAGCTAGCATAATTACTACACGGCCTTGAGGTGCCCATTCCTGTGTATATGGGAGGTATTTCTAACGTTCCCTGTCTTTTTATATATATATTTTTTATCTTACTGCAGCTTTTTATCCTAAAACACTGATTCTATATTGCTCATTATTCCTGTTCATTTACAAGTAGTTGTTAAGTTAGAATAAAACTGGTTTACAAAGTAAATAATACAATCAGTACGGTTTGAGTGTATGTTCCTCATAACACAAGATTTGACGATTAAATTACAAGATTTAAAGATTTGGCAACATGCGAATGCACACAATTTAATTACTTCCAAATAGAAGATATCCTCCTCTCTCATTATGAACAAACGTAAAAAACATTGCCGTGTGCGATTTTCTCCATCGTTAAATCCACAGCATAAGCAAGAAGCGACGAAGTAATTTCTCTGCGATTTGCATTATTTAATCACGTTATATTAGGAACAACGAGTGAGATTTGGTAATGATTCACATTGATAAAAACATCGTGTATTAATTTCTTCAACTTGAAAAACAAAAACGATTAAAACTCTGGGAAGCCCTTCACATAAAAGGATGACCAGGAAACATTAATAAACTTTGTTTCAGTCTAGGCGCACTAAAATACCATTCAGCGGTTGTTATTTTAGCTAGAAAATGGTAAACATACGTATACACAAATACAGACACACACACATATATGTGTGTGTGTCTGTATATATATATATATATATATATATATATATATATATATATATATATATATACATACACACGCATAAATATATATTCACACACGCATATATATATATATACACACACACGCATATATATATATATATACATATATATATATATATATATATATACACACACACACGCATATATATATATATATATATATATATATATATACACGCATATATATATATATATATATGTATATATATATATATATATATATATATATGCGTGTGTGTGTTTGTGTGTGTGTGTGTGTGTGTAAGCGAATGACAAAAATGAAAAATCTTGACACGTCTCTTCAGATTAACAAATTAATCCATTTAGTCAGTCCTAAATGTGGGAAAACGTCGAGAAATCAATCTATCTATCTATCTATCTATCTATCTCGGTTTGTTCATATCTATCTATCTATCTATCTATCTATCTATCTATCTATCTATCTACCTATTACAGTCTGTCTATATCTGTCTATGTATCTATGATCATACATTATCTATTTATTAATGTATTTACGTTCATAGATTTTCTATCTATCTATTAATCTATCTATGTTCATACATTATCTATGTATATATGTTCATACTTTATCTATATACTAATGTATTTTTCATTTCATTATGGATGTCAGTTATCTCCTGAAGGACACATGGCACAGTGGATAAAGGCGGTAGTTAGCTCCAGTGACAGGACCCAAAAAGTGTGAGTTCAATACCTGGTTAAGGCGGTGGAGAACTTGGAGAGAGGAATTAACAACTGACATCATTGTACATGACACGTGGAACTAGAACATTTTACCCCAGTGAGCGAAATAAAGGGTTCAGTTCGACATTCTAACCACATGAAGAAGGCCGGAGCGTACAACCACCGTTGTAATAAATTTGGCGACAAAGATGAGGATAATAGTCCGAATAATGTAAATAGTGTAGCTAGTTTTTCATTAGTTTAATGCAGTCTTTACCAAAGTTGGCCGCATAAAAATTTAGTTGATGGACGTGAGTGTAATTGAGAATATTTTTTTTAATTTATCTCGACAAAGATTACTAGTTAAGGGAATTTTTCCTGTTACAATTAAAACATCGCATCCGTCTATTTTTCTGAGAAGAGGTATTGTAACTATTTACACTATTTATATTGTTCGGACTGTTGTCCTAATCTTTCCGGTCACATTCACGATGTTTCGGCCATTGTACGCTCCGGCCTTCTTCAGGTGATATTTGATCCAAAGGTCCAGTAAATAGTGTATTTAAAACATTGCATTTCTACTTTTAAAAAGTAAACAATAGTCACAAATTAAGATGTCATTAACAACCATAGCGAAGCGTTGCATCATCTAAAAAGAATGAAAAAAGTTTATTTTTAAATTCACCTGGTTGTGAAACAGAGAGAGCATTACCCACTGCCATCTGACCGACTTTAGAAAATGAAATCGTAAAATATAGTAAAATATACGATAATAATATGAATAATTTATATTACTGTGAATCACCCATATATCGTATAAAAACATACAATTCCCATGGTTTAATAAATAAATTTTAATTTAATTATAGCTGATAATTTTTCCTTCAAAAATTATTGCTGGTAATAATTTTTTTATTACAAAGTATTTCTGGTATTAAAACCTATTTTTACACAAGTTTGGGTGTTAAATATTTGCCCATAGTTCGGACCCTAACAGGTGCTACCACCCCGGATCAGGGTGGACCTGGGAACCACTAGCAATTAAGAGGTGGTTCCACGATCCTCAAAACCTCCTGATCAGAGGCTTTGCTGTCGGATGTAGTTCATCGTCATACCCAGGACTAGGATCTAGTTAAGTTGGTTAGTTTTGTTTTATGGCATATATGTAAATTTCTCTTGGAATGTAGTGCATATTGGGGATTCTGTGCCCTCTCGTTTGGTTTGGTTTGGTTTGTTTTGTTTTACGGGTATATCAACCTCAATGGCTTAGATGCCGACAAGATTTTTATTGCTGGTAATATATTTTTTTAAATGTATTGCTATTAAAAAATATATCTCTTGTAATATCTTTTTAGAGAAAATGGAAACAAAGGGAACTTATACTTAACATCAGGAAAAGGCAGTTGAAATTTCTAGTGCATCTAATGAGGAAAGGAGGCTTGGAAAATCTGATACTCACATGATAGACTGATTTGGTTTGGATTGGTTTGGTTTGGTTTACGGCACATCAACCTCAATGGGATATTTAATGCTGACAAAATTTTTATTGCTGGTATTATTAGAAAATGACATCGTAAAATATAGTAAACTATACGATAAAAATATGAATAATTTATATTACTATGAATCACCCATATATCGTATAAAAAGATACAATTCCCATAGTTTAATAAATAAATTATTCGCTCGAGACAAGGAAACGAATACAAAAGTTTTACGAGTTATCTGTCCTCCTGTGTGGCAGTGAGTACTCGACAATCTCTTAAAATATGAAGGATGCTGAGGACACTATGGACTGAATACGTGAGCAACGGCGAAGTTTTAGAGAAATTGGATTTGGTTGGTTGTTTTGTTTTATGGCATATCAAAACCTCAGTGGGTCATTTAATGCCAACAAAATGTTTTAAATAGATTCATAGCGATAGTTTGGTAAAAAGAAAGGTGTGTATATATATATATATATATATTTGAATCATTTTTCAATTACTCATATTTTTTAGTACAATCCAAATTCTGTTAGGAAATTTACAATCTTGGATGATTTTTATTTTCATGAAAAGTTTTTTTTTTTAAATTACACACTTGGTAATATTTTGTTTGCACTAGATAAAAATCTACACACTCTAACAGTATGTTTCAATGTAAATTTCCCTTGACATGTAGTGCATATTGGGGAAATCCTGTGCCTTCTCGTTTGGTTTTGTTTGATTTGTTTTACGGCTTATCAACCTCAAAGGGTTATTTAATGCCGACAAGATTTTTATTGCTGGTAATATATTTTTTTAAATCTGTTGCTGGTAAAAAATTTTTTTTCAAAAATGTATCTCTTGTAATATCTTTTATTTTCAAAAATGTATTGCTGGCAATAATGTTTTCTTCAAAAACTTACTGCTGGTAATAACATTTTTTTACAAAGTATTTCAGGTATTAAAACCTATTTTTACACTTTCCTAGTGTTTTCATCCCAGTTTGGGGGTAAATTATTTGCCCATAGCTGAGACCCTAACAGGTGCTACCAACCCGGGTGAGGGTGGACCTGGGAACACCAGCAATTAAGAGGTGGTTCCACGCTCCTCAAGACCTTCTGATGTGAGGCCTTGCTGTTGGACGTAGTTTATCGTCTTACCCAGGACACGGATGTAGTTTAACGTCATACCCAGGACTGAGAGAAATTGGAAACAAAAAGTAAAATTATACTTAATATCAGTTGAGGTTTTTAGGGCACATACTGAGGCAAGAGGGCTTGGGAAATCTGGTACGCTCAGGACAGATTGTAGGCAAGAGAGATGAGAAAATGCATGACTTAGCTTGATTAAATGGATAGCGAAACAGGCTTTAGGCAAAATAACAGAAAGACAAAATTTATTAATGGATAGGAAGATGTGGAGAGCCGTGATCGCTTCCGATGGGACAAGGCACATAACGAAGAACTGAATAAATAAATTCGAGTTCATGGCTTTATTGTCTCATCAATAACGTTTCTTCCTTCTTTTTAGGTAA
The DNA here is from genome assembly GCA_964036315.1 of Acanthosepion esculentum. Lineage (NCBI taxonomy): Eukaryota > Metazoa > Mollusca > Cephalopoda > Sepiida > Sepiidae > Acanthosepion > Acanthosepion esculentum. Next base: position 55,608,891 of record OZ038513.1, on the reverse strand, counting down.
TGCCATTTTCTAAAATGGGAGATTTTGACACGACTGAACAATTCAGAAGTCGGAGGACACGCGATTGTTCTAAAGCAGATATTTTACGCCTTTGGTCTTCCGTAGTGAAAATCGTCTTAGTTTAATTTAGGCAGAGTTGATTGATTTGATTTTTTATGGCTTTTTAGCCATTTCTGCATTATGTAAAGACAAAACCTATGTTGAATTGTAAGAATAATTCTATTTTGAAGGGTGAATATTGCATTAACAATGTTTTAAGAACAATAATTGTTTTTTGCAGATAGAAATCCTACTATTTAACCCATAGCTACTGGGGAGGAGATAGATCCATACATTTTCTAAAGGATTTCGCGCTAAAGTGAATGTAACGAACCCAGTTGAATTTCGAACTAGACTCCCCGTCTTCAAATAGAGAAGGTCCGAATTTATTTTAGCAAACGGGAAGTGGTTGCAATTTCGAGTCGGGGAAAGTTGGGAAGACCTAAGTAAAAGGAATCATTTTCGCTATTATTTTATTTCTTTTTTCTTTCAACTTTTTTCTTGATCTTTATAACATTGATCTGTTTGGGTTTTTTCTGTTTGTTTTTTATCCTAAGGGCATTAAGTAGCTTGGATATGAAATATGGAATTTACTTCCGAAGAGAAAATGCTTTTTTTTAATTTTTAAGAAATTCTGACAAGTTTAGATGATGTCGTCTTTTTCCGTCTTTTTCCGTTTTTTTCCGTTTTCGTCCGTTTTCTTTCGGAAATACAATCTGCGCTTCATCAATCATGAAAATTTATCCCTTTTTTTTTTAATCATTTAACTTTTTTTTTCCTTTAATTAAGGAAATATTCCTTAACTTGTTCTAGATTAATGGGTTTTGCTTAATAAGTAATTTATTTTGGGAGACAGTTGATTACTTAATCATACTAAATGGATAATAATGTTTACGGCATTCTCTCAGAAAATAAGATTACTGGTGAAATGTGGCTTTCAGCACGAAGCTTCCATGTTTTCGTTTTCCGAAAGAAAAAAAAAATATAATATCCAATAATGAAACTCAATTAATCAAATTTAAGAAAGTTATTCCGTATTGATATTAGAAGTTAAGACTAAATGTGTGTGGGGGAAAAAGAACGTTACTGAACGTACGTGTAGAACGCAAGTTTTCCTTTAAGATTCCTAAATCAAAGTACGATAAAAGTCGGCAAATTCCGTTATAATTGACGTCAGATCGAAAGCCAGAGGTGAACGGGACGCTGACTCAATCGGTTCGTCATAGTTGTCCTTTCTTGGACCTACTTTACGCTTTGGTGTTGGAGCCTCTCCTTCGCCGGCTGAGGGACATGGAATCAGTGAGGTATTATGTACACTATTTACATTATTCGGACTATTGTTCTCATTTTTATCGCCATATTTATTACAACTTTTCGGCCTTTCACTATCTGTCTACATTTAAGATATGAGGTATTATGTACACTATTTACATTATTCGGACTATTGTCCTCATCTCTGTCGTCATATTTATTACAACTTTTCGAGCTTTCAGTATCTGTCTATATTTCTGAGATGAGGTATTTTGTACACTATTTACATTATTCGGACTATCATCCTTGTCGCCATATTTATTACAACGTTTCGGCCGTTGTACGCTCTCTTCTTCTTCATGTGGTTGGAATGTCGAACTGAACCCTTTATTTTGCTCACTGAGGTAGACTGTTCTAGTTCCACGTGCCATGTTTAATGGATGTCATTTGTCAGGTATCTCCTGTTAATTCCGCTCTCCAAGTTCTCCACTGCCTTAACCGGGTATTGTACTAACACTATTTGGGTCCTATCACTGGATCTAACTAACTCCTTTATCCACTGTGCCATAAAGGGCTCAGTTCGACATTCCAACCACCTGAAGAAGGCCGGAGCGTACAACGGCCGAAACGTTGTAACAAATATGGCGACAAAGACGAGGAGAATAGTCCGAATAATGTAAATAGAGTAGATTTTAGTTCTCCTTCCAATTTCACTAATCTAACACCATATTATATTTTAGATAATTGAAGTAGATAGGTTTGCCTGTCGAACGGATCAAACTTCTCCCGGATCTTTTGATCAGGAGTAGAGGTTTATCTCCTGTTTAGGATTGTTTCCGGTTCCTTCTAAAGTCTTTTAATTTTCTTTCACTCCAAATAACCTCTTGCATCTTAGTATCATTATCGCTTTGTTTGGGGTGAATTAATTTAAATAACCCTCTTTTAACCCCCTTCTATTTAACCTTATTCTATTATAATTCTACTCACGATAACATCCTATATCTTCTAATCTATTCCCGATCACGTTCTAACCACATTTATATAGTACTGTTTTCTATTTATCTTTCTTTCTAAGCCCCCTACTATTTCAACTTATATTTTAGCTCTAACCCCTACTATTCTACCTTATTATATCTTCGCTCTATTCCAGCCTCTCCTTATTATATATCAGTTGTCTTTCTAACTGCTCATAATACGAGACATTATATTAGTAGCTCCTTCTAAACTACAGTAGACTCCCTGACAACCGGACTAAGAAGACCTTCCGGATATGAGGAATTGGTTACAAAGTCCGGATATGAGATCCAGATATTTAGATTAAAATAAAAGAACTGAAATCAGGTTTAACATTTATTCTCAATGTTTTATAGTAAACAAAATAAGCTAATGGTGAGTGAAATATAACGGAATTGATTTTAAGGAAAAAGAAATAAATCATGTAATGTTAATGAAAATTCATTAAATTAAGTGTTATGGGAACCTACCCATAATAGTAATGGACTAGTCCGTACCCCATAAATACAGCGCCTCAAGAGGAAGCAAGGGAGAGAGAAAGTGAGTCGGGCAGTCGGCTAGACGATTACTGTAAGACATTGGAATAGTGATACTTCGAGACAACATAGTTCTCTCTAACCTAACCTGATTGTTATTACTAACACTTCTACTTCTTTTGTACATATTCTGTTTGTAATATATCTGTGTTATTCCATACCTGTGTTCGAGTTATTCTTCATTGGTTCTACCTTGGACCATCACCGTGGTACAAGGAACCTGGACCATAACATTAAGTCTGCCATGTATGCAAAACAAATAATGTAACGAGGATATTTTAATCGCTGTTGCATGATGATTCTTTCTCTTCTAATGTCATTCACAACTTTTTCTGCATTTCGTTTTGCTTTTCTTCTTGAAATTATTTAAACGAAAGACACTTTTTAACTCTGCGTGCGTTATTGCAATCGTCATAGAACGACGAATGCTGGCTTTCTTTCCATAAAACTGACAACCTTTTCAATAGCTTTTTCAATTTCAGTCCAGGTTTCATCACAATCATGTTTTTTTGTTTCCTTGTTCATTGTTACTTTGTAAACGCTGGGGAATAGTTTCTTTGGAAGATTTTATATCGCAAAATGTTAACTTTCCTATGTTGAATTCAGCCATTAGTTACAATGAACTTTCACCAGCGTCTATTCTGTTTAAAATTTCCACTTTTTGTGATAACTCTAACGTTGTCCTTCTTTCCTCTTATTCCCATCATCTTTTTCACCAATACAAGCCATTAGGGTGAACTAAGTAAGCAATTATCCAAAGTAAATTTCCTGAAAAACAGAAATTTCCAATCAGTTGCATATCACACAAATAGTTCAAATATACACATCAAAATCATAATTGGATATGCGAGATTCCGGATATGTGGCAGTCCGGATATGCGAGATTCCGGATATGATGCAGTCCGGATATAAGGGATTCCGGATATGAGCCACTCCGGATATGGAGGATTCCGGATATGAGGGACTCCGGATATGCGAGATTCCGGATATGAGGCACTCCGGATATAAGGGATTCCGGATATGAGCCACTCCGGATATGCGAGATTCCGGATATGAGGGACTCCGGATATGAGGGATTCTACTGGTTTATTAAGCACGATATCTAAGAATTATAGTTATATTGGTGGATTTGCGGTAGTGTAATGGATCGAGGCTCGGAATGAGCAATCATTTCATTAACTTTTACGCTTAGTCCTGGGTATGACGATAAACCACCTCCGGCAGTAAGGCCTCTGATCTTGAGATTTTGAGGAGCATAGAACCACCTCCTATTGCTGTTCTTCCCAGGTAAAACTTAACCCTGGATGATACCACTTGTTAGGTTCCCAGCTATGGGTAAAGAGTAAATCCCGTAAAGAAAAAATAAAATTCTATGAAAGTATAAAAATACATTTTATAGTAAAAATATCAGTAATATAGTTTTATATAAAAAAAATACAATAAATATTGATAGTAAAATGACCAACAATACCATTTTAAAGCAAAATGACTAGCAATACATTTTATAGAGAATTACCAACAATGCATGTTGTAGCAAAATGAACAACAATACATTTTATTTGTACTTGAAGATCTAAAATTGTTTTTCAGAATATATTTAGTTAAATCCATGAAATTGTTTTCAAAATATTTAGATTTCGGCTTTAAATAATGCATAGAGGTTGATATGACTCTAAACAAAATCAACCAACCAAATTGCATGCTAATATCCTTAGGAAAGCTAGGTTTGATTTGCTTTGTTTAACGGCATATCAACTCCTTATGGGTCATTTAATGACGAAATTTAATTTTTCATTTTGCATTCCGGATATGAGGCACTCCGGATATAAGGGATATAAGGCTTTCCAAAAATGCATTGCCGGTATTCTTTTTAATATGAAAATATATTGCTGGCATTCTTGCTACAATAATGTATTTTTATACTCTTATAACATTTTGATCCCAGTTTGGGGCATCACTATTTGCCCATAGCTAGAATTCTAACAGGTGTCACCAACCCGGGTCGAGTGGTTCTGGGAACAGCATCAATTAAGAGATGGTTCCACGCTCCTCAACGACTCCTGATTAGAGGCCTTGCTGTCGGATGTAGTGTATTGTTATATCCAGATAGAAGGAAATCTAGGAATCTATCGCTTCACTCCCAGCCATGGCTAAATATCAGGTCATACTAGGCTCCATTTCCTGGGTTCAAATTCAGTCTGGGAGAAAGAAAACTGAAAATTCAAAACCAGCCTGGTTATCTTGAACATAAGGTCTTCTATGACTGTTGCACATGTGGTGCTCCTAAACCCCGAATGCGCCATAAGACACGTGATCATAACAGTTAAACTAACTTAGTTTGTACGTGTGTAATCGGGGATTTTTTTTCTATACTCTTAATTCTGTTGTTGCTCACAAGCAATAAAAAAATGTTATCATTCAATTTAAAAGTATAAAAATCTATCACGAAGACAATGAAATAGCAACCTGGCCGCCACTACTTACTCATGAGATAGAATATACCGCGTTCATGTTAAATGTTGGCGTATTTTCATCCTTTGTCACAATAGTGAATATCTCGTTAATAAGAATGGAAGATCAGGCTGTGTAACCGATAAATTTACATAGTCATATTGAGTGTTATATTCAAGTATAAAAATTGGAATAGAAAAGATAGGATTTATATTAATAGAATCAAGAGGTGATCGAAATATAGGATAAGGTCTGTAAGGATAAGGAATCGACTCATGACTCCTGCTTCCATAAATGCGTAATATCTCAGAAAGGGTAACCTTGTTATATGACCGATGGGTACAGTTATATTTGTTTGTTTATTTTTTATTATATAATATAGGTGACCTCATATAGGTATGTTTTATAATATAGAATAGATAGGTGATTGACATAAGACACCTATTTCCATTAAACGAAATATCTCATTACTAAGAAGGGAAGATCAGGTTGCAGGATCGATGCCGATACAGGATGATTGAAAATCAACTCCCTATTCATGTATAATGAACTCTTCCGTCTAACTATAATTCTTAAAAGACGGGAGAGTCCATCATATATAAAATAGGGAGTCACTTTTCAATCACCCTGTATATAGCCACATTCGGTTTTATAGAATAGGTTGGGGGAGTGGAATAGATGGGATTTATGTTACAGAATGCAGGGAGATTGAAAAATAACTCCCTATTCATGTATGATGGACTCTCCCGTCTTATAAAAATTATAGTTAGACGGCAGACTCCATCATGCATAAAATAGGTTGCTACTTTTCTGTCACACAGTAGATAGCTAAACGAAAGAGGGGATAAGAATGTGACGTTGAGTAATGACTCCTGTTTTCACAAAAATGGAATATTTCATTAATAAAAAGGGAAGATCAGGTTGCGTGACCGATATAATTATATTCGGTTTTATAGTATAGGTAGGTGGAATAGAATAGATAGGTATTCTATTGCGGAATAGATAGTTGATCGAAATGTGGGATAAGCTTCGGCGCTATAAATCTTCCATTCTTCATTTTATCTTATTTGGATGTGTGCCTTCATAATTCACTCTTTTGTAAATATAAAAAAAATATATGATTTCCTATTAGGCCAACGAATATTGAAGGGTAAAGAAATGTCCGCATCTCCTCGAGAAAAGCTTTTAACTTTGAAAAAAAAGAAAAAAAAGGAAAAAAGCGAATAAATCTTTTATTTTTACAACCCGCAAAAAAAAAAAAAAAAATTCGAAAGTAATTGGGAATTTTTTAATTTTTTTTTTTGTTAATTTTCAAATGGAAATAAAAAAAAAAGAAGATTCTCGAAGAAAAACAAAATAGATTTTAGATGAAGGGAAAAATTATGGCAGATAAACAAATATTGGGGAAATCCAGAACAGATGAAAAACAGACAAGGAAAAGACGCACTTAATCCCCTTAAAGATTAAACTGAAGTTTCTGAACCGATAATTCCGAACTTATTTCTTTCTTGCTTCTCCTTTACACACACACACACACACACACACACACACACACACACACACACACACACACACACACACACACACACACACACACATATATATATATATATATATATATATGTATATATATATAGGAAGTGTGGGTTTGTAAACAGTGACTATTAAAGCTGATATAGCGTGACTCTTCGGCAAAAGCGAATTGAGTCCTGTCGGTCACTGTGTGTTTATCTAAAAAATAAATACGCTAAAATTCACCTTCATCCCTGCCGTGCGCCGACGGCTTAGTGGTAGAACCAATTCAGTCGGGTTTCGATCCTAGCTAAAGACAACCGGACGTCTAGCCACACTCAAGAGCAGTGAAACAGCGAAACAGCCTGTTGCATTAACTATGACAGAAAATGTACTTTGATTAAATTTTTACGTAATTTTTTCTTGTTTTTTCTTTTCAGTACATAACATATATAAAGACTCTCAAAATGTTTTTTTTGCCGAGCACTTACTGATATACATTTAGCCATTTTCAAGATTGTAATATATTAACTAGAATTAAGAACATTATAATAAAATTCACAACACCCGTTCACAATAGCGAAAAATTAGACTAATTATTTATTACAGAAATTTTAAAACCTCCAAACTTATAGTTAAAAATAATAATTCGCCTCTTAGAACAAAATGAAATACTACAAGTATTACTTACGAATTTAAATGCCCATTAAGGAATTATATTCTTGATCAATCAGAATTCGTAAACAGTTATATAGGCCAAACTACAACGTATTTAACAAGAAGACTTACACTACATCTTTCTGACCATTAGATCTCATTTAAATACTCATGGAGACCTAATGAACCCTATTTATAACATACTTGTTGACAACAGAAATATGATAGTATTGTCTAAATGTAAAAAAAGGCTACAAATAATGGAAGTCTTATTAATAAAAACGAAAAGAAAAACACGGACGCAATATCTTGAGCCTGTTTTGAAAATTAAACATTATATAAATACATACATACAACAATCCATTTCTAGTTAACCGTTAATATGTTTAACCTTGAAAATGACTAAATGCATAGCCGAAAGCACTCGCAAAATAACAATATTTGGACAATTTTTATATAATTTGTTTACTGAAAAGATAAATATTATAACATCACATGAAATATGATATAAAAAACTTAATCAAAACACCTTTTCTGCCATATTTGTTGAAACTTATATATATATATATATATATATATATATATATATATATATATATATATATGATTGTTGTGTAGGATCTACCTAATCTGCATAGGTGACTACCAACTATATAAATAATGGTTGATACCGGAAGACGAGAGAAGGGAGAGAGCGGAATCACGAGATCCAACTAGAGACTCTGATCGACTGCGACTAGTCAACACATTCTCCAGGAACGTCTTCCCAGAAATATACAGAAATACTATATGTACTTATTGTGTACACTTTCTTGTTATAATACATTCTTGTTCTAAGTACATTTTGTGTTGCATTATTATTCCATGCAATAGGCGAGATTCAACATTGAGTCAAGACTCAACAATGATAGAAATTCTTCGTCACCGAGGCCCGTTTGTACAGTTGGTATGATGTTTGCCCGATAACGTAACAGTCTGGGTTTCAGTTCTCGGTAGTGGACGCGCACTGTAGATCGAAACGGCCGTAAAGTGCTTTTTACCTTTCTAGACTGGATGAATTACATATCTATCTATCTATCTATCTATATATATATATATATATATATATATATATATATATATATATATATATATATATATATATATATATATATATATATATATATATATATATATCCCTTAAACATGTCGAGGGCATCGTCTTGGCTTCACCTCGTGATATCATCTATTCTTGGTTGTGTTTAAACAACCAGTTCTTGAACATCATTTAAACAGCTATATATCAACACAATACTTGGTCTTTACTCATTCTCATCAGCAATAGCGTGTTTTACGTAATAAATAAACTTTCTTCTTTTTCTTTTTCTTCTTTGTTTGACGTAGACAGTTAAGATGACATCCGGTTTGTTCAGTGCAGCCATTTGTATGAAATATCTGTAATTCTGAATTCTCGCTATAGAAATTATCCTTTTCGACTTGTTTGTTATCAAATACATTTGAACCGTTCAAAGTAATTCACTAAACTACACTGAGACTCGCTTCTGTAGTTCTTCTTCGAGAATGTCACGACTTTAGTGTACGTGTTGCAGTCAAGAAATGTTGAAACATTTTTTGAAGTGGCACTTATTTCGTAAATTATTGTAGTTTTACCATATAATTATTATTTATCTAATAAGTTGACGTGCCAGATTTTGTTATTCGACACTGAAGTAGACGGCTGCAAACAAATTCTTTGAGAACCCCTTACTAAACATTGATTGTCACAGCGGAGAAGTTTGTAGAATTGAGTCAGGATATGACGACAATATGGAGGCTCGCTATGCAATAAAATTTCATGTTGTATTGATATAAAATTCTTCAGAAATGTATGAAATGCTCCAGACTGCTTATGGATTAAATTGTATGAGCTGAGCATCTGATTTCTGCTGTCACAAAAGGTTAAAGAACCGTGGGGAGGATGTGTGAGATGATGGGCGATTTGCGAAGGCAGAGGATGTTACTATGAAGGAGATAAGAGTTTTGTACTTCTTCCAAATTAATAAATGTTTGTTCTGAAAATAAGCCTCAAGATTTCTGGAAGGCACCTAGTACTTTCCTCACTGAGAAAAGAACAGAAAAAGAGAGAGCACGCGAACCGAGTTTATAAATAAAACGAAACCATTATAAAACAAAAAGACAGTTTTATGATCAAAACAATGAACTATAGAGTAATGACCATTTGTGATTTGAATATTAACTATCTAAAAGGGGTTTGCAGCTGAAGTCTCTTTTATGACAAAGAAATGTAACAAGTTTTTCTTTTTTTCTTTTAGCGTTTTCCTTCATTTAACAGTGCGTACTTAGTATGGAACAGAGTTCTGAGCACGATGAAGACCTTTGTAAAAGTTAAACAAGTGATCTCTACTCTTTGTTGTATGTCCCCGTGAGCGATTATCATTAGTCAGGACATGTCTTATTATGTTTTATAATATAATAATGTATTATAATATTTTTATTTTCAGCGGATAAATTTTATAAAAAACTGTCTAAATGTTTTTTTTTCATGCGCTTTCAGCTATGCATTTAGTCATTTTCAAGGTTGAAATATATTAACTGTTAACTAGAAATGGATTGTTGTATGTATGTATGTATGTATGTATGTATGTAATGTTTAATTTTCAAAACACGGTCAAGATATTGTGTCCATGTTCATAGCTAATATTATGGAGTGTTGTATTTTTTGTTTTTATTATTATTACTTTCATTTTTTAAAACTTTTTTTTTACATGTAGACAATGCTATTATATTTGTGTTATTAAAAAGTATGTTACGAATAGGGTCCATTAGGTCTCCATGAGTATTTAAATGAGACCTAATTGAGCTATGGTCAGGAAGATGTAATGTGAGTTTTCTTGTCAAACACGTTGTAGTTTAGCTTGTATAACTGTTTACGAATTCTGATTGATCAAGAATACAATTCCTTAATGGGCATTGAAATTCCTAAAAAATATTTATAGTATTTAATTTTGTTCTAAGAGGTGAATTATTATTTTTAACTATAAGGTTGTACGTTTTAACTTTCTTGTAATAAATAGTTAGTTAAAATTTTTTGCTATCGTCTACTGGTGTTGTGAATTCTTTTATAATGTTCTCAATTTTAGCTAATATATTCCGAACATGTCTTCTACATTTAGTAATATATGTATGGCTTTCCTAGCAAAAATGGCAACCAGATCGTAATAAACACTTCTTTAAATAATATCTATCTATCTATCTATCTATCTATCTATCTATCTATCTATCTCTCTCTCTCTCTCTCTCTCTCTCTCTATATATATATATATATATATATATATATATATATATATATATATATATATATATATATATATATATGTATAATGATGAAAGCGGAGACATTAGAAACTCATGGTAATAATTTATTTCGCAAGATTGATTAATCGATCACGTCTCATCAGATCAAAGGTTTCACAGTGCCTGGATGAATTTTAAAATTCATTTATTGCTGTGAAACCATTTGATCTGATGAGACGATATCGATTAATCGGTCTGGCGAAATAAATTATTACCATGGATTTCTAAAGTCTCCATTTCATCATTATCTCTTCCTCTGTTCTTAAATTGGTCTCTCTTTGGATTTATATCCTCTTTAGAATTATCCGTACGATTTATCAAATAATATATATATATATATATATATATATATATATATATATATATATATATATATATATATATATATATATACCGGGTGTATCAGTAAAATTGTCCAAATCGTGTAGCAGCAATGTTGTCCAGTTGTTAGATTCAGTTTCGAACCGTTGTATCTTAGAAATGAGGTTTTTATAACACTAATGGACTTTTACTTTGAGCAATACATAAAGACTCACCAAGCTTACCAGAAGAAACGTAATTAATCGATCATAAATGAAAATGAAATGTTTATCATTAATTAATCATAGCTAAGGATAGGAAGTTCATGAAGGATTGAAATAAAGTTTAAATATGTATATGTTATTCAAGAATTATTTTCCAACTTATTCAAAATGATATTCGCTCTCTCTAACCTTCTAACTTTCTGTCCTGGAGTAACAAGGTGCATCACACGTTTTACGTACGATTTCATTTTTAAGTCTTTTTTCGTTGCTCTTTTGGATGTCATAGCTGAAACTCCTCTGACACATGCCAAACGTCTTACGGATTGAGTTGGATCTTTTCTAATTGATCTCGTTTGGTCTAACTTGAAATGATGAGCCCTCTTCTTTTTGTGACCTCCTGATCGAGATTTCCTCTCTGTTGTTCTCTCTTTTTTAAACTTATTCACCGTTATTGAGTTATGTGTTATTAAAAACTACGGAACTACAACATAAAATCAGTTTATGAACCAGTAACAAACTTTTACCAAACACTATTGGTATGCTTTTGTATATTTACTGTACAGGTTTTGGGAATACCTAATTTAAAGTGTCAAAAGGAGATAAATTAATACACTGGTGTTCTTAATATGCTAGGCTGAGTCTGAAAATTCCCTCCCAAAAGCCCCCTTTTCTATTGCACATGTATGGGTAGCAGTGACAAAATCTCTCTTAAAAGTTTCAATTCATGAAAATGTCTATGCAAATGCCGGTAATAATTTTTCTAATAATCTTTTTAATGACTAATGACCAAAGTGGTTCGTAGCCATTTGATTTCTCGTTCTACATTTTCAAATTTATTCAATCCGGGGAAATTCCTCTCCATGATATCGTTCTTATTTTAGCACATCATAAAGTCAGTTTATGAACCAGTAACAAACTTTTACCAAACAATTTCGGTATGCTTTTGAATATTTACTATACAGGTGGGAGGTAGGAATTTTTTTCTGTGATCGTGAGAATCTTTTTCAGTGTGAAAGTGGATGATTATGCAAGAACTGTTGGTAACCCATAGTTTTAGGTAATTCTGAAAGAATTTGGTAGCATGTATGGCATTAGAGTTCCGTATCAAGATGGAAGATATAAGCAAACAGTCGTTGCCAAGCTATGAAATGTTTAGAGGGTTAACCAGTGAGGAAGTGTCAAAATCAGAAAGCCCTTGATTCATAAACCAGGTGAAAAAGCGTAGGACATTCTTAAGAAGGGCTGTCCTGGGTATGACGATAAATTACATCCAATAACAAGGCTTCTTGATCAGGAGGCTTTGAGGGGCGTAGAAGCACCTCTTAATTCCTGTTGTTCCCAAGTACACTCTAACCCTGGGCAAATATTTAACGGCTAAACTTAAGTCAAAACACTACTAAAGTATATAGATTTTTATATTAAAAATAGAAACAATATATTTTTGAAAACGTTACCAGCAATACATTTAAAATATAATACCAGCAATAGATTTGAGTGTCGACAAAAACCCTCTTTACAAAAATACATCAATGAATCCTGATCTGTAAATGATTTCTTACAAAGAATACATATTCTATTCTTACGAATACATTCTAAATATCATGTCGGCATTAACCTCAACTCAATGAGGTTGGTATACAGTAAAATAAATTAATCGCAAACCCTTAAAAAGACATTCATAGGAAAATGCATACCAAAATATATAAAAAAGGTTCCAATTGTTCTTTTTTCAGCCACAAAGGCTGTGCTACCCTCGATAAGACACACTGAGCGAATGCGGAGTGGTTACTAACGGAAACTCACCTCACATGTTCAGATAATGTGGTTTTGGGGATGAGATTACATAGGCTGAAGCGGTGAGCCCATGACAGGCTCCATATGGTTTTAAGGTGATAACTCACATACATTGATTTTTGAAGGCACACTTGAAGAGAATATTAACATATTTTAACTTCCGCACATGCTTGATTTTAGTGGCTGCGACCTGCAAATCGCAATTTTGACTCATCACAACTAATCTTATTAATTATTCTCATATGAAGATGGGAGGCACGGTGGAGTAATGTGTAACGGCTCGGATTGTCAAATCGGTAGATCCGAGCGAATTCCAGTCGAATCCATTAGATTACATTACGTGCTAATACATTTGGGAAAGGTATGAATCCTCTTCTTCTACCCAGTCCGGTAGCAAAAGCTGTTGGTGGCACCAGGGGTGGCAGTGCCGCCTTAGCCATCAAAACTGTGTTAACGCCACCGGTTGGTGGCTGACGAGGGCCGGGTATCGCACGTGCATTCACACGTTATACGTAGAGAATTGGTTATGGATGTTATTATTATTGTCTCAATTTTACATTAATATTTGAATTAAACGTTCTTTGAAATTTCAATGTTAAATTTGTTCATTTAAAATATATTAGAAACTTCTTTTTATGAGACCGGGATGTTATCCACACGGTTATTGACCACTCGAATTTTCTCCCCTGGGCTAGTGCTGTCTTACCATTAAAATCATACAAATTCACCTCTTCTCCCCTCAGCTATCGATTAATTAGTAAATTGTATCACTAAAATCATTATTATCTAAAATTAATTTAACAAAATAAAATTATTTTCTGGTTTAAATAACCTGCAAATAGTTGTTTATATCCACTCAGCACCTCCCACCCAAGAGGTCATGTTGTGAATCAGGGTCGGTTTAATGTGGGGAGCCCAAGCACGTACACCCGGGCAAGGAACAAAAATTGACCGTCGGTTGTGCTGGCCTCGGTACGAGCACCGATGCCTCTCTCTCTGGTAGCTGGTCCCCAGGATTAGGCACCTCAGTATAATTTTCCTCAGATCCTCCCCTGAGCGCAATCTACCCCCGCAAAAGTGACGCAACTGAGAGATGAGAAATAAACGGGTTGTTAAGCTGTATGTAAACGAATCAATTTATTTAATATTTTATGAAATTTAACCGTAGTCGTTGTCTTCATAAATAAAAATAATTTCTTCATTTACTGAGATCCGCTTAAAATTCATCACTTAATTTTTTGTAAGTCAACTTATTTAATATTTTAATTTGGCGCAAAACGTGAAAAAGCCAAATAAAAGAGAACAAAATCTGCATTACGCCAATTTTCTAAGTGGAGAATGTTTTTCTTTCCTTAAAAATCAATGTTCGAAATCTTAGTGTTATTCATTTTATTTTTTGGACTCTAACATTGGCCTCTGCAACCCCTTGGTAATATATCTATTAATAGCACAAGGAAAGCAGCATTCACCTGTATGAACAGGTTGTAGCAAGATGGCGACTCGTATTTTTTTTTCTATTTATACAGACTTCCCTCTGTAAAGATTGATTCATCTGCTTGTATTTTCCTGGTCTTTATGTTGACTTACGACTCCGCTTAAGTGTCTTCGATAGAAATACAATAGAAATCCTGAATATATACGGCGGTTGAAAGGTTGAAATAATGTTTCCGCATATAATAATTTATTTGTTTGAAAATTTGATTTATCAGATTATGGAAGATACAATGAATCAAAACTCCTCCAATTGACATTGAGGAAGTGTGTGCATGTATGTGTGATCTGGGATCAAATACAGATCAAATGTGGACTGGAATCCGACAGTAAAATAGGATAAAGAACAAAGAGGAAACCGTTTATCAAGCTATCATGTTTCACTTTTATGTAAGCTTTATCAGAGTATGAGATATGGAGAAAAAATTTTGAGATTTTAATTTCTAGTCCGCACAGTGGTTAAAGGCGTTAGTTAGACCCACTGACAGGACCCAAAGAGTGTGAGTTCAATACTTGGTTAAGGCGGTGGAGGACTTGTAGAGGGTAATTAACAGGAGATAACTGGCATCAATTAGACATGGCACGTGGAACTAGAACAGTCTACCCCAGTGAGCGAAATAAAGGGTTCAGTTCGGCATTCCAACCACCTGAAGAAGGCCGGAGAGTACAACGGCCGAAACGTTGTGATAAATGTTATGGGAAAGTACCCATAATATTAATAGACGTACCTCATAAATACTGCTCCTCAAGAGGAAGCAGCAGTGAGACACAGAGTCAGTGAGTCAGGCAGTCGGCCAGTCAGTCAAAGACAGAGTCGCGTCAGACGATTACTGTAAGACATTGGAATAGTGATTCAGGTCGCGACAACATAGTTCTCTCTAACCTAACCTGATTGTTATTACTAACACTTCTACTTCTTTTGTACATATTCTGTTTGTAATATATCTGTGTTATTCCATACCTGTGTTCGAGTTATTCTTCATTGGTTCTACCTTGGACCAGCACCGTGGTACAAGGAAGTTGGACCATAACAATAAATATGGCAATAAAGATGAGGAAAATAGTCCGAATAATGTAAATAGTGTACATAATATCTCATCTCGGAAATATAGACCGATACTGAAAGGCCGAGACGTTGTAATAAATATGGCAACAAAGATGAAGACAATAGTCCGAATAATGTAAATAGTGTACATAATACCTCATCTCAGAAATATAGACAGATACTGAAAGGCCGAAACGTTGTAATAAATATGGCGACAAAGATTACGACAATAGTCCGAATAATGTAAATAGTGTACATAATATCTCATCTCGGAAATATAGACCGATACTGAAAGGCCGAGACGTTGTAATAAATATGGCAACAAAGATGAAGACAATAGTCCGAATAATGTAAATAGTGTACATAATACCTCATCTCAGAAATATAGACAGATACTGAAAGGCCGAAACGTTGTAATAAATATGGCGACAAAGATTACGACAATAGTCCGAATAATGTAAATAGTGTACATAATATCTCATCTCGGAAATATAGACAGATACTGAAAGGCCGAGACGTTGTAATAAATATGGCAACAAAGATGAGGACAATAGTCTGAATAATGTAAATAGTGTACATAATACATCATCTCAGAAATATAGACAGATGCTAAAAGGCCGAAACGTTGTAATAAATATGGCGACAAAGATGAGGACAATAGTCCGAATAATGTAAATAGTGTACATAATACCTCATCTCGGAAATATAGACAGATACTGAAAGGCCGAAACTTTGTAATAAATATGTCGACAAAGATGAGGACAATAGTCTGAATAATGTAAATAGTGTACATAATATCTCATCTCGGAAATATAGACCGATACTGAAAGGCCGAGACGTTGTAATAAATATGGCAACAAAGATGAAGACAATAGTCCGAATAATGTAAATAGTGTACATAATACCTCATCTCAGAAATATAGACATATACTGAAAGGCCGAAACGTTGTAATAAATATGGCGACAAAGATTACGACAATAGTCCGAATAATGTAAATAGTGTACATAATATCTCATCTCGGAAATATAGACAGATACTGAAAGGCCGAGACGTTGTAATAAATATGGCAACAAAGATGAGGACAATAGTCTGAATAATGTAAATAGTGTACATAATACATCATCTCAGAAATATAGACAGATGCTAAAAGGCCGAAACGTTGTAATAAATATGGCGACAAAGATGAGGACAATAGTCCGAATAATGTAAATAGTGTACATAATACCTCATCTCGGAAATATAGACAGATACTGAAAGGCCGAAACTTTGTAATAAATATGTCGACAAAGATGAGGACAATAGTCTGAATAATGTAAATAGTGTACATAATATCTCATCTCGGAAATATAGACCGATACTGAAAGGCCGAGACGTTGTAATAAATATGGCAACAAAGATGAAGACAATAGTCCGAATAATGTAAATAGTGTACATAATACCTCATCTCAGAAATATAGACAGATACTGAAAGGCCGAAACGTTGTAATAAATATGGCGACAAAGATTACGACAATAGTCCGAATAATGTAAATAGTGTACATAATATCTCATCTCGGAAATATAGACCGATACTGAAAGGCCGAGACGTTGTAATAAATATGGCAACAAAGATGAGGACAATAGTCTGAATAATGTAAATAGTGTACATAATACCTCATATCAGAAATATAGACAGATACTAAAATGCCGAAACGTTGTAATAAATATGGCGACAAAGATGAGGACAATAGTCAGAATAATGTAAATAGTGTACATAATATCTCATCTCGGAAATATAGACCGATACTGAAAGGCCGAGACATTGTAATATATATGGCAACAAAGATGAGGACAATAGTCCGAATAATGTAAATAGTGTACATAATACATCATCTCAGAAATATAGACAGATGCTAAAAGGCCGAAACGTTGTAATAAATATGGCGACAAAGATGAGGACAATAGTCCGAATAATGTAAATAGTGTACATAATACCTCATCTCGGAAATATAGACAGATACTGAAAGGCCGAAACTTTGTAATAAATATGTCGACAAAGATGAGGACAATAGTCTGAATAATGTAAATAGTGTACATAATATCTCATCTCGGAAATATAGACCGATACTGAAAGGCCGAGACGTTGTAATAAATATGGCAACAAAGATGAAGACAATAGTCCGAATAATGTAAATAGTGTACATAATACCTCATCTCAGAAATATAGACAGATACTGAAAGGCCGAAACGTTGTAATAAATATGGCGACAAAGATTACGACAATAGTCCGAATAATGTAAATAGTGTACATAATATCTCATCTCGGAAATATAGACCGATACTGAAAGGCCGAGACGTTGTAATAAATATGGCAACAAAGATGAGGACAATAGTCTGAATAATGTAAATAGTGTACATAATACCTCATATCAGAAATATAGACCTGATACTAAAAGGCCGAAACGTTGTAATAAATATGGCGACAAAGATGAGGACAATAGTCAGAATAATGTAAATAGTGTACATAATATCTCATCTCGGAAATATAGACCGATACTGAAAGGCCGAGACATTGTAATATATATGGCAACAAAGATGAGGACAATAGTCCGAATAATGTAAATAGTGTACATAATACATCATCTCAGAAATATAGACAGATACTGAATTTCTAGTTTGTTTGATTTTTATTGTTTTTTTTAGGCTCCATGTGCATTTGACTTCTTAAGCAAAACGTTAGCATAATTTATGGCGTTGCAAATTCAAGGAGAGACGCCGGGTCCTTTCGAGAATCTAAATTAGGTTTGGATCCGTTAATTGAAACTCTTATTCTAATAAAGTTTTAATAAAGGTGAAACATGTTATGATATGCATATATATATATGTATGTATATATATATATATATATATATATATATATATATATAGAGAGAGAGAGAGAGAGAGAGAGAGTTAGAGAGAGAGAGTTAGAGAGAGAGAGAGAGAGAGAGAGAGGTAGATAGATATGAATGATGTTTTTGAGAAATGCTTATATGCGAAATACAATATATGTTATTGTTGATTTTTATGACATACAGACACGCACGCACATACACACATGCACCCACCCACCCACACACGCACACGCGCGCGCGCACACACATATATATATACCGAGTGAATAAAAAGTAACTTCCTATGTTATGTATGATGGACGCTCCTGTCTAACTATTATTTTTACAACACGAGATTGCCCATAAGACATAATATATATATATATATATATATAAAAGTGAACATTGAAGTCAACACTTAGAGACGACAGGCTGTTTCATGCTAGACGCAATCGTCATTGACGATAGCATCTAGCATGAAACAGGCCTCAATGTTCAGTTTTATATTTACACACGCTCTATCTCTAATATTGACCACTTTACCCCATAAATATAGCACACCTTACGACTATATGTCGTCATATATATATATATATATATATATATATATATATATATATATATATATATATAGTACGATGGATAAATTCTCGTCTAAATCACGCAAAAATAAAAATAACATTGACATCTCATTTTAACAGATATATTTGCCAAACTTGCACAAGAATATCTTGAAATACTAAAGAGTAAATTTATTGAAAAAAGTCACCATTGGATTCAACTAAGGCCTCTCTTGCAACTCTTCTGGCCACACTCTTTTATTGATTAATACTGCCATAATCCTTGCCTTCAGTTCAACTTTGGTCTCACAAGGTGTTTTGTTGGTCTCTCGCTCCACTGCCCCCCACACACAATAAGCGAGAAGGTTTCAGTTTGGGGAGTTAGGTGGCCAGATGAAGGGGGCGTTGTCATTGCAGAAATTGTCTGACAGTCATGACTGGATTCTCCAGCTCTTGTGGCATGGGGCACTCTCCTGTTGCCAGATATACCATCTTCCACTAGCCACCCTCTTGATCTAGAGCAGGACTACCTCCTCAAGGCACTTAAAGTAGGCTTCCTTGTCGAGCCTTAGGCCCTGTGGGAAGATAAATGAAGACATAACGTCGCCGTCACTAGTGACCACTCCAAACAGCATAATGTGGACTGGATATATAAAACAACTCTTTCCGAATCATCTGCATTGTCCTTAGTTTGAGGCCAAAACACTTTGAAATGTTTTTATTCGAGCTTCAGGTGCGAATGCCAAGCAGTACAGCATGTCATTTCCAAATGTCTGGGGGAGTGAACTGCGTCATGGTGCTCTTTTTTCTCACAGACGGTGTCTAAACAGACCCGACTATACTATGCAGTCGACAAAATCATAAACAAACAACGTGCATGCGCAAAATTATAAAGGTAATATGTATGACGACAATTTACCCATCGCACCATATATATATATATATATATATATATATATATATATATATATATATATATATATATGTATATATATATAGGCTCCTGAAAAAATTAATTTCGGTTGAGCTCTCTGGGGGAAGGAAATGTGGGTCCGTAAACAGTGACTATTAAAGCTGATATAGCGTGACTCTTCGGCAAAAGCCAATTGAGTGCTGTCGGTCACTGTGTGTTTATCTAAAAAATAAATACGCTAAAATTCACTTTCATCCCTGCCGTGCGCAGACGGCTTAGTGGTAGAATTTCCGACTGACGACAATTCATTCCGGTTTCGATCTTAGTTAAAGGCAACTTGACGTCTAGCCGCACTGAAGAGCAGCGAAACAGTCTGTCTGTGGATGACAATAATATATGTATGTATATATATATAAAGGAAAAAAGTCTTTAGAATTAATGTATTTTTTCGTCTAATATTCATCTTACTTCAAAAGTTATTACCGTGGACATTCGTAGACGCCCAATTTTTCTTTCGACAGTGTGAATTTTGTCTATCGGCCAGCGTATTCTAGAAATCTTAGTAAAGAAAATAGGCTGTCCGGCAGCAACTGAAGGTGCTGCTTTCACCTACAAATAGAGACGCAAGTTCGATTCCTATCGGAAATCACATTTTCCAGCACTCTGTAATTTAGTGAGACATTATCGTAACCATCAACTGTAACGGGTAACTATTCCTTACTTGAACACAGGCTTTTACTTTTATTCGGAAAATAAAATGTACCCTGAAAATAGAATCTTAAATGCTAAACTTTAGTCCACCTGATGAAGGTCGTTGGACACAACGGCTGAAACATTGTGATAACAAGAACAGAGCTGCGGACAATAGTCCAAATGTAAATAGTCTTAATAACATTAGTCCTGATCTGCGATGAGGATTTTTATTACGTTTGTACAAATACTTGATTCATATACTTACGAGGTAGCGATTAAAGAAAGGATATATATATATTGATGAGCTGTGAAACAGCGAAACAGTCTGGCTGTGGATGACAAAAATATTGGCTCCTGAAAAAATTAATTTCGGTTGAGCTTTTTGGTTTGAGGTGTGAGTTTGTAAACAGTGACTATTTAAGCTAATATTGCATGACTCTTCGGCAGAATTGAGTCACTGTCAGTCACTGTGTGTTTATTTAAATCTAAAAATAAACACGCTAAAATTCACCATCATCCGTGAGCCGACGGCTTAGTGGTAGAAGTTCCGACTGACGCCAATTCAGCAGGGTTTCGATTCTAGCTAGAGGCAACCGGACGTCTAGCCACACTGATGAGCTGTGAAACAGTCTGTCTATGGATGACATATATATATATATATATATATATATATATATATATATATATATATACACTGTGTAGGTAATTTTAAAGAATAAAGGAATATAATGATATTAAAAAATGATATGGAGAAATCTTATATTACCTTTCTTGGATCTTTTCTGTTAATTCACACCCAAATATTAATTCACCCCCACCACAAAAAAAAAAAATTCACATCAAATTTTCCTAGAGCAAGGCCTTGCAATTGGTTGGATTGACGTTAGGAATCGCCCCAAATGTGGGCAATTCGGGTGTGCTATTTCTAAGTGTGGGTTCTTCATCGTGCTCACCCCGATAAACAAGCCAAAACAGATTTTTTTCCTATTTTTAAATTGTAAAAAAATCCTTGTAACCACCTCGAATATAATCCGGCCTTAGGAAATAAGTTACTCCTTGGTTTTTGGTAACTTTTCATTTTGAAAGTTGGTGTGAAACAAGCTACACAAATATTCATTTAAAATTTATAGTTTCAAAAGAATGCCAGAAATTTAATCAAAAAACAAACCTTTATTTAAAATTTATAATTTCTTTGCGTGAAGTAATATTTGCGATGAGTAACTTTATATTTTTAGGGGTAAATTACCAGAAAAGATCCACGGTTCCTTTTTATTGGAATGGAAATAAAAAGCTGATATGGGATAAACAGAAAGAACGTCATCTTTGTTACAAATGCTATTGGGCGAAGTAAAACGTTAGATTTTTATCTCTTAGGATATTACAAAAATATCTTCTCTATTGTAATCCGAGTGGAACAAGTGCGTATATCGGATTTATGCAAAAACGGAATATACCTTCGATTTATATATACTTCATGTATTAGTTACATTAGTAACATTTTAAAGAAAAATGACTGAATACTCTACCAAAAGATTATTATAAAAATACAAAAAAGAAAAACAAAAAAGAGCACATAATTTGATTAAACAAACATATATATATATATATATATATATATATATATATATATATATATATACAAGAAAATCTGCATTATTTAGAAATCTTTTAGTAGTCTTTCATAGAATATTTCAAAATCTAAGAAAGAAGTTGAGTTAAAAAGAATGGAACGCCAATATGGTAATCCTATGGCGGTTTTCTAAGCTTGGCTTTGATGAGGGACAAGGCTGAAATATGGGGCACCCAGTGAGGATCTAACTCACTATTTTTTCGAAATTGATCTAGCAAGATAAAATTGCTAACCATAACACTAAGTCGGAGTATCCTTTTTCATGGCATAGCTTAGATGCGACACAAGGTCGAAAGTGTGAATCGCCGAGCTAGGATCACATTCACTACTCAGTCATGATTCATCTAGCGAGACAAGCTTGCTAACTATCACACCACATCGAGGTGTCGTAAAATGGTATTCTAAACTGTTGAAACTTGACTAATGCATGGAATAATAATGCAACACAAAATGTACTTAGAACAAAATGTATTGAAACAAGAAAGTGTACACAATATTTACATATAGTCTTTTGTATATTCCTGCGAAGACCGTTCCTGGAGAATGTGTTGACTGAGTCGCAGTCGGGCAGAGTCTCTGGTTGAATCTCCTGATTCTTTCTCTTCTCTTCCCGGTACCAACCATATTTATATGGTCGGTACTCCACTATGCAAATTAGGTGGATCCTACCACAACATAAACGTAGCTTGGATGGGGCACAAGGCCGAATATGTGGAGCGCCGAGCTAGGATCAAACTCACTACTCAGTCATAATTCATCTAGCGAGACAAGCTTGCTAACCATTACACTACGTCGAGGTGTCGTGAAGTGATTTTCTAAACGTAGGTTGGATGAGGCACAAGGCCGAAAATGTGGAGCGCCGATCTAGGATCAACCTCACTACTCAGTCTTAATTCATCTAGCGAGACAAGCTTGCTAACCATTACACCACGTCGAGGTGTCGTGAAATGATTTTCTAAACGTAGGTTGGATGAGGCACAAGGCCGAAAATGTGGAGCGCCGATCTAGGATCAACCTCACTACTCAGTCTTAATTCATCTAGCAAGACAAGCTTTGTATCCATTACACAACGTCGAGCTGTCCTAAAATAATCTTCTAAACGTAGGCCAAAAGTGTGGAGATCCCAGTGAGGACGGAACTCACTATTCAGCCGTAATTGATCTAGCAAGACAAGCTAAGATTTGTATCACTAAATCATTATTATCTACAAAAACAATTCCCAAAATCTAAAATAAAATTCGGCTTTAAATAACCTGAAAATGGTTGATAAGCCGTAGAAAATGAATGAACAAATCAAGCATTAATTGCGCTGAACTAAAAAGAAAACAAAGCACCCCTAAATGTCGACAGCAGAAGAGAACAATCTATCCCCGTTGGTGAAATAAAGGGTTTAGTTAAAAATCCCCTAAAGGACAATCTGGTCGATAGAGAATTGATGAAGGCGAAAGAACACAAGGGGCATATTTTTGGGTCTTAACCGACCGCTCCACAAATTCCTTCTGTTATTCTTTATCTTTAGAGTAGTTAGATTAGATAAAATATGGATTATCGTTGGCAAATCTGAACTGGAACTGCTCAATCTTCAAGGCTTTGTGAGTGATGAATTATTTTCCACTATACAACACTTACCCCAGCGACGCAACATCACAAACCTATCGCTGCTCTACCGCTATTTCCAGGGCAAATGTTCAGATGGGGGCTCCATTCTTTAGTTCTACCAGATCCGATCTTTACACCTAGGGCGCACAATGTTATTTACACAAAATCAAATCAAGATGGAATTTCCGCTTAGCTTTTACCCAAGGACTATTGCTTTATGGAAATTATTTCCACGTTAATGCTTCCGTGGTTACTAAAATCTTAACTTCTTCAAGTCAAAGGTCAACAGTTATCTGCCTTCATTATTCTCATCATTTTTACTTTTTACCACCACCTCTTACATTCATACCAAACACCTCATTCAATACACATCTACATTGAGTGACTCTCGAGTATTCGGTGAACTTTAGTATAAAACAAGCATTCATAACATTGCTGTTTAGAACGTGTTTTCTTTTTACTAAGGACATTTCTTTTGCTCCTTAAGGCCTTTCATAGTTTCGAATTAATGAACTTTATCTCAACTCTACAAGTTTTCGTTCACCACTTCTGTGGCCTGGTATTGAACTCAAAACTTATTGGGGCTAGTCACTGGATCTAACCAACGTCTTTATCCACTCGGCCATGTGTCCTTGAGAAAAGTGAAATAACTGAGACACCCGGAAGCCATGGGAAGTCGAACTAGAACAATTTACCTCGGTGGGCGAAATAAATGGTTAGGTTCGAAATTCAAATCATCTGAAGAAGGCCGGAACGTACAACGGTGGGAAAGTTGTGAATAGGGCAATGAAGATGAGGGTAACAATCCGAATAATGTAAATAATGCAAGTAATTATAATACCTCATCTCAGAGATATAGAGGCCGAAACGTTGTGAATAGGGCAATGAAGATGAGGATAACAGTCCGAATAATGTAAATAATGCAAGTAATTATAATACCTCATCTCAGAGATATAGAGGCCGAAACGTTGTGAATAGGGCAATGAAGATGAGGATAACAGTCCAAATAATATAAATAATGCAAGTAATCATAATACCTCATCTCAAAGATATAGAGGCCGAAACGTTGTGAATAGAGCAATGAAGATGAGGATAACAGTCCAAATAATGTAAATAATGCAAGTAATCATAATATCTCATCTCAGAGATATAGAGGTCGAAACGTTGTGAATAGGGAAATGAAGATGAGGTTAACAGTCCGAATAATGTAAATAATGTAAGTAATCATAATACCTCATATCAGAGATATAGAGGCCGAAACGTTGTGAATATGGCAATGAAGTGAAGGGTAACAGTCCGAATAATGTAAATAATGCAAATAATCATAATACCTCATCTCAGAGATATAGAGGTCGAAACGTTGTGAATAGGGAAATGAAGATGAGGTTAACAGTCCGAATAATGTAAATAATGTAAGTAATCATAATACCTCATCTCAGAGATATAGAGGCCGAAACGTTGTGAATATGGCAATGAAGTGAAGGGTTAACAGTCCGAATAATGTAAATAATGCACATAATCATAATACCTCATCTCAGAGATATAGAGGCCGAAACGTTGTGAATAGAGCAATGAAGATGAGGTTAACAGTCCGAATAATGTAAATAATGCAAATAATCATAATACCTCATCTCAGAGATATAGAGGTCGAAACGTTGTGAATAGGGAAATGAAGATGAGGTTAACAGTCCGAATAATGTAAATAATGTAAGTAATCATAATACCTCATCTCAGAGATATAGAGGCCGAAACGTTGTGAATATGGCAATGAAGTGAAGGGTTAACAGTCCGAATAATGTAAATAATGCACATAATCATAATACCTCATCTCAAAGATATAGAGGCCGAAACGTTGTGAATATGGTAATGAAGATGAGGATAACTGTAGAAATAATGTAAATAATGTAAGTAATCATAGATATAGACAAGCATATATTCGTTGTTGAAACTATTTTCTTAATTTGTGAAGTAATTGCGCAGTATTCACTTGCATATAGGAGATTTCATAATAGATCTGTTCAGAACGGCTTCTCTTTTTCCTGAGGACATTTTGTTTTACTCCTTATGGCCTTTCGTAGTTTCTGGAAAATCGAATTCAGAAAAATAAATTTATTACGCCATCAAAAATAAAAAAAAAAATTCTACACACAGACTGTAAAACATTTGAGCCAAGCACGAAGCTGTAATTCCTATACCGGAATTCTCTATCGATAAAGAAACAACAAAAAACCTTTCTCTTTATGACCAAGTTTTATTAACTCTCAATTGCATTACAGCGTTCACTTCGTAAATTACATGGTGACGAAAAAAAGAAATGTACCTAGTCGCCAAACGAAATGAATCGATCTGAAGCAGTTAAACAGAACTTGTGGAAATTTAGCGCCTTGGAAAAGAAGTTGTAAAACGTTCCAGAAACAAAAGACGTTCGAAACGTTATTTTGCACACATTCAAAACGTGTGATCCTGTAAGGCATAGGTTCGATTCAAATGAGCGTTTCGTGTCACCTAAAGAACATTTAAGAATATAGATTACATTAATAACGTCTGGGGACAATTCCTTGAGTCTTGGAGAACTGTTAGCACGTATAGACTTTATCTGAAAGCGTTTACTTAATAGAGTCTTTGATACATACATGGCTGTTCGATAAAAGTGACTCACCTGATTTTTTGAGGTTAAAAATAATTTTTAATCTTACTAATATAAAGACCCCTTCCCGACCAACTAGGAAAAAAAGTTTATTCACCCTAAGGTATTCTATTGATAATTATAAATTTGGATATAAATGAGATTCAGGGAAAAAAAAAACTCTATGCAAAAAAAAGTGACTCAGATATAGCATTCTAATGATTAAACTGGTAAATTTAAAGAACTTTTGACAAAATATTGAAAACTATTTTACAATACACTCAGAACAATATTCTAGAGAATTCTAGAACAACTTAAATTAAATCTAGAGTATTCCAGAATATTCCAGAAAGCCTCATACAGTATAAAAACAGCTTGAAATAGCCACGCAAGTCACTAGCCAGATGAAAGGGTACAAACATGCATCAGAACCACTTAAGGCACCTATTATTGCCCTCTCAAATGCAGGCAAGTCTACGAGAGAAATTGCAGAAATTGCTATAACTTCGCAATCAACTGTCTCTCGAGTGCTTAGGGCACATAATGATGTCACTCCTGCTCCAAGAAAGGAAACAAGGGGACGAAAGAAAAAAGATTGATGATAGAACTGGCAGGGTAATCAAGAGAGAAGCTGCGAAGAATAGGACTATAACTAGCCAAGAAATTGCAGCCAGTCTAAGCGAAGAGCAAGGTGTTAGTCTTGCCTCTTCAACAGTCCGTCGGTGGCTGTTAGAACAAGGCTACAAATCTTGTACACGAAGGTTTAAGCCGCTAATAAGCAAAGCCAACAAAGCCCAGGGACTTGAATGGGCTCACTATTACAAAAGTTTCACCGTGGAAGACTAGAAGAATATTCTTTTCTCGGATGAAACGAAAGTTGAGTTAAATTCAAAGGATAAGGTGAGTCACTTTTATCTAACAGCACTGTGTATTTCTTCTGTATATTAAAACGGAATTGCCCCCCCTTCTTTCTAATCAGTCCATTTCTTATTTATTTTATTCGGGATTGTTTTTTTTTTTAAGTTCTACATTGAGCTCTTTCTTTCAGGGTTTGCTTTTGAGAACAACTAAATGGATGTTCGATAGATCCCTGAGTGAATTGTAGTTGACTTTGGTCCCGAGTGTACATGCTTGGGTTCCCCACGTTAAACACGACCTTATGTCACATCTCGTCTCAGTTGGGAAACTAGGACTAATAAAATTCCTCCCAGAATTCCAAAGAAACGTTTGTCGTTTTGTGACTTGATTTCGCCCAGTGAGCTGTACCATTTTTGTTTCGAAACCTGTTTTCTTGCAACCTGTTTTTGTTGAGATAGCCACTGCTTTTTTTAAAAAAAAATTATTAGACTTGTTTTATTAATGTGATGTGCGGTGCGCTCTGTCAAGATGACAGAGGCTTCCCAGCTATCATTTCGTCAGGAGTTGCCAGCTAGGCAAAAAGAATATATTTAAGGGGTCAGCAAAACCTAGAAAAAAAAGGGACCTGCAAGGCGAGTACCGAGAATTCATTTGCGGTCGAGAGCACCTTGAGGTGTCTGACTCCTTGCAAACCACTTGTGTGAAGACCAGGAAATTTGACCGAGTTAGCAGGGAGACCAATAGGAGGAAGCACTGAAGAGCTTCAAAATTTCGGCAAAAGTCTTCACCATGAAAATGTGGGACATCTTGCTGGCTATACACCTGAGAAAGACCGGAGGTAACAATGCCCGAAATGTCAACAAAAAAAAACATATATGAGGACATTATTTACATTATCCGTACTATTGTCCTCATCTTTGTCGACATATTTATTACAACGTTTCGTCCGTTGTACGCTCCGGCCTTCTTCAGGTGGTTGGAATGTTCGAACTGAACCCTTTATTTCGCTCACTGGGGTAGACTATTCTAGTTCCACGTGCCATGTTTAATGGATTATTAGTTATCAGCTATCGCCTGTTAAATTCCCTCTGAAAGTTCACCACTGCCTTAACCGAGTACTGAACTCACACTCTTTGGGTCCAGTCACTGGATCTAAGTAATGCCTTTCTCCACTGTGCAATGTGTCCTTGAGGAAAGCGGAAAGAAGAAGGCCGGAACGTGCAACGACCGAAATGTTGTAATAAATATGGCGACAAAGATGAGGACAATAGTCCGAATAATGTAAATAATGTATATAATACCTCATCTAAAAAATATAGACAGATACTGAAAATTCGAAACGTTGTAATAAATATGGCGACAAAGATTAGGACAATAGTCCGAATAATGTAAATAATGTATATAATACCTCATCTCAGAAATATAGACAGATACTAAAAGGCTGAAGCGTAATAAGTATCGCGACAAAGATGAGGACAATCGTCCGAATAATGTAAATAATGTATATAATACCTCATCTCAGAAATATAGACAGATACTGAAAGGCCGAAACGTTGTAATAAATATGGCGACAAAGATGAGGACAATCGTCCGAATAATGTAAATAATGTACATAATACCTCATCTCTGAAATATAGACAGATACTAAAAGGCCGAAACGTTGTAATAAATATGGCGACAAAGATGAGGACAATCGTCCGAATAATGTAAATAATGTACATAATACCTCATCTCAGAAATATAAACAGATACTGAACGGCCGAAACGCTGTGATAAACATGGCGACAAAGATGAGGACACTAGTCCGATTAATATAAATAATGTATATAATACCTCATCTCAGAAATATAGACAGATACTGAAGGGCCGAAACGTTGTAATAAATATGGCGACAAAGATGAGGACAATCGTCCGAATAATGTAAATAATGTACATAATACCTCATCTCAGAAATATAGACAGATCCTCTATATGTATTTGGCAAGATTATCGAATCCCCATCGCTTTGTCCCTATAAATAATGTAATAATAACTTTGAGAATATATTTATTAGATTAAACCAGAATTAATTTCGATCAGGAAATAAGTGGCCGTTTTTAGGGTACTATATAACAATATCGATAAAATTTGAGGATATTTTTTCTCCTGTTTTTATTTTTTCCGATTACTAATTACATATAGCCGGCCAAGACTTCACGAGTCTTTTCTCCTCGTCGCTAAAATATATATGCAATTCGATCGATATAACTATTTCCATCTCGGTGAAGAAATAACACCTTAAGCTTTTTTCTATATAATGATTCTTGGTTTTATTTTTTATTTTCTCATCGTCTGCAATGTAGAATTTCATTGCTCTTTGTCTGTGACCATGACAGACAATGCATAAAATCATTGCTTTTCGTCTCCTTTCAGCCCCACAACCCCTAAAAGAAACCAAAAAAAAAAAAAACATTGAAAAACAGAAAAAAAATGGTGTTGTGCAAAAAAAAAACAATATTTCAAGTTACACATCGGATTTTTCCTCCCAGTATGCTTAGTCGAAAACGGAACATCGGCTCGGTGTTATGATTAGCGAGTTTGTCTCGCTAGAACAATTACGACTGAGTAGTGAGTTTCGATCCTCACTGGGTGCCCCATACTTTCGGCCTTTGTTCACATCTAAGCTACGCTTGGAAAATCAATATATGATTAGCAAGCTTGTCTCGCTATATCTATTACGACTGAGTAGTGAGTCCGATGCTCACTGAGTGCACCTCACTTTCGACCTTGTGCCACATCTAAGTTATGTTTAGTAAATCACTATACTTACAGTCTAATGAGTACGATCATTTTTATTATATGTATGCGTCTAAAATACAAATATATACCTACACGTACATACATGTTAGTTCCAATTCATGTGCCTATATATGTGTGTGTTTGTATCTATCTATCTATCTATCTATCTATATATATATATATTAATACATGTTTCATTAAATAATATAGATAAGTGTTGTCTATATATTTTATGTAAGTTTTTTTCATATAGTCTGATAATCTTAATAACATTATCATTAAATAATGAAAGAAAATCACAATTTTGATGCATACTTTTTTTATTTAATCCAATCTGAGCTTTCGGCTTACAGAAGCCATTATCAAAGATGACAATTACACAATATATTTATGCAATACACGAACAAGAAATTGATGATAGTATTATTTGTTTACATGGATGATTTCCAAGCAACGATAAACACGTGCATATAAAACGCTGAAAGCGAAAATCGCACGACAGCTCATGACGTCACACATGACCACGATCAACTGTTTTATGTATATAGCTTCAAGAATTTTTAGTTTTTGTTTATTGTTTTCATGTTTAAGTATAGTTGTGTTTTCGACGAGGATTTTCCGGAATTGTGTATGCGGCCAGGCATGTTGTTTTAAATGCCTAAAAATGTTAAACCTAACCTGAACAAAATAAACTATGAAAAAAAAAATATCCTTAAATGCCTATAATTAGTAACAGAAGTCATTGGTTGATACCAACGGCTTTCCATACTCAATACTCATCGGATTCACTCTCTCGTGGTCATGTGTGACGTCATGAGCTGTCGTGCGATTTTCGCTTTCAGCGTTTTATATGCACGTGTTTATCGTTGCTTGGAAATCATCCATGTAAACAAATAATACTATCATCAATTTCTTGTTCGTGTATTGCATAAATATATTGTGTAATTGTCATCTTTGATAATGGCTTATGTAAGCCGAAAGCTCAGATTGGATTAAATAAAAAAAGTATGTATCAATATTGTGATTTTCTTTCATTATTTAATGATAATGTTATTAAGATTATCAGACTATATGAAAAAAACTTACATAAAATATATAGACAACACTTATCTATATTATTTAATGAAACATGTAATAATGAAAAAATGCTGCCTAAATACACACACAATATATATATATATATATATATATATATATATATATATATATATATATATATATATATATGTATATGCATATTGTGAGAGTAATATTGACTAACCAAAATAAAATCTAAAATAAAATACAAAAGCTCAAATACAGAAACGAAGGCAAATAACTTCTACGCTACCTATAACTACATCACAACGCCAATAAGGAAATACTTAAAAAGCCTTACTTTAAATACGAAAGCACTTATTATAAATAAAAAAGCTAAAAATAACCAGAAAGAATAATAATAATCGTGTAATTACTTTTGTGGGATGTATAAAGCTGTTGATAGTGAACTCTCTGTTTGGCAGAGAGGAACTCGGGCGAGGCTTTGCCGCAGGGCAATGTTTCGTCCGGGTGGGGGGGAGGTAGACAGTCCCTAAATTTGTGTATAAGGGTTGTAAATGGGCATATTTTTGGCCGAGCCTAAGGGCTCGGTAAGCCCACGTTAAACCTGCCTTGTGCCACATTCGACCCGTGTGTGTGGGAGGGGGTTGTTAGATATACCAGTAATGCGCAGGCGCGTGTTCTGCTGTCAAACTCTCTGTTTGGCAGAGAGGAACTCGGACGAGGCTTTGGCGCAGGGCAAAGTTTCGTCCGGGGAGACAGACAGTCCCTAAACCCGTGTATACGGGTTGTAAATGGGCATATTTTTGGCCGAGCCTACGGGCTCGGCAGGCTCATGTTAAACCGGCCTTGTGCCACATTCGACCCGTGTGTGTGTGGGGGGGGGTTGTTAAATATACCAGTAATGCGCAGCCGCGTACGATACCAATATTGGAGACCACTGGATAGTAAGCTCTGCTTACACTATTCTTTGTAACTTTTCTGTTTAATATATCTTTCTTAACTCTAACCCGTATTCCGTGTTTTCCTTCCGTGGCCCCTACTACGGGTCCACATCAGTTCTGCAATTCATTCACTCAAGCTCGCTAGGTAGGTTATGCGTTAATTTCCTATGTTCCTCTTGTTTTCAATCTGTCCTGTGAGTATCAAAATTTCCAAACCCTCTTTTGTCATCATGTGCCCTAGAAATTTCAACTGTCTCTTCCTGATGTCAAGTACAAGTTTCCATTTTGTTTTCATTTTCTCTACAAATTTGTAGTTGCTCACATGTTCCGTCAGTGGTATCCTCAGCATCTTACTCTAGAACTACGTTTCGATTTTCATGAAGTATTTTCTTCATTTTTGACGAGATTGCCCAGCATTCTTTGACATATACGCGAAATGATATCTCTTAACAGTAAAGAGTTCTTTTTTTTGTTTCTAACAATTTTCTTAGCTTTCTTAAAACTTTGCTTATCTTTTGGAAGGCATCTTTTAGAAAGTTAAATAGAGGATAAAAATATTGTTCTGTATCGTGTATTCGACGCGAAGTTATTCATCGTCTTAAAAATCAGCGTATTAAACCTTCATTTGAAACGAACGAGGAAACTGACTTATGTCAACATATTCCTATTTAAAGTGGCTTATTTTAACAGTCGATATATATATATATATATATATATATATATATATATATATATATATATATATATATATATATATATACAAGTATAGGATTGGTATATACAGAATAAATTCCAATAACCAACAATTATTATTCTTAAAAGAGTGCTCATTACAGAGTAGAGCAGATATAATTATTTATTTTAAAATTATAACATAAATATGTTATAAAATCACTACAAAAATAGCCATTTTGTTTCAACACCTCCAATGTCTTATCA
Organism: Acanthosepion esculentum; assembly: GCA_964036315.1. Lineage (NCBI taxonomy): Eukaryota > Metazoa > Mollusca > Cephalopoda > Sepiida > Sepiidae > Acanthosepion > Acanthosepion esculentum. The sequence continues at coordinate 55,575,792 of OZ038513.1, read as the reverse complement.
AGTGATGATGTTGAATGTAGAATAAATGGTTTGAAATGGTTGAAAGAAAACATTTATTCTACATCCAAGATCATCAGTTGATAAGACACCGGAGATGTTGAAACAAAATGGCTATTTTTGTAGTGATTTTATAACATATATATGTTATAATTTTTAAATAAATAATTATATATATATATATATATAATGATAATAGTATAAATATAAATAGTTATACTCGTTTGTAAAAACCTTAGATATTTTGGCTTGTAATTGAACAAACAAATGTCCAAGGAAAAATAAGGGATAACAAAAGAAAGAAGTAAGAACATGAAATTGAGGCGAAAACAATCGTCCAGAATCCCAGCTCAGAGTCCAAAGAAAAAAAAACCCTCCAAATCGAGTAAAGCAAAAGTAACTATGAAAAGTGCTTAATACACTAAGTAGAGAAAACCTAACTATGAACCTAAAGAGCCAGGTAAACCTACCTAGGGTTCACCTACACGGATCGTAAAGGGCAATCTCTCTCTCTCTCTATCTCTCTCTCTCTCTGTATATATATATATATATATATATATATATATATATATATACTGTGGATAATTAAAGAACATCCTTAAGAAAAACATTAAAAAACAACAACTTTTGATAAAAACAATGTGACAATAATTTGCAAAAAAACAAGAAAAGCAACAATAATAACTAATATTTTGGTATAAAAAATGAATAGAAAATAAAAAGAAACAATAAAATGCGAAAAGAAATCTGACAATAAAAATGAAAAGAAATGGTGATAGAGGGTGACAACCAAAAGCAACAATTTGTGATAAAAAGAAACGAGAAAAAAGTAATATACATAACAACGATAAAATTTATCAAGAAATCATCATAAAAACAAAACTTGTGATAAAGCCAAACATATAAAAGTAACAACAAAAATAACAACAATTAAAAAGTGAGTAAATCGAATATAAAATACAAGTTTTGGGGAAAATTAAGAATAAAAAGTAACACTAAAAGTAACAAGTGACAAAAAGCGGCAGAATAGCAACACGTTTTGACGGAAAGCAACAAATGTGATAAAAAGCAAAATGAAAAAGCAATAAGAAATATCAGCAAGTTGTAATAAAAAGCAACAAGAAAAGTTAACGTGAAAAGGAAACAATAAAAAGAAACAAGTTGAAATAAAAAGAAACATCAAGAAGTAACAAGGAAAGCCACTTGGTTTTAATAAAAAGCAACAAAAAAACAAAAACAATTTGAAAAATCAACAATAGAAAGCAACAAATTGTGATAAAAAGGAAACCCATCGTAAAGAAGCAAAATGAAAATGAGAAACAAAAAATATAAAAAGCAACAATGGAAAGTAACATGAAAAGACAGCAATAAAAATCGACATGTTGTAATATGAGGCAACAAGAAAAATCAATATGAAAAAGAACCCCAAAAAAGCAACAAGAAAAATCAACACAAAAAATCTACAGGGCGGTCTGAAAGTCCTCATTATATAATATAATAATGTTCTATTACTGACACGAAAATGTTGTCATAAATACATTCTCGATATGCAACAACCATGTAAAAGTTAATAAACTGAATCCAGAACATTTGCTTTGTATTACTGTATTAGCTGTTCTTCTTTTGTTCCCATTACTCTTTAGTAGGGATCGGCAAGACTTTCGGACCAATCTGTACAATAATAAGAAGATGTCGTGTAAAGCAGAAAGAAAAATCCATATTAAAAAGAAATAAGAAACAAGAAAAAGCAATGAGAAAAGGAATAAATTAATAATGAAAATACAGCAAACCTCTCATCTACGGACACCCCTCCCATCCACGGACTTCGAATGCAACGGACAAAGTCTGCAGGCAAATTCAAAAAAAATCTGCAGGAAAAAAATCCCAAATTGTAAGCGATGTATTTCAAAATGTGCGGACAGAGCAGAACGTGCCGTATTAGTTCTCAGAGTGACCGCTTGGCGGCGGTGGCGGTCTTTTCGATTTTAAACAAAGACGGGTGTACAGTATATAAAGTACGATACATTAGCGCGTGCGTGAGAAAGTAGCTCTGAGAAATCTATTATTTTTCCTGTTTTGCTTAATACATCTACATTAAGTATATATTTATTTATGCCATATATACATGTTTATAGTATTTACATTATGATCATAACTAGTGGTACTTACTGTAACGATTTTATAAATTCCATCTACGGAGAATCAGATTTAACGGACCACCCCTTCCTCCTTTTAGTCCATTGATGAGGGGTCTGTCTGTAATTTGATTTATCTCTTCTTTGTGTTGTATAAATATATTTGTTTCATATTGTCATATACGAAGAAAATGAGTAACTATCGACACTGAGATTCGAGAGTGACATTCTGGATCTATAAATATTATGTTTTCCGCTAGGTGTATGAATAACGGTGTCAGGCTACTGACTGCAGTGATTATTGAGTGACTATAGAGTGGAACTATCCAGTCGAATTAGTGTGAATTATAATGCGTCGATAAATGGGTTTTGATTTAGGATTTACCGGACGGTAAGCCGAGCCACGCTACTAACAAGGTATCCACTGAAATTAGAATTACTTGCATTGTACGCATAACAGTTGTGGGTATGGTCTATGTAGCTCGCTTTACTGAGAATGAACGAAGCCGGTATTTGTTGGAAACAGTCTTCTGTTTATGTTATAAAACTACAAATAAATAAATAAAATTTCGTTGATTTGTTTTACGGCATATCAATCTCACTAATTTCGTATGCATAGAATATGTATTAATATTTTTTATCGAAAATATATTTCTAGTATATTTTTTTAAGAAAAATATTTTGCTGGTAATAATTTATTTTCAAAAATATATTGCTAGTAATATTTTATTTTCATAAATGTATTGCTGGTAATATATTTTTTAATAATATATTGCTGGTAAAATATATTTTTTCAAAAACGTATTGCTGGTAATTTAAAAAAAAATGTAATACTGGTAATATCTTTTTTTTTTTCAGAAATGTATAGCTGGTAATTTTTTTTTCTTTACCATTTCATTTTTCCTTTTTGTTTTCAAAAATGTATTGCTGGTAATATTTTTTTGAAAACATATTGCTGGACATTTTTTATTCAGAAGGTATTACAGATAATTTTTTTTTTCAAAATGATATTGCTAGTAATATTTTTCAGGAATGTATTGCTGGTAATTTTTTTTCTTTCCCATTCCTTTTTACCTTTTCGTTTTAAAACATGTATTGTTGGTAATAATTTTTTTTCTAAATGTATTGCTACCAATATTTTTGTCAAAAATGTATTGCTGGTAATTTAAAAAAAAATGTAATACTGGTAGTAATTTTTTTTCAGAAATGTATTGCTTACTTTTTTTTTCTTTCCAATTCCATTTTTCCTTTTTTTCAAAAATGTATTGCTGGTATTATTTTTTTCCTAAATGTATTGCTGCCAATATTTTTGTCAGAAATGTATTTCTGGTAATTTTTTTTTTCAAAACATATTGCTGGATATTTTTTTTATTCAAAAATGTATTACAGATAATTGTTTTTTCAAAAATATATTGCTAGAAATATTTTTCAAAAATGTATTGCTGGTATTTTTACAATAAAAATCTATTTTTACACATTCATAGTGGTTTGGCTCTAGTTCGTGGATAAACTATAATAGCTAGGACCCTAACAGGTGCTACCACCCCGTGTCAGTGAGAACCTGGGAACAATACCAATTAAGTATTGGTGCTAATATTTTCCCCAAAAATGGTAATATGCTGGTAATATTTTACCTTAAAAAATTCATTGCTGGTATTTATTTTTTTCTTCAAAGTTTCATTGCTGGTCATAGTGTTTTGACCCCATTGACCCTATATGCCCATAGCTGGAACCCTAACAGATGCTACCACCTTGGGTCAAGTTGGACCTGAGAACACCATCAATTAAGAGATGGTCCCACGCTCTTCAAAACCTTCCAATCAGAGACCTTGCTGCCGGATGTAGTTTATCGTCATACCCAGGGCACTCTAATCTGACTCTTGCTAACAAAAATATTGATTAGCCGAAAATGAGATGATCAGATCCTGAAACACCAACAGCAATCTTAGTAAAAGTGAATGCGGATATCTCACTATACTGCATCTTAGAACTCTCTATAGGTGTCTCATCTGACAAAGAATACACATACTGATATGATTTGGCAGTATCCTAGAGTATACTTGATCATATATATATATATATATATATATATATATATATATATATATATTAGCAGCATGGCCCGACGTTGCCCGTGCTTGATTCAAAAATCGTACAGCATACAGACTCATACAGCAATCGCTATCACTTGAGTTAAAATATATTTACCCTTCCTTGCCTTTAAAGGAGTGCCCTTTGCCGTGCTGATGTTGCTACATGCCTATTTCACACTGCGAATTTTTTCTAAGCTCTATACTAAACATTAAATCTGTTACGACAAAGAACTAAACAAAATGAACACAAAACGATCAAGGACTCGTAACTGGAAAAACCGAATGAAAAAAGAACGTTAACAACAAATACTTTTTCACACCCAACTCAGTTCTGCGGAATCAGAATCAACGTTGATTTTAAGCAAGCGAATGAGCCAATTGGAGTAAAAAGCCATGCAGATTTAAATTTTTCCCACTTGTGACGAATGCAGCTAACGATATTTTTTTGCATGCTAGCAAGCTAGTTAACATTCGTGTCAGTCAGCTGTTGGTTCTCACGCTAGCCAATAGAATCTTCCTGCCTATTCGTGGCAGCCAGCTATAGGCTCTCACTCTGGCCAGTAGAACATGGCCACTGACTACATGAAAACTACCGTAGAAGCATGAAAAAAATCGATTATTTCCACTATCGATAGGAGTTGGGAAATGTAATGTCGGTTTTGGCATTCTCACCAATTTGGAGAACGGGCATGTAAATTTTGGTGCAAATCCGTCTAAAATTGCGGCCGTGCATTCGTTACACACACACACCCACACACACACACACACACACCCACACATACACATCCTACATTTATATATATATATATATATATATATATATATATATATATATATATATATATATATATATATATATATATATATCTTGCATAGATGAAAAATCTTTGCTTTTCCCTATACAAAAATCTCACAGTTGTTGTGTCGTCTTACTTTTGAAGCTCATGAATCAACCTGAATGAATTAAATGATTTTTGTTCATGATGTTTTTGAAAATGGAAGCACTTTTCCATCATGCTACAACGATCACCCCAGAAGGTGCTGGTCCAAGATGCAATGGTCCTTTTACAGAAGGTCAGACAGGGCTTCAAATAAACACGTTACTAAAACATATGAATACAAAATTAAAATTTAAGATTATGGGAGATGTATATGCACTCCCCCTAAAGAAAAGGATTTCATAACATTTCTGAATATATCGGCTAACCAGTAAAAGAGCGGTAAATTCAGGAAGACGTCAGACAACCGTTGAAAATTTGAGGTGAGTAATGTGACTGAAAAATTCAAGAGTAATTTATGCACATTTCGTCAATCCCCACGTCAGATAACTTGACGCTCAAAATCAGTGAGTTGTTTAGCCATACGAGAAGGGCAGATCGAAACAGGAAAGTTGTCTGCAAATAACCTTTAAATGACAAGTCACATGATCGAGCAGGAATTAATCATAAAAGAACCAATCAGAGTTAAGTAATTACGCGAGAGCTGAATGATTATTCAAGGTCATGAATATTGAAGAAACTTATTCAAGGTGAATTGATAATGGAAGATAAAATACTGGGTAGCCTGTAGTTTAACTAATCATAGAAGACCCAGTATACACTATGACCCCAAGTCTGTTATGTTTATACCTGACACAGCCTTTTGTTAGTAATGCTTAAATATCAATCTTGAAGGAAATTGTTTGTCAAGGGTCATTTAATGCCGAATGTTAATTTTCTTTGGAGATTTGAAGTAATGAAAATATATATTACTAGAGGCGGTATTATATGTGATTTATGTTGTAATTTTGTTGAAGTTATATTTTAGAATACATTTTTATATACTTTAGGATATTATATGGATTAATGCCATGAAAGAGTTTTTCGTGAGTATTGTTTTGGTTGGTTGATTTTATTTAGTGGCATCTCAATAATAAATTTGCCTCTTTTTTACTCAGCGCACTGTAGACTGGCGACAAGTTCCCATCAGTTTACAGTTGAAATGGCTAAATTTAACCGGAAGTCCCATGCTAACATTTTCTTTCCGCATTTCTCACTTGTGGAACTCATTTCAGACTTCTTGGTTTCTAGTCAATTGATATTGCTTGATTTTCTTTAGTGGCATATCGACGTCTAAATCTAAAGATTTCGAATGTAATTGCATGCCTTCAAATACAGATAAGTTTATTGTTGGTCATTTTGCTATAAAATGTATCGTTAGTCATTCTACTGTAAAATATAATACTTGGCAATCAAATGAAGGTCTAAGCTTTACAAAGGAACAATCTTAAAATGACAGTCAATTGAAGATCTAGAGTGTTTTGTAAGCATGGTGCCCAGTAAAAAGAAGTAAATTCAGAAAGATGCGAGACAACCGTTGACAACTGGTGACAATTGATCTTTGAAAAGTACGATAACTTGACGCACAAAATTGCTGATGTTTAGCCATACAAGAAGCGCAGAGCGAAAGACGAACGTCGTCTGCAAATAACCTTTAAATGACAAGTCACATGATCGAACAGCAATTAATCAATCATAAAAGAACCAATCAGAGTTAAGTAATTACGCGAGAATCGAATGATTATTCAAGGTCATGAATATTCAGGAAATTTATTCGAAGTTATTCAAGGTAAATGATTCCTGAAAGATAAAAAATCCATAATAAATTTTCGGCTTTTTTACTAGTTACCCTGTAGCAGATATCCAGGAAAAGCAGAAGGGTATACAGCTGAAACAGTGTGAAAAATATTCATAGTAAAGAAATTAGTCCAATGAAAGGCATGCACATCAAAACTCTGACAATAAGCCAAGTATTCAATTGTAGGGACATTATTATTATTAATAAATAAAAATAAAATATAAAATATTATTATTATTATTAATAATAATAATAATAATAATAATAATAATAATAATAATAATAATAATAATAATAATAAATTGAAATAGAAAATTATTCTAAAAAGTACAGCCCACACTTTACGAAGGGCTTTATCTATGTAATAATTTTTTTTTTTCAGTGGAAAGTGTCATGATGCCATTTCTAAACTTAGGTCCCTGGGCAGGACCCGGAAAGAAATGTGTAAACGCCAGATATCAAAGAAAATAAAAATAATAATAATGGATATAATAAATTAAATAAATAAATAAAAAATAATATTAAATCTTTGTTTTTAAATAAAATAAGTTTTTCCAGAATTTAACAGGAACATTTTTTTCTCCCGGAAAACCTTTTTTCTCGCGCCAAAAGACGATGAATTACGTCTCTTCACTACGACCGTTTGAAAATTCAAAACGCCCATTTCCTCTCCAAGGGAATTTGCTTGTCATAATACAAAGTCACTTCTTCCTTTCATCACATGCAACACTTGTAAGTAAAACACACACACACACACACACACACACACACACACACACACACACACACACACACACACACACACACACACACACACACCAGGGCACAAAAATAAATACATTTTATAAATTTAATTTACAATTTTACATGCTTGACGTGTTATTACTGGAATGTTTCTGAACACGAGGCTATTCCTGATAATATGATGTGAGTAACCCCACACCATTTGGGGACCTCTCATTATCCCCCCCTCCCCCCAAAAATGAGCTATTCATCACATCATTTGGTGTCCACAGACCTGTATACAAAACATCCTATTTCACCACACACTTTTCCAAATGAGCGCTTATAAGATGTAATACCCATTTTTGATACAGCAGCGTTTTCTGAGTTAGGTGCTTATAGCAGTATTGTCGATAACAGAGAAGAGACAGTTTGCACGTCACATTGACGGTTACAAGCTTGTGAGCAGACCTGTCTCTGCGACTTAAGAGAACTTAAGTGAGATTTTGCAGTTTGGCCTTCTTTCCATTTGTAATGGGGTTGAAATGATTGGCGCTTAGTTACGGACGAATATAAGCAGAATAGCATCCAGTTCTCGTCTAATCTGTTTTTAAAAGTCTTTTACGCATCCTCTTTTGGCAGGAAGGAACAGAAACTTATTGAAAGTGTCAGAACGAATCGAATTTAGCTGAGACATCAGGTTCACTATTTAGAACGTCCCGGAAGTTCGCCAGCGGCTAGTCCACTTATCAAGGAAGTAATTCTTGCTTAATGATATTTCAGAAATCGTCTTCTTGCCTTGATCAGGCCATTTGTCGAATTATCTTCATGTCAGACGCTGATTAATTGTCTGCCAAAACAAGAATAATTAGCTTTCAATGCCGGTATCTTCCATCTCTTGTTCTTCTTCGCATTAAGAACACGCACAGCGTATCTCGCGAGTAACAACCTTCACGGAACCATATATCGAAATACCTGTCAGAAAAGTTTCCTGAGATAAAAGACAAAGAGTATTGAAACAGTGATTATTTTAATTTAATCAGAAATTTTGTTTGGTAATTTTTTGTTCTTAATCTTATTGTTTTTTTTAATTTTTATTACAGGTTAAATTGAGCGGCTCAATCCGAGCCACTAAATCCGATAGCGGCTCGGATTGAGGAATCGGAGAACCGAGTTCGAATTCCAGTCGAATCCATTAAATTCACTTACGCGCTAATAACCTTGACAAAGGTATGAATTCACTGCTTCTCCTTCCAGCTATGGGTAAATAGCAGGGCAGACCGGGTCCTATAGCCTTCGATGGCAACTGCGGAAAAATCTGCCGTGTCAGTCATGTATCGAAAGATACATGATCTCCTAAGCGTGTATCCTACATAGCACATATATTCATCCTCTTATATGGTAGCGAATGCTAGACAATGTCCTATGGATGAGGAGAAAATTAGACATAGCAGAATTGTGGCTCGACAGAAGGATACTGAGAATTTCATGGACGGCGCAAGAAGAAAGTCTAAAAGAAGAATAACAAAATAATGAACCCTTATATTCAGAATCAGAATGAATCAGTGGAAATTCTTTGAACACATAACGAGGGAGACATTGAGCTCTCCTTCTGCGATGTGCCTCTGTAGCGCATTTAAAATGAGACCTTACCTTTTCCCATACTATTGAGCCCTTCCTAGGAAACGTTTTCTGGTTTTTATAGCCCCTCCCCTATAAGTAATGGGGGATTCATCGGGTTATCCTTCTTGGCCGTACCCACAATAAAGAAAAGACATTCCTTGGATACATAATGAGGAAGAAGGGCTTGGAAAAATTGACACTCACAGGGCATATTGAGAGCAAGAGAGATAAGGTGGGAGATAGCGAACCACTTATCTGCCAGGTTTGTATGGATTAATGGTGGAGCGGGAGGCGAAAGTTTCAGCAAAAACGAGACTGCTAAGAGCCCGACGATATAGGAAGATATGAAGAGACATGATCGGCTATATCCTGAAGAGATACTGCACATTGAAGAAGAAGAAGAAGTAAGAATAAAAAAAATACATTCTAATGAGATCGACGCTTTTATTGCGTATTCTGGAAATCCATCTTTTCTTGGATGAAGTCATAACATATTCAGCAAATCATCAAGTTTTGTTGCGAGCTGTCTCTGTAACGCTGGTTTTTTTGCATCTGAAATGGGCTATATACATTTGTAATGAATTCGACTTTCCAAGTAAATGGTAACGTCAGTTACTCTCAGTCAGTGTATTTGAGCGCAACATTTACGGAAGACATATATTTTCTTTGAGATTTCTCGGACATTCATAATTGTCGGGCTTAGTACATTTTTTATTTTTATATACATATATATATATATATATATATATATATATATATATATATATATATATACATTAAGGCTATTATAACCACATAAATCCTCTGATTTAAATCCAGTCGAGAATCTGTATGTATATATATATATATAGAGAGAGAGAGAGTAAACGAACCGTCACGTAAACAAATTTAAAAAAAATAGAGTTCGCCGGTTAAATATACTAAAACACGGAGTAAAAGCAACCGTTCTGATCATTTTGGCCGGCATGGGTTTTGCAGTAAATCACTAAATAATCCATAACTTTTGTATTATCCTCTCAAATCACACCAAAATTTCAGACAATATAAATTCAATATCGTATCTACTGTCTGTGAAAATTATAGAATATAAAACAACTTTGATAAAAACTTATACCTACTTTTCTGACGAAAACAATGCAATTCGAAACATTTTGGCCGCAACCGTATATATATATATATATATATATATATATATATATATATATATATATATATATATAAACATTTTTATGTTTAACATTATTTTTATAGATACAAGTATTTAAGTAAATGCTCTGTTTATAATAAACAGTATTAAATAACATTTACCGGCCTGAATGTCCGAGAAATTTTCATAGAAAATATTCGTCCTCGACAGGACTTTGTCCATTTCATAATGTGTGATATATATATATATATATATATATATATATATATATATATAAGGTGTCCATAAAGTTCGTGTGCACTTTAAAAAATTATAACTTGATTTGTATTTGCGATAGAAATAATTTGTAAAAAGCATTAGAAATAAGTAAATCTATATCTTTTAAGGTTTTATTGAAATTTTATTTAAGTTTCCACATGTCATCCATCATTAGCAATACAAAGGGTATTACGATTTTGCAGTTCACGGAAAACATTTGTCAACTGATTTACAGTAATGCCTGAAATCTCATTAGTTATTTTAGCTATACTTAAAACTAGATACATTAAACTTTATAACATTTTTTACAGATTATTTCTATCGTAAATACAAATAAAGTTATAATTTTTTTAAAAGTGCATACGAACTTTATGGATACCCTGTATATACACGATAGTACCCGTGCTGTCAAATTTGACGGCAAGAACTAATGTATTATAGATTCTGTACGCGCGCTTTTGTGACACACCTTGGGTGTTCTTGAGTGTGAAATCTGCTGAGAAAATAAAACATCATCGACAGTAATGGTCGATCCCACAATCCAAGCCATCTCAAAGTAACTTTATGTGAAGTTTAATTCAAGCTAAAATAAAATATAAACCTCGGCCAAGTTTTGTCTGACATATATTTATCTCCTCTCTCTATCCCATTCTATTTCCCCCCTCTCTCTCTTACTCTCTCTCTCTCTCAATTACATTCTGTTTTTCTTTGCAGTCAAATATCTGTTTCTTTTCGTGGCTACTTTCCATCAGTTCTTTCGCTTTGATCGTAGTTCACAGAGAAAGGGAAAGAAGGGGATTCCTTTGTAGTTTGTCATTGCGGTAGCTTTTCCCGCCTGGATCATGACTTCTCCTGCCCAAATTTTACACACTGCCTCTCAATTGTTACAAGCAATAAATTTCATATATATATATATGTATATGTCAGATGAATAAATTACAGACATCATTTATGCTAATTTTTAACAAAATCCGTTCGTACTCACGAATAATCATCAATGTATTGATGTTAAAGAATGAGAGAAATATGCTATACCTATTTAAATTTATTTTATTTTCATTTCCTAAGTAGTACTTTCGATCTTCTTCCAAGATCATCTTCAGGGGTGCAAGTCATACAAAACGGTGTTGTTCACTAGTACAAGTATTTATAAAAAGCTAAGCGTTGTTATCCAATTACCTTAATTTTTTATTACGCTTTTAAAGGTAAAACGGTTGACAATGTGCTGAGCGTTCATTAGAACGTGAAAAATTCATCCATTATGCCATTTCTCGGATCAATGGTTAAAAATGGCTTTGAATGAGTGAAGCATGTAGATCTTAGTGAGGAACATCCTTTTTCAAACCTCGTAGACTGGTGTTAAAGAAACAGAATCACTTGACTTTCAACAGTAGTAACAATTAAAATGGATATCGTATGTAACTTGAACTGAGAATAATGATATAATCAAGATGCTGATATTCCACACTACTTCAAACTAAAGATTAGGATGTAAGCTCCCATTAATACTGGAAAGAGCAATTATTGGACTTGACAAACTTATTTTCCTGAAAGATTGTTTTAAGAGGAAGATTTCATAAATTTCAACTGCAATTAGCATTAACTGCTAGGTCTATGAATGACAAATGTTTCCTTATAAGGAAAATGACTAATATTATCATTACCATATTTCATCGTGGTGAAAACTGGAGTTATAGGCACCTGACAAACTATTGGAAGGCATTTTTAATCTAATCTATATATTCCTCTAATGGCCAGTGAAAGTGGTAATTTGTAGGGGACAGGTTCAATGAATAGAATGTGGAACAAAATATCTGTTTGTGATGGATTTTTAATGTTATAATTTGATGGAAATGCGCGTATTAAAGCGTGGAAAAACTGTTCTTTTATAGGCATTTCAGAATATTACTGCAGTATTCATAGTTGATTATTATATAATTAATTTAATTTTTTTATTAGAATCCTTGGAAGATATGTTAGTATGAATTAGATCTGGAGATGATCCTGGAGGAAGTACTTCGGAAATGAAAATAAAAAAAATTTAAACAGGTATAACACATTTCTCTCATCCTTTAACACCAATAAAGGGAAGGTTATTCGTGAGTACGAACGGATTTTGTTAAAAATTAGCAGACATGATTTCTGTAATTTATTCAGACATGCCTAAAAGAGTATTTGCTGTATAAATAAACAAATATATATATATATATATATATATATATATATACATATATATATATATATATATATATATATATATATATATATATATATATATATATATATATAACGGCTTGGATTGAGGAATCGGAGACCTGAGATCGAATTCCAGTCGAATCCATTACATTCACTTACGTGCTAATACCCTTGGGAAAGGTGTGAATCCTCTTCTTCTCCCTCCAACTATGGGTAAATAGCAGGATAGGCTGGGTTCTATAGCCTTGGATGGCAACTGGTCTAGGAGAAGGACAACTCTGAATTCAAAACCTGCGGAGGGTCGTTTGGGGACCTTGTGGCATTCGCTGCACCAGATCTCTGTATTCGTCCCTCCAAAATGTGTGGATGGCCCTGCACAAAGCCTTCACCACTATAATCAAATCTCATGTGTCGGTGTCGGGCTTTCAGTTTCTGGGAACTGATCTGCCTGACCCTCATACGTCGAGTTCGACGGGCGAGTCCATCATATATATATATATATATATATATATATATATATGGTGTAATATACTTAAGGATATATATATATATATATATATATATATATATATATATATATATATATATATATGAAAGACATGACTCATTGAATAATTTAGACAATTTGTCTACTTATTTTCAATAGGATCCTCTCATATTCACTGACATGGTTCTTAGTATATTTATTATTTATTTCGAGTATTTTCGACATTAGTACAGTCATCATCATGGTGTTTTTTTTTTCTCAGATAAAAATTGTTGTGTTTTTCATTGGCAAAATTATTGTGTTAATGTGTAAGCTAAATTTTTTACCTGTGAAATGAGAAACAACAAAGTAATGAAATGTAAGATTTAAATTTCACAATGTAAACGCCAGGGAAGCTAACTAACTGATGATATGTCCAAATTTATTTTTTCTTAAACTTCAACGAGACATGATTCCAAAATATAAGCAATATATATATATATATATATATATATATATATATATATATATATATATATATATATATATATATATATATATATTATGAAGTGGACAAAGTCCGACAATTATTTAAGACATTTTTTTATGTTTATACGTTCTTTTTATAGATATAAATGTTTAAGTAAATTCTCTGTTTATAATAAACAGTATTAACAACATTTACCGGCATTTAATCGGTTAAGGCGCGTCAGGCTATATGGTATAGGGTACAGTTTCGATTCCTGTCGGAGGACGTAAATTTTCTATGACATATCATCGGACATTCATGCTGGTAAATGTTGCTGGTAAATGTTGTTAATACTGTTTATTATAAACAGAGCATTTACTTAAATATTTGTATCTATAAAAAGAACGTATAAACATAAAAAATGTTATATATATAAAACTTCAAAACTATCAAAAGCAACTACGTAAAGTGCTCAATACACGATGTAGAGCAAACCTATGATAATCCTAAAGAGCCAGGCAAACGTATCTAGGTTTCACGGATCGTCAGGGTAAAACTGGCCAGCTTTATCCTGACGATCCGTTTAGATGAAACCTACATAGGTTTGCCTCACACTTTAGCCTTATATATATATATATATATATATATATATATATATATATATATATATATATATATATATATATATACTTACAGTGAACAAACGTGCAATGTCAAGAAAGGAAAAATTTCTGTTGTTCATTGAACTGATACCTGGCCACTAACCTTGTGATTGAAAGAGGGATTAAGCAAACCTTGAATCTAAAGCAATTTAAATCCATCCAAATGTTTCTGTTATGAAATGTGACTTGCTTCATATTTTATTAGTCCAGCGATATATTTCATCTCGCATAAGGATTTTTTGATTTTTCGGTACCAAAGTTACTAGCGAGCAAATATCATTCTGTGCCGGTCAGCTTACGATACTCGCATTCCGAGATATTTCAATGTTTCCGAATGGGATACAAAGTGATTTTAACGTCATTCCCTCTTCTTCTTTTTCTTATGCATTCCTTTTAGAACATAGGCCCGCAACAACAATCATTCCAACGGATGCGGTTCCGGGCGATCCTCTTCTGCTCAGCCGATGCCATGCCGACTGCCTTCACCTGCATCAACATTTCAGCGCCAAGTTTGTTTTGGTTGACACATTTATCGCTTCCCTTGTGGATTTCAGTCAAGGGCCTGCCCGGTGACACTAGAATCAGGCTTGTGGAGTTTATGGCCGATCCATCCCCATTTCCGTTTCTTGATGTCAATCTCGATTGGTGCTTGTCTGTTCCTGTCCCACTGTTGGTCATTGGAGACGACTTCCCTTGTGGATTTCAGTCAATGGCCTGGACGGTGACACTAGAATCAGGCTTGCGGAGTGTATGGCCGATTATTCCCCGTTTCCGTTTCTTGATGTCAATCTCGATTGGGGCTTCTGTTCCAGTCACACTGTTGGTCATTGGAGATGACTTCCCTTTTGGATTCCACTCAAGGGCCTGCCCGGTGACACTAGAATCAGGCTTGCGGAGTGTATGGCCGATCCATCCCCATTTCCGTTTCTTGATGTCAATCTCGATTGGTGCTTGTCTGTTCCTGTCCCACTGTTGGTCATTGGAGACGACTTCCCTTTTGGATTCCACTCAAGGGCCTGCCCGGTGACACTAGAATCAGGCTTGCGAAAGTGTATGGCCGATCCATCCCCATTTCCGTTTCTTGATGTCAATCTCGATTGGTGCTTGTCTGTTCCTGTCCCACTGTTGGTCATTGGAGACGACTTCCCTTTTGGATTCCACTCAAGGGCCTGCCCGGTGACACTAGAATCAGGCTTGCGGAGTGTATGGCCGATCCATCCCCATTTCCGTTTCTTGATGTCAATCTCGATTGGTGCTTGTCTGTTCCTGTCCCACTGTTGGTCATTGGAGACGACTTCCCTTTTGGATTCCACTCAAGGGCCTGCCCGGTGACACTAGAATCAGGCTTGCGGAGTGTATGGCCGATCCATCCCCATTTCCGTTTCTTGATGTCAATCTCGATTGGTGCTTGTCTGTTCCTGTCCCACTGTTGGTCATTGGAGACGACTTCCCTTTTGGATTCCACTCAAGGGCCTGTCCGGTGACACTAGAATCAGGCTTGCGGAGTGTATGGCCGATCCATCCCCATTTCCGTTTCTTGATGTCAATCTCGATTGGTGCTTGTCTGTTCCTGTCCCACTGTTGGTCATTGGAGACGACTTCCCTTTTGGATTCCACTCAAGGGCCTGCCCGGTGACACTAGAATCAGGCTTGCGGAGTGTATGGCCGATCCATCCCCATTTCCGTTTCTTGATGTCAATCTCGATTGGTGCTTGTCTGTTCCTGTCCCACTGTTGGTCATTGGAGACGACTTCCCTTTTGGATTCCACTCAAGGGCCTGCCCGGTGACACTAGAATCAAGCTTGCGGAGTGTATGGCCGATCCATCCCCATTTCCGTTTCTTGATGTCAATCTCGATTGGTGCTTGTCTGTTCCTGTCCCACTGTTGGTCATTGGAGACGACTTCACTTTAGGATTCCACTCAAGGGCCTGCCCGGTGACACTAGAATCAGGGTTGCGGAGTGTATGGCCGATCCATCCCCATTTCCGTTTCTTGATGTCAATCTCGATTGGTGCTTGTCTGTTCCTGTCCCACTGTTGGTCATTGGAGACGACTTCCCTTTTGGATTCCACTCAAGGGCCTGCCCGGTGACACTAGAATCAGGTTTGCGGAGTGTATGGCCGATCCATCCCCATTTCCGTTTCTTGATGTCAATCTCGATTGGTGCTTGTCTGTTCCTGTCCCACTGTTGGTCATTGGAGACGACTTCCCTTGTGGATTTCAGTCAATGGCCTGGACGGTGACACTAGAATCAGGCTTGCGGAGTGTATGGCCGATTATTCCCCGTTTCCGTTTCTTGATGTCAATCTCGATTGGGGCTTCTGTTCCAGTCCCACTGTTGGTCATTGGAGATGACTTCCCTTGTGCATTTCAGTCAAGGGCCTGCCCGGTGACACTAGAATAAGGCTTGCGGAGTGTATGGCCGATCCATCCCCATTTCCGTTTCTTGATGTCAATCTCGATTGGTGCTTGTCTGTTCCTGTCCCACTGTTGGTCATTGGAGACGACTTCCCTTGTGGATTTCAGTCAATGGCCTGGACGGTGACACTAGAATCAGGCTTGCGGAGTGTATGGCCGATTCATCCCCGTTTCCGTTTCTTGATGTCAATCTCGATTGGTGCTTGTCTGTTCCTGTCCCACTGTTGGTCATTGGAGACGACTTCCCTTTTGGATTCCACTCAAGGGCCTGCCCGGTGACACTAGAATCAGACTTGCGGAGTGTATGGCCGATCCATCCCCATTTCCGTTTCTTGATGTCAATCTCGATTGGTGCTTGTCTGTTCCTGTCCCACTGTTGGTCATTGGAGACGACTTCCCTTTTGGATTCCACTCAAGGGCCTGCCCGGTGACACTAGAATCAGGCTTGCGGAGTGTATGGCCGATCCATCCCCATTTCCGTTTCTTGATGTCAATCTCGATTGGTGCTTGTCTGTTCCTGTCCCACTGTTGGTCATTGGAGACGACTTCCCTTTTGGATTCCACTCAAGGGCCTGCCCGGTGACACTAGAATCAGGCTTGCGAAAGTGTATGGCAGATCCATCCCCATTTCCGTTTCTTGATGTCAATCTCGATTGGTGCTTGTCTGTTCCTGTCCCACTGTTGGTCATTGGAGACGACTTCCCTTTTGGATTCCACTCAAGGGCCTGCCCGGTGACACTAGAATCAGGCTTGCGGAGTGTATGGCCGATCCATCCCCATTTCCGTTTCTTGATGTCAATCTCGATTGGTGCTTGTCTGTTCCTGTCCCACTGTTGGTCATTGGAGACGACTTCCCTTTTGGATTCCACTCAAGGGCCTGCCCGGTGACACTAGAATCAGGCTTGCGGAGTGTATGGCCGATCCATCCCCATTTCCGTTTCTTGATGTCAATCTCGATTGGTGCTTGTCTGTTCCTGTCCCACTGTTGGTCATTGGAGACGACTTCCCTTTTGGATTCCACTCAAGGGCCTGTCCGGTGACACTAGAATCAGGCTTGCGGAGTGTATGGCCGATCCATCCCCATTTCCGTTTCTTGATGTCAATCTCGATTGGTGCTTGTCTGTTCCTGTCCCACTGTTGGTCATTGGAGACGACTTACCTTTTGGATTCCACTCAAGGGCCTGCCCGGTGACACTAGAATCAGGCTTGCGGAGTGTATGGCCGATCCATCCCCATTTCCGTTTCTTGATGTCAATCTCGATTGGTGCTTGTCTGTTCCTGTCCCACTGTTGGTCATTGGAGACGACTTCCCTTTTGGATTCCACTCAAGGGCCTGCCCGGTGACACTAGAATCAAGCTTGCGGAGTGTATGGCCGATCCATCCCCATTTCCGTTTCTTGATGTCAATCTCGATTGGTGCTTGTCTGTTCCTGTCCCACTGTTGGTCATTGGAGACAACTTCACTTTTGGATTCCACTCAAGGGCCTGCCCGGTGACACTAGAATCAGGGTTGCGGAGTGTATGGCCGATCCATCCCCATTTCCGTTTCTTGATGTCAATCTCGATTGGTGCTTGTCTGTTCCTGTCCCACTGTTGGTCATTGGAGACGACTTCC
This sequence comes from Acanthosepion esculentum, assembly GCA_964036315.1. Lineage (NCBI taxonomy): Eukaryota > Metazoa > Mollusca > Cephalopoda > Sepiida > Sepiidae > Acanthosepion > Acanthosepion esculentum. Next base: position 55,557,373 of record OZ038513.1, on the reverse strand, counting down.
CTTTTGGATTCCACTCAAGGGCCTGCCCGGTGACACTAGAATCAGGCTTGCGGAGTGTATGGCCGATCCATCCCCATTTCCGTTTCTTGATGTCAATCTCGATTGGTGCTTGTCTGTTCCTGTCCCACTGTTGGTCATTGGAGACGACTTCCCTTTTGGATTCCACTCAAGGGCCTGCCCGGTGACACTAGAATCAGGCTTGCGGAGTGTATGGCCGATCCATCCCCATTTCCGTTTCTTGATGTCAATCTCGATTGGTGCTTGTCTGTTCCTGTCCCACTATTGGTCATTGGAGACGACTTCCATTTTGGATTCCACTCAAGGGCCTGCCCGGTGACACTAGAATCAGGCTTGCGGAGTGTATGGCCGATCCATCCCCATTTCCGTTTCTTGATATCAATCTCGATTGGTGCTTGTCTGTTCCTGTCCCACTGTTGGTCATTAGAGACGACTTCCCTTTTGGATTCCACTCAAGGGCCTGCCCGGTGACACTAGAATCAGGCTTGCGGAGTGTATGGCCGATCCATCCCCATTTCCGTTTCTTGATGTCAATCTCGATTGGTGCTTGTCTGTTCCTGTCCCACTGTTGGTCATTGGAGACGACTTCCCTTTTGGATTCCACTCAAGGGCCTGCCCGGTGACACTAGAATCAGGCTTGTGGAGTGTATGGCCGATCCATCCCCATTTCCGTTTCTTGATGTCAATCTCGATTGGTGCTTGTCTGTTCCTGTCCCACTGTTGGTCATTGGAGACGACTTCCCTTTTGGATTCCACTCAAGGGCCTGCCCGGTGACACTAGAATCAGGCTTGCGGAGTGTATGGCCGATCCATCCCCATTTCCGTTTCTTGATGTCAATCTCGATTGGTGCTTGTCTGTTCCTGTCCCACTGTTGGTCATTGGAGACGACTTCCCTTTTGGATTCCACTCAAGGGCCTGCCCGGTGTCACTAGAATCAGGCTTGCGGAGTGTATGGCCGATCCATCCCCATTTCCGTTTCTTGATGTCAATCTCGATTGGTGCTTGTCTGTTCCTGTCCCACTTTTGGTCATTGGAGACGACTTCCCTTTTGGATTCCACTCAAGGGCCTGCCCGGTGACACTAGAATCAGGCTTGCGGAGTGTATGGCCGATCCATCCCCATTTCCGTTTCTTGATGTCAATCTCGATTGGTGCTTGTCTGTTCCTGTCCCACTGTTGGTCATTGGAGACGACTTCCCTTTTGGATTCCACTCAAGGGCCTGCCCGGTGACACTAGAATCAGACTTGCGGAGTGTATGGCCGATCCATCCCCATTTCCGTTTCTTGATGTCAATCTCGATTGGTGCTTGTCTGTTCCTGTCCCACTGTTGGTCATTGGAGACGACTTCCCTTTTGGATTCCACTCAAGGGCCTGCCCGGTGACACTAGAATCAGGCTTGCGGAGTGTATGGCCGATCCATCCCCATTTCCGTTTCTTGATGTCAATCTCGATTGGGGCTTGTCTGTTCCTGTCCCACTGTTGGTCATTGGAGACGACTTCCCTTTTGGATTCCACTCAAGGGCCTGCCCGGTGACACTAGAATCAGGCTTGCGGAGTGTATGGCCGATCCATCCCCATTTCCATTCCTTGATGTCAATCTCGATTGGTGCTTCTGTTCCTGTCCCACTGTTGGTCATTGGAGACGACTTCCCTTGTGGATTTCAGTCAAGGGACTGCCCGGTGACACTAGAATCAGGCTTGCGGAGTGTATGGCCGATCCATCCCCATTTCCGTTTCTTGATGTCAATCTCGATTGGTGCTTGTCTGTTCCTGTCCCACTGTTGGTCATTGGAGACGACTTCCCTTTTGGATTCCACTCAAGGGCCTGCCCGGTGACACTAGAATCAGGCTTGCGGAGTGTATGGCCGATCCATCCCCATTTCCGTTTCTTGATGTCAATCTCGATTGGTGCTTGTCTGTTCCTGTCCCACTGTTGGTCATTGGAGACGACTTCCCTTGTGGATTTCAGTCAAGGGCCTGCCCGGTGACACTAGAATCAGGCTTGCGGAGTGTATGGCCGATCCATCCCCATTTCCGTTTCTTGATGTCAATCTCGATTGGGGCTTGTATGGTCCTGTCCCACTGTTGGTCATTGGAGACGACTTCCCTTTTGGATTCCACTCAAGGGCCTGCCCGGTGACACTAGAATCAGACTTGCGGAGTGTATGGCCGATCCATCCCCATTTCCGTTTCTTGATGTCAATCTCGATTGGGGCTTGTCTGTTCCTGTCCCACTGTTGGTCATTGGAGACGACTTCCCTTGTGGATTTCAGTCAAGGGACTGCCCGGTGACACTAGAATCAGGCTTGCGGAGTGTATGGCCGATCCATCCCCATTTCCGTTTCTTGATGTCAATCTCGATTGGGTTCTTCTGTTCCTGTCCCACTGTTGGTCATTGCAGACGACTTCCCTTGTGGATTTCAGTCAATGGCCTGCCCGGTGACACTAGAATCAGGCTTGCGGAGTGTATGGCCGATCCATCCCCATTTCCGTTTCTTGATGTCAATCTCGATTGGTGCTTGTCTGTTCCTGTCCCACTGTTGGTCATTGGAGACGACTTCCCTTGTGGATTTCAGTCAATGGCCTGCCCGGTGACACTAGAATCAGGCTTGCGGAGTGTATGGCCGATCCATCCCCATTTCCGTTTCTTGATGTCAATCTCGATTGGGGCTTCTGTTCCTGTCCCAATGTTGGTCATTGCAGACGACTTCCCTTGTGGATTTCAGTCAATGGCCTGCCCGGTGACACTAGAATCAGGCTTGCGGAGTGTATGGCCGATCCATCCCCATTTCCGTTCCTTGATGTCAATCTCCATTGGGGCTTGTCTGTTCCTGTCCCACTGTTGGTCATTGGAGACGACTTCCCTTGTGGATTTCAGTCAAGGGACTGCCCGGTTACACTAGAATCAGGCTTGCGGAGTGTATGGCCGATCCATCCCCATTTCCGTTTCTTGATGTGAATCTCGATTGGTGCTTGTCTGTTCCTGTCCCACTGTTGGTCATTGGAGACGACTTCTTTTGTGGATTTCAGTCAATGGCCTGCCCGGTGACACTAGAATCAGGCTTGCGGAGTGTATGGCCGATCCATCCCCATTTCCGTTTCTTGATGTCAATCTCGATTGGGGCTTCTGTTCCTGTCCCACTGTTGGTCATTGGAGACGACTTCCCTTGTGGATTTCAGTCAATGGCCCGCCCGGTGACACTAGAATCAGGCTTGCGGAGTGTATGGCCGATCCATCCCCATTTCCGTTCCTTGATGTCAATCTCGATTGGTGCTTGTCTGTTCCTGTCCCACTGTTGGTCATTGGAGACGTCTTCCCTTTTGGATTCCACTCAAGGGCCTGCCCGGTGACACTAGAATCAGGCTTGCGGAGTGTATGGCCGATCCATCCCCATTTCCGTTTCTTGATGTCAATCTCGATTGGTGCTTGTCTGTTCCTGTCCCACTGTTGGTCATTGGAGACGACTTCCCTTTTGGATTCCACTCAAGGGCCTGCCCGGTGACACTAGAATCAGGCTTGCGGAGTGTATGGCCGATCCATCCCCATTTCCGTTTCTTGATGTCAATCTCGATTGGTGCTTGTCTGTTCCTGTCCCACTGTTGGTCATTGGAGACGACTTCCCTTGTGGATTTCAGTCAAGGGACTGCCCGGTGACACTAGAATCAGGCTTGCGGAGTGTATGGCCGATCCATCCCCATTTCCGTTCCTTGATGTCAATCTCGATTGGGGCTTGTCTGTTCCTGTCCCACTGTTGGTCATTGGAGACGACTTCCCTTGTGGATTTCAGTCAATGGCCTGCCCGGTGACACTAGAATCAGGCTTGCGGAGTGTATGGCCGATCCATCCCCATTTCCGTTCCTTGATGTCAATCTCGATTGGGGCTTGTCTGTTCCTGTCCCACTGTTGGTCATTGGAGACGACTTCCCTTGTGGATTCCACTCAAGGGACTGCCCGGTGACACTAGAATCAGGCTTGCGGAGTGTATGGCCGATCCATCCCCATTTCCGTTTCTTGATGTCAATCTCGATTGGGGCTTGTCTGTTCCTGTCCCACTGTTGGTCATTGGAGACGACTTCCCTTGTGGATTTCAGTCAAGGGCCTGCCCGGTGACACTAGAATCAGGCTTGTGGAGTGTATGGCCGATCCATCCCCATTTCCGTTTCTTGATGTCAATCTCGATTGGGGCTTGTCTGTTCCTGTCCCACTATTGGTCATTGGAGACGACTTCCCTTGTGGATTCCACTCAAGGGACTGCCCGGTGACACTAGAATCAGGCTTGCGGAGTGTATGGCCGATCCATCCCCATTTCCGTTCCTTGATGTCAATCTCGATTGGGGCTTGTCTGTTCCTGTCCCACTGTTGGTCATTGGAGACGACTTCCCTTTTGGATTCCACTCAAGGGCCTGCCCGGTGACACTAGAATCAGGCTTGCGGAGTGTATGGCCGATCCATCCCCATTTCCGTTTCTTGATGTCAATCTCGATTGGGGCTTGTCTGTTCCTGTCCCACTGTTGGTCATTGGAGAGGACTTCCCTTTTGGATTCCACTCAAGGGCCTGCCCGGTGACACTAGAATCAGGCTTGCGGAGTGTATGGCCGATCCATCCCCGTTTCCGTTTTTTGATGTCAATCTCGATTGAGGTTTGTCTGGTCCTGTCCCACAGTTGGTCATTGAAGACGACTTCCGGCCAGCTGACATTTAAGATGTTCCTGAGGCATCAGTTGGTAAATGTCTGAAGTTTGTGGGAGTTGGTCTTGGTTACCTGCCATGTTTTCTGAGCCGTAAACTAGGACCGACTTGACGTTGGTGCTGAAGAACTGGATCTTGTAAAATGAGAGGGCGGTGTATCTGATTGTCCGCAGAGTGTTGAAAGTTTGTCGGGCTTTGTTGATTCGGCACTTGATGTCATCATCTGTACACCCGTCTTTAGTGACGACACCTCCCAGGCAGATAAACTTAACGACTTCTTTGATGTTTTCATAATGTCCTCGCACAATATTTTTCTCTTCCGGTCGGAACACGATACACGCGTACCAACTTTTTTTCCGTGCGCCCGACTGGGATAAAAAGTCACTCTATAGTGAGTTTAACGGCAATACTGCAGAAAAAAAACCCTCTCAAATCCCCTCAGCACTTAAACATTTTGCAGACGCCGGGCAATAAACCCAAGCTCGTCCATGTCTCCACTAGGGCTTGAGCGAATATTTTTGGCAGAGGAGTTTCCCTTCTGTGCCAGTAAAAGGTACTCGCGTACCGAGAAATTCATTTTTCAGTGTGCTGACGTTGCTACTGAATTTGACATAAGGGCAATACTTAAAGTTTAAGGGCAATGCATCAGAAAAAATTATCCAGCTCCCTCGTTACTTAGCTATTTTGTGTACGATAAAACCAAGTCCCTCACACAGAAGTACTGCCTAGGGGATGGTCCCGGGGATCTGAGCAAATATTATTGGTAGATGAGCGAACACCTCTTCCGGTTAACACACGATACTCGTATACCGAGAGCTGCTCTACCTTTACTGCTTGGTCATTTATATACTTTATTCTTTAGATATTCTAATTAGGCAATCAATGCAGATTCCAAATGAAACAATTGACTGTTATGGTAGGAAAAATATAGAAGAATAAATGGGAGAAAGAAGGAAAATATAAAAAGAAAGTATGTAAAAGATGGCCACTGTTAAAAAGTTACAAAGGAAGACAGAGAAAGAAAAACAGTAATCAGGTTAGTGAAAGAAAGATGAAATTAGTAAAAATAAAAAAATAAAAAAATTGAAAGAAAGAAATATGAGAATAGTAAAATAAATCGTTGCATCAATTTGAAACGTGAGGCAAGGAAGAGATTCAGAATTTTCTTACAGCAGACATAATCCCTCTTCGTATCACAAGGACATTATTAAACACCTGGAATGTACAATCATGCTAAAAAAGGAATGGCAAAAACTCTGCTGGGCATTGAAATAATACTCCAGACACTTACCTACTAGAGGCGTATAAAGCAAAAATAGTCTATACAAAAAGAGTTTAACCGAAACATGTCTGAAGAATGAATTGTCTGATATGTTAAGAAAAATAAAGTTAAATAAATAAATAAATAAAGAGAGAAAAATTCACGAAATAAATGACGAAAGAAAGAAAGAAAGAATGTTGGAAGCAAGAAAGAAATAAAGAAAGAAGGAAATAAATATATAATGAAAGAAAGAAAGAAAAAATGAAATAAAAAGGAAGAAAGGAAAACGGAAATTAAGACATAAATAAAGAAAGAAAGAAAGAAAGAAAGAAAAAAGAAAGAAAAAAAGAAAGAAAGAAAGGAACCAAAGAAAGAAAGAAGCAACGAAAAAAGAAAGGAAAAGAATCGAAAGAAAGAAAGAAAGAAAAAGGAAGGAAGATGAAAGAAAAAGAAAGAAAGGAAAGCGAATAAATAAAAGAAAGAAAGAAAGAATGAAAGAAAGGAAAAAGAAAGAAAGAAAGAATGAAAGAAAGGAAAAAGAAAGAAAGAAAGAAAGAATGAAAGAAAAGAAAAAGAAAGAAAGAAAGGATGAAAGAAAGGAAAAAGAAAGAAAGAAAGGATGAAAGAAAGGAAAAAAGAAAGAAAGAAAGAATGAAAGAAAGGAAAGAGAAAGAAAGAAAGAAAGAATGAAAGAAAGGAAAAAGAAAGAAAGAAAGAATGAAAGAAAGCTAATGAAGAAAAAAGAAGAAAGCAGAAATAAAGATAATGGTGGAAACGGGGGGTAAAACATATGCGGATAATGAAAAATGAAAGTGAATAAAGATAGCAAAATTGATTTTTTTTTTACTGGTGATTTAAGGCCATAAATTATTTTTTAGATTGTAAGATATTTTTGACGATAATAATGATTTACTGATACAAGTAATACTATTTATCCCGTAGCTGGGGAGAAGAAGAGGTGAATTAATAGCTTTCCCAAGGGTATGTGTGCGTTAGAGAATATAACAAACCTAAATAAAACTGGAACCCGGCGATAGGATTAAAAATTCCTGGCTCTTAATCATTGCCCCACCCGAAACATTGAAGCCCACAGAACATTATTCTCAAGCGGTCACTCATCTAGGCACTGACCAGGCTCGACGTTGCTTAATGAAGACAGCAACAAGGCGAAAGGAAGATTTGAATTCGTTTTCAGATGCTGTACGTTATAACATTTGAACATTATTCACCTTTTTCTTTTCCTCGTTGCTCTTTATCGCAACGACCTGGTCGATGAAGCGTACAAAAGGATAAAAAGAAAAGCAAAAGTGACATAGGAAATTTAAAGTCGGATTTTAGAAACATGGTTTCCATAGAAAAACACATCAACCTTTGAGACGACGAACAAAAGTAAAAAGTTTTTCTCACCTTCTCGTCATTTTGCCGCATGACATATACTTCCTGATTTCTCTAAGCCATCGGCTTTACTTTCTCCCGAGCGATAGTGACCGGAAGAAATTGTTTTTCAGATAATATATTAAATTTTAACGATTTTCTTTTCATTTTTTTTTTTTTGACTCTTCTTTCATTTTTTTTTTTCTGATACTGGCAATATTTTATCGATGAATTTTTTTTTCTGAATTAAAGGCGTTCTGTCGTTAGCCGTATTTTTCAGAAACTAAGACGCACTTGTGTCCATGAAGAGCCGTCGTTTTGCAGACAAAGTTTCGGAAGATAAAAAGATACAGTCGCATTCGAAAGGTATTTGCTACACAAAAATTCACTCCGTTATCCTTGTCGGATGTGTCTCGTGGTGTCCTGAATATCGACCCGGAATGTAAACTCGGAGACTCGAGTTCGAATTCCACTCGAGTCTTTTATATTCATTTACACACAAATACCCTTGGGAAAAGTATGAATCCATCTCCTCTCCCTGTGTATATGTGTTGAATAGCAGTACAGACAGGATTCTTTAGCCTTCTACCGCAAAAAAGAATGCTAACCTACTGCGGGAAAAATCTTCTGCTTCGTCAGTTATGTCTCGAAAGATACATGATCGCCGAAGCGTGTGGCACTTAAATGACTGAACTTTTTTTTTTTAATTTAGCGGCTACTTCGACGTAGTGTAATGGTTATCAATCTTGTCTCGCCATAGCGATTATGACGGAGTTGTGATTTCGATCCTCGCTACCTTCTCCACACTTTCGTACTTATAGACACATCAAAGCAAGGCTTAGAAATTCATAATACCGACCTGGCACCTGCCGGGTAGGTTTTTATCATCTCTCAGTGGCGTCTCTGTTTTCGGGTAGAATGCGACTAAGTTGAGTCTCCATCATAGAACAGAAGCGCAACTGAGGAAAATCACACTGTGAGGTGCCCAGCCCTAGAGAGCAGATGCCCGACGCTACACCATCGCATTGCACTAGAGAGAAGGATCGGTGCTCGCACCGAGGCCTTCGCAACCGACGCTTGCGGGGTCTCGGCGAATTTTTATCCTTAGCCCGAGTGTACGCGCTCGGGTTCCCCACTTTAAATCGAACTTGTGTCACTCACCTGACTCCGTATTCAAGTAAATACCTACTTACCTGGCACTTACCGGGGAAGTTTTAAAACAATTATTAAGCCCAAGGAGATTTTCTACCAGTCACATCCACTAGGTCAGTAGGGACTGGGTTTATTGTCCGACGCCTGACGCGTCCCCAAATGGGAAAGAGCCGATGGGGTTTAGGCAATTTTTGCACGGTATTACCCTTAAACTCACATTAAAACTCGACCTTGTGACCCATTTGGTAGCAAGCTGGTCACGCTGAAAAATACCCTATCTTTTAAAATTTAGTTCAGATTGTCTTAATAACAGCTAAAAACTTCAAAATAAGAAAAAAAAATATTTACAGTATATTCTTGTGTATAAGACGACTTTCTGAAGGTAAAAACGGGCTATAAATTAAATTATTAAGTAAAATATGTAGCATGGCCATACCAATGTAAATCATTTTTTTGAAAAATGGCACCGTATTATTCACTAGAACATCGAAGTCGTTTCGATATAAATTATCGTAATATTTCGCGATTAAAAATGATACGTACCCGTGGACAACATTTATATAACGATACAGTAGTCCACCGCTATAGCGCGGGCCTTGGGGTCCAAGATGGCTGACACTCGCTGCAAGTTAATCGCGGTAGCTGTGGGGGGTTTTGGGTGATAATAGGAGGTTGAACACCTACCTGATTTGGGGACCTATTAGCCCTATTTCGCGGTATATAACGTAGATAATGGCTCGAAAAGAACCTCAAAATATTATACTAATTTATGCCAATGATACCATAAGAAATTCCAGGTAATTTGCTTTTTAAGCCCCGCGTTAAGTATCTGATAGAAATTTCCAAACAGTAATTTTTTTAATTCTAAATTCACATGCCTAATTTGAAAATAAAGACATTTTAAAATAAAATCGACCGTTTATTTATCCCCGTAAATTCTCGATTGCGATCTCTAATTACTACACACTGTTTATATTTGTTTATTTATAAGATATTTTTTATGTCTATTATTGGACAGTCAAATTGAACATGATCAACCAGAGAAAAATACTTCTATTTATACCCCATCCGTTGTATCTGATTGCAGTGATTGGATTCCTGTTAATTACTCCGATATTATAGGAACTCTTTGATCGCGCGCGAAATAGAAATATAAAGTAATCATGTGTAATTATTACCAATACAATTGGATTAGATTTGAAACGGCCGAGCTGTTAAAATTCGCAAAATGTACGCTGTGTGAAAAAGTGTTGTAATTATTAAAACAAATTCGAACCCATCTGATGATCGCTGTTTGTTCTGTCTATCGTGAAGAAGATGGCCCAGAAATTGATAAAACATGGTGGAAATTTCTAAAAAAAAAAAGCGATATTGAGCGAAATCTTTGGGCCCACGTTACATCGGGTACCACGGTAAACTGGTTTGACTAATAGTGATAGACTACTGTAATAATAAGTGCATCACCTCAATATATCCTTTTCCAGGCCTGCACCCTGGAAATGTCACTTCATTTTCACCACCAAAGGGCTGAATTTTGACCAGACAGGGCATTACCTTTATCTCAAGAGATAATCAGATGCTTACTATAATAATATAATTTGAAGTAATAACAAGAAAACATGAAACCTTTAGAAGGCTTTAATGAACTAACAAGATGGCTACATTTTATTGAAGAGTTAACAACAAAGGGAGGTTATTAATAGTAAGTCAAATGGAAAAGACCTCTTCCTGAAAGGAACAGACTAGTGTTCTGAATATCACATAATTATTCTTGAGTAGATTTTAATCTTTTCTGATTCTGTTTTCATTTTTTTGTTTTGTACTTTTATTCTTTGGTGACAAAGAGTACTTATCTGCTATATGACATCTATCCTCCTATATGGCAGCGAATTTTGGATGCTCTCCTCAAAGATGAAGAAGAGTCTCAATGCAGCAGAGATGTGGTTCTACAGAAGGATGCTAAGGATATCATGGAGTGAGCATGTGAGCAACGATGAGCAAAATCTTGTGCTCCACCATCCATCCGAGGTACACCGGGTATCACGGTAAACTGGTTTGCCTAATAGTGATAGACTACTGTAATAATAAATGCATGACTTCAATATATCATTTTCCAGGCCTGCAGCCTGGAAAGGTCACTTCATTTTCACGGGGACTACACAGTCACCAGAGGCGATGTAACTCCATCGCCTAGCACCTACAGCGCTACTCCATCGTCTCCAGAGATGGACGGATGTCACCACCACCATAGGAACTAATTGATGGCGCGTGAATTAGAAATATAAAGTAATTATGTATAATAAATTACCAATACAACTGGATTAGGTGTGAAACGGCCGAGTAGATTTGGGCTGTTTGATCATCAAAATCAAGGTAAAACGTGGGAAAAAAGTGTTGTAATTATTAAAACAAATTAGAACCCATCTGATGATCGCTGTTTGTTCTGTCTATCGTGAAGAAGATGGCCCAGAAATTGACTTTGAATTTCTGGAAAAAAATAGGTGAGCTATATTGTGGGTACGAGATCAAAATCTTGGAGTCCACCACTCACCCGCGGTACACACCGGGTATCGCGGTAAACTGGTTCGCCTAATAGCAGTAGATAATTGTGCCGGGATTGTTTACAAATCTATTTCGTATTGATGTGTTTTTCTCGAATCGCTTGAAGTTTTAAAACTACATACTATGTCTCACCAAGGGCACATCGAGGTGGTGTAATGGTTAGCAGGTTTGACTCGCTAGTACAATTACGACTGAGTAGTGAGTTCGATCCTCTACTGGGTGCCCCATAATTTCGGCCTTGTGCCACATCTGAGCTACGCTTGGAAAATCGCTACTATCACTCACCAAACAGAGGTATATAAAACAACATCACAGCATAGGAAGTGTCGCCCCCATTCATCAAGCCTTTTGCAGGGGATGAAGGCGTAATATCTATCTCTTCTTATTTTAAATGGATGAAATTGTTTACAAAAGGTATTTTATATGTGTTCTTTGAAACTCAGCATCATTTAACATCTATTGTCTTACAAGCAGGAAATTAACTGAAATTGTTTTAAAAAATGAATAAAGGGAATAGACAAGATTTGTCTTGTTTTTATCATATTACTTTTATGACCAAGGTCGATTGTACAAATCCTGCATTTTTTTAAATTTTCCAGCTGAAAAGTGGGACGATTATTCACCTGACCTCCCCACTAAGTCAGGATAGGACACAAGGTCATTTTTAACGGGGGTATATTCTATCTTGATCGCTGTTTCTTCTATTCTGTTAGAAAGCTCGTCTCTTTTCGGGAGTCATGTAGTATCTTCTATCTTGATCTCTGTTCCTTCTATTCTGTGAGAAAGCTCGTCTCTTTTCGGGAGTCATGTCGTATCTTCTATCTTGATCTCTGTTCCTTCTATTCTGTGAGAAAGCTCGTCTCTTTTCGGGAGTCATGTCGTATCTTCTATCTTGATCTCTGTTCCTTCTATTCTGTGAGAAAGCTCGTCTCTTTTCGGGAGTCATGTCGTATATTCTATCTTGATCTCTGTTCCTTCTATTCTGTGAGAAAGCTCGTCTCTTTTCGGGAGTCATGTCGTATCTTCTATCTTGATCTCTGTTCCTTCTATTCTGTGAGAAAGCTCGTCTCTTTTCGGGAGTCATGTCGTATATCTTGATCTCTCTTTTTTCTATTCTGAAGATAAAGTTCTCTCTTCTCTTGGTTCCTATTATTTCTTCTTTCTTGCACTTGTTCTCTCAAACACTCACGGTGTGATTGCCTCTCTTCTACTCGCAACCTTCACTGTCGCTCTCTGACTGGCGCTCTGTGTTGACTTATCGCCTCTGCCATTTTTAAGAATGATTGATTCAGTAATTATAAAAACACCTCGGTAATATAAGAAAACAGAGACAATGTCCGCCATGTATAAAAGTTTCTAGCGTTATCTGATTGCATCTTGTTTTAAATTTACTAAGTCTCCAATTTTGTATTTTATATGTTAAAAATTAGAATATAACATCAATTTACAACTTACCTCAGCAAAGTAATATAAAATATATATTTTCTTCTGGGACCAGACACTTGAGAGTTGAATTGTTTTTTGTGTGGCGAATATTAAATCAATAAAAGAGAATACGTGACACAGCGGAAATATATATTGTCAATTATAACTATGCTACAGACAGGTGTATATTAGATTTCTATTAAATATATAGACAGGTGTATATTAGATTTCTAGTTAATATATAGACAGGTGTATATTAGATTTCTAGTTAATATACAGACAGGTGTATATTAGATTTCTATTAAATATATAGACAGGTGTATATTAGATTTCTATTAAATATATAGACAGGTGTATATCAGATTTCTATTTAAAAAATAGAAGCGATTCGTTTCTATTTTTAATTAAAAATCTAATATACACGTGGTCGAAAAAAAATTAAAAAATCGTTACTACACTCTGTTTTTAAGATTCGTTTCTAACGGATCCACCGAGACAATTCCGAAAGTATTTTAGAGTTTGATGTCCATAAAATTCAATAAAATCGATTTTATAAGAACTCTTACAGAATTGTTTTCTAATCTTAAAACATTACGCCTAAACTAATGTAAAGAAAAATTCAGCATGTGGAGTTATAAAAAACTAAACACTTCAAATACCCCGCCTCTGGATCAGCTGTAACAAATTTAATAAAGGCGAAAAATAAATTGAACTCGGAATAAGCTGGACTAGAATTAGTTTCACAAAACAACACAAATTTCTGCAAAAACAAAACATTAAAAACTCGAGGCACGTTCTTAAATAGCGTGCCATGCATGACGATAAACCCGTTCAGAAATATCTAAACTGTCAGCTGTATAGAACTGATTTCTCAGATCAATTCTTGAAAAGATCTTTGAACAAGTGGAACCTGAAGGTTTTGACGAAGACCACGCTTCTTCTGGCAGTACAGAATCACAAACAAAGAAGTGTACCAAATAAGACAATATAAATCGCTTGGCATTCTCTGCAGTAGCATAATCAAAAATGAATACACATACAACTTGAAGAGAAAATAATGACTTAATACGTTCCACAATTCTTCAGGTAAAAGGTTAGGAAGGAAATCCCATCAATAATGGACTTGCGAAACCTATTTTCCTGAAATTATTTTAAGAGGAACATTTCTTTAATTTCAACCAACAGCAGTACTGTCCACGCGGTCTGTAAATTTCGAATGTTTCCTTATATTTCGATTACCATTATCTTAGATAATATATCAGCAGGCTACGGGTTTAAGGCATTCAATAAGAATTGAAGTGACTATATTATTAAGCTTATGAGACACATTTGCAAGCCACTACCCCGATGCTAGACACATTTGCCAGTCACTACCCCGAATCCCGAAACCACCATGTAAAAACGGGCTACACTACAGCAGTGATAAATGAAAAGACTGACATAGTAATTGTTACAGAATGCGAAGGCCAGGGCCGGAATGGTCAGCGATTGATCAGAGTGACCCTTGGGTGAGGTATTCTGACAGTGATGGATTGCCTTTGTCTGAATTTTGAAGTCCAAAACGGCGGTCTCAAACAGAGGGTCTCAAGAAATCGTTGATATGCCTCCCACATCCAGGTTGGCGACCCGCTAATACCACCGGTGGAGAGACGCTGAGCCAGTGGGTGACATGAGTTCCTGTTACGTCAGTACTCCTATATCGTCTTAGAATCCAAGCTACTACGATTAATAAAACGAATACCAGATGTAAATGACCATTTTCGTTGATACTGTTTTGTTAATTATCCAGAGACGCCACAGTTTAAACATAATCATAACTCCTCGGTTGTTGAGGCGGTTCACAGAAAGCTTCTGAGAAATCGATCCAGATATATCCTACCTTTATGATTAACATTAGCTTTGAATTCAATTAGATAGATAGACCGGGAGAGCACATTTCATCACCGTCGAAATAATACCACCGACTCAACACCGCCGACTCAACACCGCCGACTCAACACCACCGTCTCAATACCGCCGACTCAACACTGGCCAACAGGTGTTGGTGGTCACAGTGTACACATATCTTGCATTGGCTTTGAGTCGTGGAAATTCATTACGGAGTTGCAAAGAAACTAAGATGCATTTTTCGAGCAATTAATTGGACATGACGCACCTCTCCCTAAAAGTGAAGAAGTCTATGAAGGCAGACGAAAGAATTCTGCAGATTGTTTCTCCGTTTTCACATCGCTCTCCAAATATTTGAGGGTATTCACATACAATTTTTAATAATTTTTAAAATTAAAATAAATTCGTATTGAAAAAAAAATGATCCTTAATAATTTACTTTTATTCGATTTTAAATAGTTGTTTTAAAAACGACCGTCCTGGGTAAGACGATAAATTACGTCCAACAGCAAGGCTTCAGATCAGGAGGTTTTTAGGAGCGTGGAACCACCACTTAATTGCTGGTGTTCCCAGATCCACTCTAACCCGGGGTGGTAGCATCTGTTAGGATCCCAGCTTTGGGCAAATAGTTAACCCCGAAACTGAGGTTAAAAGCATTATGAAAGTGTAAAAATAGGTTTTAATACCAAAAATACTTTGTAAAATATTATTACCAGAAATAAATGTTTGAAGAAAAACATTTATTACGAGCAATACGTTTCTGAAAAAAAATATTACCAGCAATATATTTTTTAGAATGATATTACTAGCTATACATTTTTGACAAAAGAAAATATTACCAGGAAAAAAAAAGCTATCGGCATTAAATAACCCATTGAGGTTGATATGCGGTAAAACAAAATAAACCAATCCAAAATAAACCAAAGAATACATATTCTATTCATAAGAACAAATCCTAAAAATCTTGTCGGCATTAAATAACCAATTGAGGTTGATATGCCGTAAAACAGAATAAACCAAACCAATCTAAACCAAAGAATACATATTCTATTCATACGAATCTATCACATAAAAGTTAAAAGGCATTAAATAACCTATTGAGGTTGATATACCGTAAAACAAAATAAACCAATCCAATCTAAACCAAAGAATACATATTCTATTTATAAGAATCTATCCTAAAAATGCTGTCGGCATTAAATTACCAATTGAGATTGATATGCCGTAAAACAAAATAAACCAAACCAATCTAAACCAAAGAATACATATTCTATTCATACGAATCTATCCTAAAAATATTATCGGCATTAAATAACCCATTGATGTTGATATGCCGTAAAACAAAATAAACCAAACCAAACCAAAACAATGTTTTAAAAACGATTCTTAATAAATTACTTTTATTCGCTTTTAAAAAAATCGTTGGAATAATTTCATAATTGCATGTCATTGAGTCGGTAGTGTTGAGTCGGCGGCGTTGAGTTGGCGGTAATGAGTCGTCCTGCACCCAGTTAGACTGCTTCAGTAGCTCGAGGCTACGACAGTGAACAACAACCCAGGCCAGTAAATCGTTACTAATATTTCCATTGGCACGACAGGGACATATTTAAAGTAAGAGCGACGTAAGGAGTAGAGAGAAAGAAATCAATTTTGTACCAGCTTGTAATTTCAAAAGCTAATATGACATAAGCCGATCAGTCCCTAGTGATTACTGATTAGTCAACTGAAAGAAAATTAATTAGAAAATGGATGTAAATTCGATGGGATGCTGTCTATTCCGTGGAAAAGGCCAGATATTGGTAATATTTTGACGAGCAAATATTTTCAGAATTTAAATTGTTTAGTCGTTAGAGTAATAATAATTGCCACTAGTCGCCGTCAGTGCTTTGTCCTTGTAAGTTAATTTACAGACATAAGACAATAAATCTCTTATATTAGCCAAGAGATAATAGCCATCGATGTCGGAAAGGCGATCAATCGAGAATCGATGTTTTCATAGTGATATAATCTGAGAGGTAAATCTACACCACCTATATTATGTACTATACTTAGGGGTGGTTTAACCTTTGTAGGGATGTAAAGATAGACGTATTTACAAGCCCACAGCGCTAGGGCGAATAGTTCAATCTAGAACATAGATCACACCAGCGGCCTGGTCGTTTTCCCACCGGAAAATATTCCAAGTACGACCGTCTGGCTTTTCTCCCATTTATAGTGCGTCAAACCATCCTTCTCCGAAGCTTGTGGTCTGGCACTACAGAATCACAAACTGTACCAGATAACATAATCCACATTATTTAAGAACTTTCAACAGATGTTGATAATCTGCACTACTTCAAATGAAAGGTTAGGAAGGAAACCTTCATCTATAGTGGACGGAGCGATAATAGCCACAGGACTTGAGAAATCTATTTTCCTGAAAAAATATTTTGAGAAAGATTTTAGAAATTTCAACCAAAAGTGATACTGGTTGGTCGGTCAATGATTTTCAAATGTTTCATTATAAGGAAACGGCTAATATCCGCTTTATCATTAGTATTCAGGGATTAAGGCAAGTATCATTGGCGGAAGAGGTCTATTAAATACATGATGTCCATCTATGTGATATATACATTTCTTCATTTGTATTTTAACGTTGAAATGAGGCGATAAACAATTACAAGTACTACTTCACTTTATTAACGGTGTTTCTTCAAAACATACGTAATTATGGCTCTCCACAGCTACCACTGGATGCTAATATCTCTAAAATGTGAATCGGCATGGCTGTTCTTTGGAATATTTGACATTTATGAATTTTAAAGTTCACCTTGTCATACCAAGGCACGATTTACCAATCTACCTTACTATTTATGCACACACACACACACACACACACACACACACACACACACACACACACACACACACACACACACACACACACACACATATCCGATGCCTAGCCACACTGATGAGCTGTGAAACAGTGAAACAGTCTGTCTGTGGATGACAATATATATATATATATATATATAACGTAAATCATTCAAACGAAAAACAAATACTGAAGCTAATTAGCTTCAGTATTTGTTTGAATGATTTACGTTACATAAATTTGAATACGCACTACAAAACCGATATATATATATATATATATATATATATATATATATATATATATATATATATATATATATATATATATATATATATATGCTCTGGGAAATAAATACGTCTAAATTCACCTTCACACCTGCCGTGCGCCAAAGGCTTAGGGGTAAACTTTGATATCAGTCGGGTTTCGATCCCGGCTTGTGGTAATCGGATGCCTAGCCACACAGATGAGCTGCGAAACAATCTGTCTGTATATATATATATATATATATATATATATATATATATATATATATATATATATATATACCCGCACATTTGATTTGATTATAGGGATGAAGGCTTTGTGCAGAACCAATCAAACTTTTTGAAGGGCCGATTATTGAGACCTGTGGCAACGTGTGCCACAAGGATGCCACACGACCCTTCGCTGTTTTTTGAATTCAGAGTTATCCTTCTCCTAGACTGTTTGCCATTCAATTCTGTCCTACTATTTAACCATAGCTGGGGGATGGAGATGAAGAGGATTCCTACCTTTCTTAAGTGAATTAGCACGTAATGGATTCGATTGGAGCTCGAACTCGGCTCTCCGATTCCTCAGTCCGAGCCGCTATCATTCATACCACTGTGCCTCCCTTTCTATCACTCTCTTTCTCTCTCCCCCTCTCTCTCTCTGTTATAGTGAAAGACACCTAATCTATAGTCAGTCTAACAAAAAGAATAATAAAATTGCATATTATCAAGCAAAAAGTAAAATACCAGAAAAAAAAACAAAAACGCCCGAAGCCATGTTTTGCTTGCGGTGAACTACACTGGTACAGATATTGCAATTTTAGGAATAAAAAAAGTTTCAACTGTGGAAGAGTTGGGCACAGAAGCACACATTGCCGTTCAAAAAATAATGGCTGTTAAATAGGAAAACTAAAGTCCAATGAGGTAAACGATGGAATAACTAGAAAATTTGTTACCGTCGAAATAAATAATAAAAAAATAAAAATGCAACTTGACACTGGTTCGGATCTCTCCATCATAAATTTGCATACGTGGAAGAAGTTGGGGAAACCAACTTTAATGAAGGCAAAGAAAATCGCGAAGTCAGTGACGGGAGAAAAAATACAAATTATTGGAGAACTTGTTACAAACGTCACGTTAAATAAAAAAACGCAAAAAGTTAAACTATTTCTCATGGAAAATACCACGAACTTACTTGGTACGAATTGGATAACAGAATTTCAATTATGGGATCTACCGATAAATTCTTTCTGTTACAAGGTAGAAAGTTTAAACTCCGAAGCCCAAAAATTAATAAAGAAACTTAAGGAAACATTTCCTACTGTTTTTTCTCCAGGGTTGGGAACGTGTACCAAGATGGAGGCAAAATTCTTTTTAAAAGAAAACGCACAGGCGGTATTCAAAAAGAATAGGAATGTTCCGTTTTCCTCAATGGAACAGATTGATAAAGAATTGGACAGATTAGAGAAATCCGGTGTACTCAAAAAAGTTGACTATAGTGATTGGGCAGCTGCGACGGTATACGTGAAAAAAAAGTCTAAAGACATGCGTGTTTGTGCGGATTTTTCGACGGGGTTAAACGCGGCACTCAAAGACTATAATTATCCTCTACCAACAGCAGAAGAAATATTTGCGAAGCTTAATGGAGGCACTGTATTCTCGAAGATAGACCTCAGCGATGCATATCTGCAAATACCGGAAGAAGAAGAAACGTCTAAACTTTTGTGTATTAACACGCATCGACTACCTTTTGGGATTAAGGTCGCCCTCGCCATTTTCCAACAAGTAATGGATTCGATGTTGGGTGGTTTGGATTTTGCAGTAGCGTATGTAGACGACCTCCTCATGAGAAGTAGAAGACCTGAGGTACGCCGACCCAAGAGAAAAAGAAAGGCAACTGATCATTTAAAAATGGATCCAAAACGTAGGAGATACGCTACGATGTTGCTAAACAAATGAAGTATTTTTTTTTCTCCTTTTACTATAAAAAAAAAAAAATAAAAAATAAAAAATTTAAAACTTTTACTCCTACGGAGTAAATTTTTAGGAGCGGGGTATTATAGTGAAAGACACCTAGTCTATAGGTAATAGAATCTCCCACCTATTATAAGTAGGAGTCAGTAGTAGTCGAGAAGAGGAAGTAGTCAGCGACCACAACTCGATTACTCTGCGTAACACTTTATTACAAGTTCCTAACGTTTTCTGTACGTTTAGGATGCATTTAGTCCGAATACAGTTTCCACTAAGGAAATAACTCCACAACACACACACACACACACACACACACACACACACTCTCTCTCTCTCTCTCTCTCTCTCTCTCTCTCTCTCTATATATATATATATATATATATATATATATATATATATACATATACATAAAAAGAAAGAACAGTAAGATATATAATCCGGTGTTCTTATCGATATTTTAATTTTTACACAATAGTGCTCAATGTAAATTTACAGAGAAATAATAATATAAATTAACTGATTTAAAATATGTTTTTTCGCTACACAGTAATAACCATGTTTCAAAAATGGAAGCTAAAAGCTTTGAATTTAATTTTGTTATTAAATTAAAGACATTAGCTCCATTTCCTCGTCAAGCGAATTTTTCTTCGCTTGACGAAGAAATGGAACTAATGTCATTTTAGCTTCCATTTTTGAAACATGGTTATTACTGTGTAGCGACAAAAAACATATTTTAAATCAGTTAATTTAATATATATATATATATATATATATATATATATATATATATATATATATATATATATTAATTCAATTTAATTAGAAAACAAACAACCTTAAGGATACATTAGTTATAATTTATTTCCCCAGGTATGTGATTTTTACCAAGTTCATCAGATCCCACTTCCAAGGTTAAAAAAAAACGTTTTGAAATTTATAATTTTGGTTAAATTTTAAAATACTTTTTTCACCCTTGGAAGAGGTCCTCTGTTATCTTTTTTTTTTCATAAGAGCTCTATCGAAGGGACTCCAAGTGCATATATATATATATATATATATATATATATATATATATATATATGTGTGTGTGTGTGTGTGTGTGTGTGTGTGTGTGTGTGTGTGCTATCGGAGTCCCAATTTTATCGTTTTCTACACGAAATACGCCAGAAAAAAAATTAGAATAAAAATGATAAATTTAATAAAAACAGTGGCGGCTGTTGCTATGAATGAGTTACTCTTCAAGTACGAATTGAGTTCTCTTAATCGTTGGCGTATTTCTCTTTCCCTCTGCTGTTCTCCGAGAGCGTATATATATATATATATATATATATATATATATATATATATATATATATATAGGTGTTATGGGTCCTTACCTATAACTACAGAATGAACTCTTCCTAACACTATGTATACTACGCCTCTCAAGAGAGAGGGACGAATCGAGTCGAGCCGATAGTAGTTCACTCCAAACCAGACTGACAGTCATGCTAACACCTTCCACATCTTGTATTATTA
This sequence comes from Acanthosepion esculentum, assembly GCA_964036315.1. Taxonomy (NCBI): domain Eukaryota; kingdom Metazoa; phylum Mollusca; class Cephalopoda; order Sepiida; family Sepiidae; genus Acanthosepion; species Acanthosepion esculentum. The sequence continues at coordinate 55,536,406 of OZ038513.1, read as the reverse complement.
TTCCCTGTAATATATCTTCGTTATTTCTACTCTTTTGTTCGTGTTGTTCTTCCTTGGTCCTAACCTTGGACTATATCAATAGGGAAGGATAGTGTTAAACTTATTGAATAAAAGATTTATTATACACCAAAATCATTTTGGTATAAAATCAAATTTTAGCTATTAACCAATTTCCAAAATCAGCATAAGCAGTGTTTTGTGAAAGTGGAGGCTATTAGTATCTATATTACATTGGCGGCAAGGTTCTACCATTTTACAGTTGAAATGGCTTTATCTAACCGTAAGTTCTATGCTAATAGTTTCTTCTTTCGTATTTATTGCTTGTGGAGCTCTCTTCTAAATCTTTGCTTCCCTATCAATTGGTTATATTCCGTCTTTTGAATTGTTGCTCTTTTATTGTCTTCTCACCTTAATAATATATTTTCTTGTATTCTCTAACAACCAGTCACCTTTGCGTCTTAGTGGCCTGCATGACACAGACAGTGCTCTCTTTTTATTGACTTCAATGTTCACTTTTATATTTCCATACGCTATATGCCTGATATAGAGAACTATCACTCATAATTATAACATACCTTAAAACTATAATTTTTATCATATATATATATATATATATATATATATATATATATATATATATATATATATATATATATTAATGGTCCTACGAGGCTGTTGAAACTGTTAGATGTAGACGACTCTTCTACTCCAATGGCTTCATGTCTCGCACCTCTCGCCTGTGGAACTCCCTTGCTTATTCCTGTTTCCCTGACAAATATAATCTCCAACTATTTAAGTGTAACATCGATCGACATCTCCAGTTGCCTTGATCTATCCACTTCCCTTCTCCACATCCTTTCCCCTCTCATTCCTATCTGCTCTCGCTCCAAATCTTCTGTAACCTCCTTGCCTTGATCGATCCACTATCTTTCTCCACATCCTTTCCTCTACCACTCCTATCTGCTCTTCCTCCAAACCTTTTGTAACCCCTTGCGTGCTAGTGGCTTGAAAAGCTTAAAAAAAAATAAAAAATATATATATATTATTTACATTATTCGGACTATTGTCCTCATCTTTGTCAGCATGGTTGGAATGTCGAACTGAACCCTTTATTTCGCTCACTGGGGTAGACTGTTCTAGTTCCACGTGCCATGTTTAATGGATGTCAGTTATCAGTTATCGCCTGTTAATTTCTCTCGGAAACTTCTCCACTGCCTCAAACTCTTTATCCACTGTGCCATGTGTTCTTGAGGAGCGTACAACGGTCGAAACGTTGTAATAAATATCGCGACAAAAATGAGGACAATAGTCCGAATAATGTAAATAATGTAAATAATACCTAATCTCAGAAATATAGACATATATATATATATATATATATATATATATATATATATATATATATATATATATATATAGAGAGAGAGAGAGAGAGAGAGATAGAGATAGATAGATAGATAGATAGATAGATAGATAGATAGATAGATAGATATGAAGAAATATACTCTTAAGGTGTGCTATATTTATGGGATAAAGTGCTCAATATCAGAGATAGAGTGTGTGTATATATATATATATATATATATATATATATATATATATATATATATATAGAGAGAGAGAGAGAGAGAGAGAGAGAGAGAGTGAGACAGAGAGAGAGAGTGTGAGACAGAGTGAGTGAGTATAAACTGTTCATATCGTTGATTTTCCCAAGCGTTTTAGGTCACATCTTTACCCATTTTCAAGGATATCACAATTCCTCCGTTTGCCAAATATATGGAGACATTTACACTCAGGCAGTTTTTTCTCAAGAACGGATACTTGTGAAACAGACTCCTGCGTGGATGCTTCCCTGAACACGACGTTATTAACGTGTTGAATTCTAGATTAAGTTTTTATATATCCTCCTTATTCATCTAACCCTTCCATTTATATTGCACACGTCATTCAGTAACCCTCTTTCTTGAGTGGATCTTGAGTCATGTATATATGCAACATTAGTAAAAAAAATCACTTTTCGTTTACTTTTAGGTTTATATTTGTAAAATTAATATATACACAAAAAAGTTAATCTTTTCTCTTTTGAAAGATAAAATTCTTTCTCATGTGCGACGATTATTTTTAGTCCACGTTCCTTTAAATGATATCACTGTTTCAATGACTGTCAGCTATTTTACGCATTTTCGATGTTGACAATTTCATAGTTCTGTTTTTAAAACATGCTGCAATTTGACTTTTGTCCCTACCCATACCAAAACAGGCCGATCTTAAAAAGAAAATATCTTCATAATTTTGCCAGACGAACCATAATTTGCAAGTTGATAACTTTAGTGGATAAAATACCAAAGAAATTCAACCCTCCGTACACTGGTTTTGGGTCCCAAATCAGGATACAATTCCTTAAATTAGAAATAGCCTGCATTGTCATCTTTCAAGTAGTTAATCTAATTAATAAATATTGTTTAATTTGACTACTGGTTTCAAAGTTCACTAACCTCGGAAATCCTCACAAACTTGATTTGCGATTAACCAGCTTACGACGGTAATCTTTAAATCATCATCTTCATCCTGCGACCTCAGTCGAGATCATGGAGTCTACGCACAACCCTAGACAGCTGCCATCTGGTATTTCCTTCTAATTCCAGTGTCCGCCATTGACGACAACAAGGAAGGCCAGAGCTGTAGTTTCCATGGGAAAAATTACGTGAATAACCCCATGCTCTGTTCCACAAGAGTGGCATGCAAATCAAACTCTCCCTAGTGAAGGCTGGGAGAGTCTGGTTTGCAAGAGGCGTTGTCACGCAGCACCTTTGCTGAAGAATACTATCTCCAGATAAAACTGCTAGTCCACCACTAAAGACTTGTGCAGAGACCTTTCAATCCTCCATCAAGCCTGGGAGAAGATGGTCACATCTCAGAGGGACGGGGAGCCCTGAGGTAATCGCTTCGGGACAGGATGTATTTGTCTTTCTTTCTTTCTTTCTTTTCCTTCCGTCTTTTTCTTCTTTTTTTTCTTTCATTTTGTTTTTATTTATTAATTTCTGTCTTTTTTTACTTTAGTTCTAAACTTTTCCTTCCTTCCTTCCTTCCTTCCTTTTCTTTCTGTACTTCTGTCTTTCATTCATTCTTTCTTTTTTCCTTTCTTTCTTTTCTTTTTCCTTCTTTCCTTACTTTTTTTCCTTCCTTCCTTTTCTTTCTTTCTTTCTTTCTTTAGTTCTTATCTTCTTTCCTTTCCTTCCTTCTTTTCCTTTCTTTCTTCTTTCTTTCATTCTGTTTCTATTTATTTATAATTTCTGTCTTTCTTACTTAAGTTCTTATCTTTTTTCCTTCCTTAATTCCTTTTTTCTGGTTTTCAGTCTTTTCGTTCTTTTTTCCTTCCTTCCTTCCTTTC